>JAAEAF010000426.1:0-336972 GCA_011037195.1 Triatoma infestans
TTCTAGTTTATTTATCTATCCAACCCAGTTTCTCTCCTTCTGAAACCCATTATACTCCCAGGAAGTAAAAAATCCAAGGGCAGCAGAGCCATACTCGAACCTGGCTCCTACGCGTGCCACCGCGCATGTTAGTGCGCTAACCACTGAGCCAATACCTTCCCTAATTCATTTAATATTCCTTCATGTCGTATAAAATAGTAGACCATACAATGTACTCTAGTGGTTTTTTAGAGTAATGCTTAACATTGCATCCCCCCCCCCCCAGGACAATTCCAAAAATCAATTATCCCAAGAAAATGTTACAAATAAAAATGATAGGCATTTTTGTGTGTAGGTAGTAAAAGTCGTTTAAAGCAAAATCGTTTAAGCTAGTTTCAAGAAAATCACGAGGAACTGGAAAAAACAATTCTATGCAGTAAATTGTGCTTCCGGAAGAAGGATTTTTCTAAAATTCTAATTACCATATCCGTGGGTGATAGATACTTAAACGTAATATCAAGTTTGACTTACTACCATTTTTCATTCTTGTGATACGTTGTTTACACAAGATACAGCTGATATCGCTAATATCTTTTTTCGTATTCAGGGGACCTCAAAACTTGTATTTTTGGTGAAAACTCAATTTCAAAAATTTGTTCGCAAAATTCTTTCTCTTACTAACAACAGTAAGGGAAATAAAAAAAAAATAGACCTAATAAATATGGGACTTTCTTTAAACTTAATATTCATTCAGTGCTTGATCTAACATGAAGACTACTCATTAAGCCGGGATTTAGATACTTGCATGGGTTTCCACTGATACTGTGCCTGCCACATATATTGGGAAGCCAACCTTGATTATGTTGGGGTCTTTGATTCATTAGTCACAAAGTCAATTAGCGAAATAGAGTCGGCGAACAAATGGGATATTAATAATCAAAATATGCAATGTAGAAACAATGTGCATATCGTATTTAATCACTTAAACCACCATTTTTTTTTTATTAATTGACAACTGAACATTTTTCAGTTTTTTTTTTTGAGAAAGGAGCTAAAAAAAAAAAAATCTGGTGTGAAACACTCACACAACTTTCTCTTATTCCAGTTCTCAAAATTATAATTGACAAATTTTATAGTTTGTGAACTAAATTTAACGAAATTCGTCGGAAACTGAAAAACTGTTCAGTGAAAGCGCACTCCCGGTTTACTAATTTTCTTGAAACTCGGAATTTTAGCAATCTATTTATTTCTAATTAATTTTATTTGGATGATAGAATTGTATAATCAACTATAACAGCACTTTAGAGGAAACTGTAACCCCATCCCTCCCTTAAAAGTGCCCTTAAATGAATTTATCCGGAGAAATGTTTCAAATAAAAGTTGTAGTTGTTAGTATGTGTAGTTAATATAACAAGTTTGAAGAAAATCGTTGGAGCTATTTTTGAGAAAATCGCAAAAACGTAAAAAAAAAACTTGTAAAGTGGTACTTCCGGTTGAGGAATTTTGACAGATGACCCATGTCGGATCCCATTGTGATAACTAAACGGAATATCAAGTTCGGACTTTGTAGCATTTTTTTTTTTTTGAGCTATGCTGTTCACATACATACACACACACAGACCATTTGGTAAAAACCACTTTTCTTGACTCAGGGGACCTCAAAACGGATATTTCCGGTGAAAACTCAATATCGAAAATTTGACACGATTACAATACTTCCTCTTACTGGGAGTAAGAGAAAGTAAAATATGGTTTAAAAAGTAAAATTTCAAAAAAATCTTAATTATAGTTGAGTTTATTTTGATTGTGTAGAATTACAAAACTAAATAAGATTATTATAATGAAATTTCGAATGTAAAAATTAATCATCAATTAGTTAAAAATATTTTTGTTTACGTCATAAATTAAAAAGCTTTTAGAATCATTAAAAGTAAGAGGTGAATGTTTTTTTTTAATTACTTTTTTATTAAATATTTACAACTGTTCTATAAGGAACAACAAGTAAATGTGATGTATGAACAATATACAAATGGCGTGATAGTCGTGAATGATGGTCAGCACTGGATGACAATCACTAGTCAACCCCAATTGGTCACGTGGCCAGCGACGCCTCAGCCATCTGTGAGGATCAGAAAGAAGTGTGGTTGGAGATAAATTTGCAGCTAAACGGTTAGGATGTGATAGTAGTCTTTGATGGAAGCTATTGTAACGAGTTTTGGCAAGTTCAGAAACGAATGGAATTTTGAGGTCCTTGTGGATAGTTAGATTATTGACAAAAAAGAGTGCGTTTAGGATATGGCGGAAGATCTTAGATTGTAGGGTCTGTATTTTGTTAATGTTAGATCGTTTTGCAGTTCCGTAAAGTTCGAATCCGTAAGTCCATATAGGAGCCAAAAGAGATAGATACCTTAATTTTTGTTGACCATAAGTACCTTAACAAAAATCGATTCAAGGTAGACCTTGAAATAATTCAAAAATCTTTTTTTTTAATTGAGCAAAGCAAATTTATTCATAATTAATATAGAAATTATTAAAATTATGACGTAAGTTCATCAAGAGAAAAATTTCGAAGTAATATCTACTAGCTGCTATTCACGAATATCCTCCTTATTTTACAACATATTATGTAATAAAAGTTACTGATCTCATCAAAACAATTTCAAATTTGTTTTCTCATTTCAAAAAATAATAATAATACATACTCTAATATTAATTTTCCTATCTTATATCCAACTAGCTAAACCCGGCCACGCTGTGGCTCAGTCTGATTTTAATTATTAGGGAAGTAAATAGAAGTATGATAGTTAACATAGATTCAGCAAGAAAACACATCATTCAGTTTAATACCCTACTTCGCGTTACTGTGAACTGGAAGGAAAGAAAGAAAAAATGTTTTTAACTGAAAGAATTTTTTTAAGAGCTGAATGCGCTGTTCTACCTCCTTCCATCAACGTAGCAGCATTACCTGAAGAAGCAAGTGCTAACGCAATATGACCATTTGAACGGATTTTAGCCAGAATTAAGGAAATGAAGAACGTTTTTCCAGTTCCACCTGGAGCGTCTAAAAAGCAAATCCACTGGATTGGTTGGTCACAGCTTTGTATGATGGTATCAAATGCTATCTTTTGTTCTTGAAGGAATTTCAGTGTGTTTTCTTGGATGAAAGCTGTAAGTCATTTCTGGTGTATGATTGCTGTCTGAGCGGTTCTCTCTCGAATGTTGCATTGATCGACTTATTCGGTACTGTTACTCTCAATAGTGCCAAGAGCTTGCCACACATTTGCAAGACAAAGATCCTCAATGAAGATTACGCTTCATTGTATATAAATCCAAGCCATGATTGCGTTTCTTGACTTATTCTGTGCAGAATGTCTTCGGCAGAGAGCGCGCCACGATCGCGACGCGTCTGCGTCTGTCTATTTCTGCCAAACTCACGAAACGCTCGGAATTTTCCGTTTCCGCAGGAACTTCGGAGTAAAAAGTATATATAAACACTCTTATATAGAAATGCAATGTTGTGTAAAAATTTCAAGTCATCGACTACTTTTCAAGTTTTGCCGCCACAAACATACGGATATTAAATTTTTATATATGTAGATTGCAATGTAGTTGGTTTTGGCGCTACTTCTAAACCTTTCATCACTGGCAACTTTTTTTTTTCGAAGCAACGCTTTATCAGAGAATGAAACACATCCGGTGCAAGGGTGACTTTTTAATTGAAGCAATTTAAAAAAAAAAAAATACATCTATTCCGCGAGTAACAAAATTGTTGATGCTGATATTGGAACGTGCGTATTCAAAGGCTTAGAGTGCGCTAAGACCGATTAATTTTATTTATATACATTTAGCCACAGTTAATCGCAGATCAAAACTCGTGTATTATTTTCGTTCTCATACGACTTTCATTTAATGCAAAAAAAAACGACTTTTATTACTGCAGAAATTCGAACTTGGAATAATAAATGAAGTATAATTTTTGACTTTAACAGAAAAATATTTCGTGATTCCATTCAATTTCCCAGAAATTCCTTAAAACCATTTTCCAGGAAAAAATTTTCATCGTTGAATCCATTTCCGGAAAAATTCCGAAAATCTCAAAAACCTCTTATATAAAGTTATGTATTTCTGTATTGCTTCTGTAAAGTTACATAATTCCGGATACCATTTTATCCATAAAGAATTCTATCAATATCTTTGATAGACAGATGGTAGAAATTATATTACACTAAAATGACACTTTAAGGAAGGGGATTAGTTTAGTGGTAGCGCGCTAGACTCTCACGCGGAGATCCACAGCGGGATACTGTCCTTAGATTTTCTCTTTCTAGGAGCCCCTACAGCTCAAGCCTGAAGGCCGGCAGTGCACTAAGAAATCTCCGGGGACAGAGTAGTTCTTTCAGTCGCTGTACGAGTTTACTTATATTCTTCAAATAAAAAATTTAGTGTGAAACACTCACACAACTTTCTCTTAATCTATTTCCCAAAATTATAACTGACAAATTTTACAGTTAGTGCATCAAATTTAATGAAATTCGTCGAAAACTGAAAAAAAAAACTGTTCAGTTAAAGCGCACTTCCGGTTTACTAATTTTCTTGAAGTTCGGAATTTTGGCCATCTATTTATTTCTAATTATTTTGTTTGGATGATAGAATTATACAATCAACTATGATACAACTTTAGTGGAAGCTGTAACCCTACCCCTCTCATAAAAGTTCACTTAAATGAATTTTCCCAGAGAAATGTTTTTAATGAAAGATGTAGATCTTTGCATGTTTAGTATATATACAAAGTTTCAAGAAAAATCGTCGGAGCCATTTTTGAGAAAATCGCGAAAAAATCATTTAATAAAGTGTTAAAACAAACGCACTTCCGGTTATCCGAGTTTTTTCAAACTCGGTATTTTAACAACATATTTAATTTTAATTAATATTATTGAGATGAAAGAATTATCTGATAAATTGAAATAGCAGTTCAGATGTAAACCAAACCCTACCCCTCCCCAGAAGTGCCCTTAAATGAATTTTCCCGGAGAAATATTTCAAATAAAAGTTGTAGCTCTTTATATGTGTAGTTGATATACCAAGTTCAAAGAAAATCGTCGGAGCGATTTTTAAGAAAATCGCAAAAACGTAAAAAAAAGACTAATAAAGTGGTACTTCCGGTTGAGAAATTTTGACAGATAACGCACCGTCAGATCCAATGGTAATACCTAGACGTAATATCAAGTTTCAACTTTCTACGGTTTTTCGTTTTTGAGCTATGCTGTTCAAATAAACACAGACAGACACACACACACACACACACACACAGACCATTTGCTAAAACCACTTTTTTGGACTCAGGGGACCTCAAGCGGATATTTCTGGTAAAAACTCGATATCGAAATTTGACACGATTGCAATACTTCCTCTTACTAGGAGTAAGAGAAAGTAAAAAGAATTTATGGACAATATGAAGCGAAAAAATGCATTGATAACTGGGAACTGGGGCTAAAGATTAATCATGATATTTTGCATTCAATTACAAATAAATATTCTCTTACAATTATTTATTTAAAACCCCCTGTACGCGCTTAAAGTGAACGAATAGTAACTTTTCAGTGATTAAACTGTTTAATAAAAGTTTCTGGTGTACAGGAACTCGAAACAAAATTCAACTACAATTTTGCAAATTACAGAATAACTTTATAGAATAACTTTATAGAATATTAAAGATTAAAATCTAAGTCATTAAAACTGCAATCATTCTGTTTTCGAGATGGCACCGAGCCTTTTTAATACAGTTGTATTATTTATGAATTTTAGCAAAAAAAAAAAAAAAACAATCGCCCTTAATTACAGTTCTCAATTGCTGGGAAAATCTGTCCATGTTTAATAATAGTGTACCAGCTAATAATAAATAGATCGAAAATTCTCTATTAATAAATTAATCATCGATGCTAAACAAAAATAATCATTTACTGATTAAACAATCGGAACACTACTTTTAGAATAATCCTTCAAGTAACAATAATTGTTTTTTTAATTGTATATAATTATATACAATAATGATGATGTTGTTTTTCATTAATTTCTTAGAAATTGTCCATTTTTTTTTTTTTTTTTTTTTTTTATTATAATTTGTTTCTATTTTTCAATAAAAAATGAACACAACACGCGAAACACTATTTAACCTGGCTAGGGTTCATTACATTTAGTTATCTGTCTGATTTGAATAATAAAATATTAATAATAATAAAAAAAACTGTTTTGAAATTACATACTAGATGTAGTAATTTTCATTTGCTAAAACAGCTGATTTTTACAGTTTTCGATTATTAAACTAATTAGTTTTCGATTATTTATGATCGATTTTTTATTCTAGCATTATTCTTGATAGAAGTATTGAATTTGTTGGATAATTACAGGTTCTCTTTAAGAGGAACTGAAGTAATTACTATTTTTTATGGCTCTTCCCAGAAGCTACCCTGCTAAAAATTGATTACTGTAATCCAGTATATGGCCTGGATAATAGTTGATTTGTGAACCTAATTGATTTTAGCTCATCCCTAATATGAAAGAAAATAACCAAGAAAAGCATACCATCATTTTTTCATCTAAACAACTCATTTGCATATCTGTCTCCAAAATATCTATTACATATTAAATTATTAGATATGATATTTAAATAAAAAAGAAAGAAATTCTATTTTTAAATATTATTATTATTATTTGTTTTTAATTTAAGGCGCGTCAACATGTATGGTCATTGGCGCACGGAGCGTTCTCAGTGGCACTGCCGGCCTCTGGACAGTGTACTCTCGTTACAGACAACACTGTTCATCACCAGACAGTGAGCTACAGAAGCTCCTAGAAAGAAAAAAAATCTAAGGGTAGCACAGTGGACTCGAACCCGGGTCCTCTGCGTGCGGTCCAGTACGCCTAAGCTATTCCCTTCCCTATTTAAAAATTTGAATTAAATATTATTTCGGACACATTATTAAAACCGAAAATATCTTCTTCTTCTTTCTCTATTTCCTTTGTGCCGTGAGGCTTGGAGAAGCAGCCCCAATCCAGCCCTTCCATCGGTCCCTATCCTGTGCCATCCTTCTTATCCCCGTAAGAGATTCCCCTCTGGGCTGGCCGAGTTTTTCAATATATCCCTCATACTTCAGTCGAGGTCCACCTCTTGCTCTCTTGCCAATGAGTCTGGCATCGAGCATTTGTTTGGCTTTGTGCCTGTACTCCATTCTCAAAACATGACCAAACCATCCCAACTGTCGGGCCTCCAAAATTTGCCGCGCTGGCTGTACCTGGAGGTCTTCGCTAATTCGCGCATTCCTGATAATGTCCCTAGTTTTACCAAGGATGCGCCTGAGGAAGCGCATTTCTACCGTCGACAGCTTACTGGCGTGCCTCTCCAGCACCGTCCAGATTTCAGCGCCATAAAGGAGCACAGGCAAGTACACCGTTTTATACAGTACCAATTTAGGATCAGGGCTTAACTCCTGCTTTCCAATCAGTGTGTTGCTTAGTTGGCAGAATACGCCGTTAGCTTTCTTTATCCTATTTAATGTCTCCTGATCGATCTAGCCATCCCGACTGATCACCGATCCTAGATATTCGAAGTCAGTGACTGTCTGCAGAACTTCTCCATTGCATATAATTCGGACTGATGATTCCTCATCTCTCCCTATGCACATTACCTTACTTTTGGGGGTATTAATAATTAATCCTTTGCGGCGCAACTCTTCCCACCATTCAATCACTGCTGTCTGGAGTTGCTCTCCTGACCGAAAATATTATAAAGAAAAAAAATTGAAATTGGGGAGATTTTGCAAATGGTTCATTCAATTATCTTCAGAACCAGAATGGTTCAATGGACAGCTATGCATCTTAAAAGATATATCCAGTCTGTTGAGTTGGATTCAGATATATTAATCAAATCATATTTTCCAGAATTTCGCATTAAATTGATTATCAAAAAGGTTAACAAGTGTTCCATATTATTCAAAAATAATAATACGCACCTGTGTACGCAATTTGTCTATTGTCTACCAAGTATTTACTAACCTCGACATTTATTATTTTTGCTCCAGGGTCTTATATATTCTAAGTAAAAGAAATCTCTTCTAATTAAGCAACATTTATTACAAGTTAATTATAGGCAATAAAATATTTATACAACCAAATGAAATATGTAAAAAGCAGTTTAATAGCTGAAACAATAGCCATTACGAGTTAAACAATTATGAACACTAAATTCAATTATCGTAATGCCTCCCATACATGGTAAAATAGCTCATACATTAAATAATAATCTTAGAACTGGTTCAAATAAAAAAAAAAAATAAAATAAAACCTAACAATCTGGTGTGAAACACTTGCTGCAATTACTAAAATTCTTTCTTATTGCAATTATTAAAGTCTAATTAATAACTTTTCTTCATACTTGTTTTTTTTTTTACTGAATTTATAAATATATATATTAATAATAAATGAACATAAATATAAGTTGAGTGATTATAGCTGTTGTTTTTAGACGAAATAAACTACCTGAATGTGATTACATTGTATCATCACGTAGTAAGTGCTATCTGTCAGCCCCCTCCCCAGCTTGTTTAAGGAATATCGTTTTTGAGAAAATTTGATAAATACACTAGAAAAATTCTGTAAAGTCGTTACATAAGTCCAACTTTATTTGAACTTTAAATTCTAGCAATGCTTTTAATGGAATTGTATGATAAACTTTATGTATAAAGATATAGTACGTTTGATTACTGAAGTGGACAATTTATGACAAAGATAAAAAATTTAAACATTGTCACTATATATCAAATATCAAATTCCCCGGATAAACTTTCAAAAGTCTTAGCCATTCACTTAAGCCGGTGGTGTTCGAAGTATGCTGAAAATCGCCAAGCTTACACTGAAAAAAAATGGAAAAAAAAAAATCGGTGTTGTACTTCCGGTTGATAGATTTTTCGATATCTGATTGTGAGTTCGGTGGTAACTAAACGGAATATTATATTTTAGCTTCATACAAATTTTCAATTTTGTTGTGCACGCACACGCACAAACAGAGTGAGAGAGTGAGGGAAGGATAGGGAGACAGACCTTCACAGGGTGTACCAAGGTATATGGATAACGACTTTTTTCTCGGAACTAACATTGCTAGAAAAAAACTTTAAAAAAACATGTCCCCGTAGTTTTTTGTTAGAAATCCAAATTTAATTTGCAAATTTGTTTTGGTGCTTTCAGAAGCGAGATACAGGCACCAACTTCATTTTTTCAAATAGAGGCGTGTTTTTATTTAAAAAATAGATTCCCCTATTTTTTGTAAGAAAAATTTACTTGAATGGTTTTTTTTCTTTGAGCGATATTTTAAAAGTTATGATATTTTACATGATTCTTATAAGAAATTTCAAAATGATATTATAACGGTTTTTTGATTGAATAAGAAGAAAAGTACTATTTTATTATAAATTTTACTCCTCATTAATTACAGATCTTGCTCGAACTGGCCTCCACCATTAAGAGATGTATTTCTTTGGTCGTAAGGCACAATTGGCAGGAAAAAGCATGTGTATGCATCTCTAATGGTGGGGGCCAGTTCGAGCAAGATCTGTAATTAATGAGGAGTAAAATTTATAATAAAATAGTACTTTTCTTCTTATTCAATCAAAAAACCGTTATAATATCATTTTGAAATTTCTTATAGGAATCATGTTTTCATTCATAACTTGTAAAATATCGCTCAAAGAAAAAAAAAACCGTTCAAGTAAATTTTTCTTACAAAAAATAGAGGAATCTATTTCTTAAATAAAAACCACACCTCTCTATTTGAAAAAATGGAGTTGGTGCCTGCCTGTATCTCGCTTCTGGAAGCACCAAAACAAATTTGCAAATTAAATTTGGATTTGTAACAAAAAACTACGAGGACACGTATTTTTTAGTTTTTTTTTCTAGCTATCTTAGTTTCCGAGAAAAAGTCGTTATCCATATACCTTGGGACACCCTGTATACACATGTACGAATACAGATCATTCGCTAAATATATATTTTTTCGAATATAGTGAACCTCCATAAAAGCATTTCCTTAGTAATAAAACCTCAATTATGAAAATTTGAAACCATTCGATCCCATTTTGACAAACCACTCACTGATTGAATTCCGCATAAAAAAAAAAAGTCTAATATCCCCTGACAAGAATCTGTATAAAGTTATTCTCCCATTTTTCTGGCATGATCCAAATCATTTCAGCCGTCTTTCTTCCAAATTTCCAAGATGTTTCTCTTTATAATTTTATAGAATTAAAGTTTTCTAATTTGTTAATAATTAATATTTCAAAAAGACAGTGTTTAGTAAAATATATTATATTAGTTTTTCGACAATTATAGTAAAGATTCTTCGGGCATGATCATACATACCATTTCACCCGTCGATCTTCCAAATTTCCAAGACATTTCTCTTTATAATTATAGAATTAAAGTTTTCTAAATTTGTTAATAATTAATATTTTAAAAAGACAATGTTAAGTAGAATATTATATTAGCTTTACGACAGTTTAAAGATTCCTAATGATAACGCCTCGCTTGCAATACAGCCTAATTTGTTTCATCATTAATATTAACATAAATGATTTTGGAAAAGATACAAAAAAAAAAGCAATGACAGAAAAGAATATTGGGTTACAAAGATATCGAGTGGCTAGCCTTAGTATAATATCTAGGCTAAAGTGGCAATGTGATATCGTCTTTTTAGTAGGTGTTTTGAAAAATTAAATTTCATCCCAGATTATGTACGAACTGATTCAAATAATTCATTTTTCTAAACCTTAACTTTCTTTGTTTTTATATATATATATATATTTCTTTCTGAAGCCGATGTTTTGAATGCAATGTACGAGGTGGCTAAAGATGTGAATGTAAGTGTGTGTGTTTTTTGAGTAGAGAACAGGGCAGTGGCGGTGTTAGGCTGTCCTAATGAGGGGTATTAGCCCAAGACCCTTTCACACCACACACACACACACACACACACACACACACACACACACACCGACGGTGCCAAGTATTACCAGAGTTAGTTCCACCACTATTTTGACCCCTCCTTACTAATTCTTTTTTTCCCAAAAAACCTTACATACCCTATAATTTCTATCAAAGGTTCCGGCTATACTCCATAACACAATTATAGCTAGCTACAACTTCTCACATTCCCACTCATTCAAACAACTCGACCTCGCCCCTGACAGTGAATACCAAAATAAAACAAAAAATTGATAATAACAATTTTTAAGAGAAAAGTAGTTTGAAAAAACAAAAATGTGCCCAGAGGTGTGAATTTGTGGTAATAAACAGCTGTCTATAGTGTTATATTATCTAGTGTTATAACTGTGAGAGTGCGATGGATAGAGAGAGAGAAAGAAGTAACTAATATCATGTGATCATCACTAAAACATATACTTATTGAATATATATATATATATACAGATATATATATGTAGATATAGGTAATTCTATTATTTCCGATACCTTCTTCTTCATACATATTTCATGAATTAGTAGTTTTTTCGTTCAATTATTTTTTTTTTTATCAAATTATACAAATACGCAACTGGTGACTTGATCTGAAATGCTGGAAAAAAAACACTTGCTTGATTTTAACGAATGGTCTCTAACGTATGTCTCTGTAAACGAAATATCTCAAAAACGAATAATCGCAAGAAGCACAAACTTGGTATTTCAACTAGGTTACTACCACCGTATCTGAGACGAAGGTTCTGGCCAAAATCCATCAACCGAAAGTGCTCGAGGGGACTGGGGCGGGGGTGGTTGGTCTAAGGATCAAGCACTCGGAACCCATGGGTAAATTTCCCAGCATCTTCTAGGCGGAGATATACGCTATTGGAAGATGTGTATAATTTAACCTCAATGGGAGATATAGGAACCAGGTGATTGTCATCCTCTCCGATAGTCAAGTAGCCATTAGAGCTTTGGGTGCATCAGTTATCAACTCTAAAATGGTTTGGGAATGCCTAGATAAACTTAACAATCTAGGCAGGAAGAACAAAGTTGTACTTTGGTGGGTGCCGGGGCATGTTGGCATTGAAGGGAATGAGATGGCCGACGCCCTGGCCAAGTTAGGCGCTAGGACCCCGCTCCTAGGGCCGGAACCTTTTCGTAGGGTCAGCGACCAGTTTCTTTGGAGGAACTTAAGAAGGAGGAGGAGATGAGGATTTCTCAACTCTGGTACACCCTCCCCGGTTTGCGGCAGGCTAAGATCTGCTTGGGAAATTATAACCAATGGACATCGGAGGCCAGCATCGGATTGAGCAAGAACAAGCTCTGCGTTCTTACAGGTTTCCTCACGGGCCATTGTCGACTTAGAGGAACCTGGTGAAGCTGGGTTTGGAAAGTGATAGCTCATGCAGATTCTTTGGGGAGTTGGAGGAAACCCCATTACATCTGTGAGGCTGCCACTCAGAGAAGGTTCAAGAACCTGAGTAGTTACCAAGTGGAGGAGGGGGATATACCCTCTCTAGAGCCCGTCAGGATACTGGGGTTCCTTAGGGATCTCAGACTGATGGAGGTGTTGTAGAACGGATGTTCAACTGGGACATCTGTTCGGATGCTGTGGGCAAGCCTGCGGCATCCAGGGGGCATAGCACAATAGACCGGATAACAGGTCGCGGTGCATTGGCCCCCTGCTTCAAAAAAAAAAGAAAAAAAGTGCGACATTATTGAATAGTTTTATATTTAATTCTTCACGATTTTGCAGACTGCAAGCTAAAGATTTTGTGAGGAATCTGTCGTATAAAACTTCATTGAGGATATTAAGAAATCTCAGGAGTATTATTAACTTTTTAGAAGTTGATATTGGAGACGCCTTTATTCTCACGCAGACTGAGAGGAAATCAGGGCATAATGATCCCTCTTCTGGTTAGAGAATACTTTAAGCAGGACCAAATCTTTAGAATTAAAGTAAAACACACATATATACAAATTAACTACAGCTCATTCATTCAAAACTGCACACATGAACTCGTCGTGGCTTTAATAAATAAACCTTTTAACTAAAAACACAAAGACATACAACAAACGACTTTAACAAAGAAGAACGATATTTCTACTATTTTTTAAAATAAAAGTTATGTTATTTAACTAAAGATAATAAACTAAAAGATTATAACCATTTGTTGACATCTAACCAAAGTAACTTTCCTGCCTCATTGCCTACCCTTGCAACCTTCCAGCCATTATCGACAAAATATTAAACCTGTATAGGCTTTATTTAAATTTTAACCAATAAAGAGAAGCAACACATTCACATACACCTCAGAGTGCATTAAAATATTTTAATATCGCTAATCCAATAAAAGCGTGAAAAATCCTTGTTTATAATGATTTATTCTGTGCTGGACGTTCCCTCCCACAAATACACGCACTTCCTAATTCAATAACAAAATCTCCTTTTAACAAATCCTATCATATAATAATCTATACCATTTATAAATAAGTTATAAATTTATTTATTTTAATTTTATTTATTTAAAAAAAAGAAAACAAAAAGAAGTTATTTAGACGTACGAATTAAATACTTAAGGAAATAACAGCCGAAATGTAACATTGATAACATAAATGTTTTTTTTAATACTGCCTTATCCTTGCTTTTATCGAATAGGTTTCCATCGGGAACTTACCCATTTCTTTTGATCCGAATTGGACTGTCCATTTTTTCAGAGATTTTTGGCTCCTTGTGGTCTTCCAGACAGAAAATGTGCAGTACTAAATCTTATTATCTCCAAAATTCATTAGGTCATTTAAAGTAAGATGACACGTGATTTGAAAATCCTTCCTTTAAAATAGATCCGCACAAACCCATATGTAAATATTTCCTTAAGAGACAATGCTTAATGACGCGGGAAAATCTGCTGAACGGATGCGAAAGTATTCTATAAAAGAAAACAAGATGGAACATTAGACCAAAGTTTTAAGATACACAAATGGTGATTCTCCTTAATTCATTTTTCGTTTTACTAAGGAAATATACTATACGAATCTATGGACTCTCTATGAAAATCTTGCAGAGCCTCTTTCAGTAGAGGAAGTGTTTCCTGGTGAGCTTATTTCTCAATGGTTTCACGGTCAATATTGTAAGAGAGTCGCAAAAAGTTTCGGTGCCAAAAAAAACAACTCTACTGTTCAATCTAAGTCTAGACTCAATCAAAGTCTCTACAAGGGCGCTATAGTATATCCAATAGATCCTTATGGATTCCCCTTGTACACTTCTATCCGACCAGTGTCGTTTCCCATTGCAATAATTCTTAAACACTAACCCATGTGATAATAAATTTTGTTCTTCCTTGGAAACGTAAGCTATGGAAACGAAAAAATGGTAATCAAGAAGCATCAGGCCGTGGACATGGAAAAAAGAGAAGTTCAACATTCAACATCCTTAATTGCTTATATTGCTGATAGTTTTGTTGAACAACTTTTTCTTTTTTTAAATTCTGCTTTGGAATTCCGCTGTGTATTATGTACAGTTAGAGCTCCAGGTTAGTTCCCCATTTTCCCGCATACAAATTATCAGCTCTATGTGAAGTAGCTCTCAAAATTTCAAATCTTTTTCTTCGCAGGGGTTGTTTACAAAAACACGGAGTATTTTTAGTCAAGCATTATCGGGCAGTTGACAATGTGATTAATTGAGTCGATTAATGTATTATGAATGGTAGACTTTCTAGAGAGTAAGAGTTGATATAAAGCTTATTTTGTCAGAGAGTCGCAAAAGTTTCAGTGCCAAAAAAACCAACTCTACAGTTCAATCTATATATTTCTAGCCTCAATCAAAGTCTCTACAAGGGAGCTATAGTATATCCAGTAGATCGTTATGGATTCCCCTCGTACACTTCTATCCGATCAGTATTGTAACCAGCCATTGCAATCTAAAAGATCGATACTGAGAGTTGGTAGCGTGAGAAGAGTGTAGCAGACTGATTGGCATTGTGACGGTGTGAAAACGATGGCCGTTGAATGTTGATGGTTGTTCGAATGGCCTTTGAATGAGAGTGAATTGGCTGCCAGGCATCCTTTTTAAGCGGGCGGCTGGACTAGCCCTTCCTGGTCAATGCCTGAGAGTTACTGGTAGGGAGACATATCAGGGCGATAGACTTGCCTCGCATGTAGATCCATCACTACTGGCGTTTGTACAAGGAATTTAGGCGTCATAGAGTAAAGTGAAATTGTTAGCAAGTGTACTTTGCTGAAATTGATGAGCTAGTATTTGGGTTTACTAAAACCCAAGTCTGCATACATTAATCTCAACTTTGCACCTTTATGTGTTGTGTGAATGTTGGAAGTGTCAGTGTAAGGGTCTTCGTGATGTCAGGCTGGGATCCTTCCAGGGACGCCGATGTGGAAGAAGTAGCTAGTCCAATTCCCATTTCAGAGTTTTGTATTATATAGTTACTAGTGGAAACATTAACTGAACAATTGGTTTTTGGGATAAATATTTTTTAAAATGTACGAAATAAGGTCAGAAACAGCTGACTCGTCTTTGTATTTTTTAATATGAACTGTAAATCAATGAAATGTAAGATATTAATGGCCTTGGGAAAGAGATGTACACGCACAATCTACCATCCAATATCAAGGTGGCATTGAAATGGAAAAAAAAAACAGAGTGACAGACACATTATATGGTACATACGATGAAATGACAACTGATATGTGTATGAATATTCTTCCCCGTGTCTTCTAGCCAGTAGTAACACATTTTAGTCATATCAAACATGAACTATTTGGGGGAATAAGGCCTAGTAATATGTTAGTAACAATATTGTTATCAAATCCCTCCTTTTTATTTCTTACTAACAATATCAGAGAGTGTCCAAACCCAAACAAAACAAAAACAAATGATAATAATAATAACAATAAAACACGCAACACTATATGAATGAGCCCTGCCAGTTAATGTATTACCACCGGGAAAACATGTTGTAGCAACCAGTTTACATTATTATACAGAAGGCTGTGGTAAGTCACAATGAGATAGATAACCAAACCGGGGAGAAGGTAATTTACTTAACCTATACACACAAAAAAACATTGTAATAATAATAATAATGTCGACAACATTAGGCGCGTCATCATCAGTACATTGGTCATCTGTTTGTCATAATTACGTCACCTCCATCACTAGGAAGATCCTAGACATTAGTGGGGTGTAAAAGGAACTCACTAACTGAAACTATAACGGACTAAATAGAAACAAATAAAATTCATGTTAACCTATCATTTCCTAGAACTAAACAGAAAAATCCTTTTTCCCTGCCACTTTCAATTTCCTTAAAATAAAACTTCATTTTCTATTAGTGCTTTATTAATATTACATTTATCAACTACTTCTACTATACAATTGAAACGTACTCTAGCGGAATCTGGGAAATTTTTGAAAATATACCAAGCCGAAAGGTGGTAAAATTTATCTAGCACCTGGTGGGCGCTGAAACAATTTTGAGGATAGCTGGTGATTAGGTACTTTAGTTTCCTAATAAAAACACAAAATACAAGTTGTCTAAATTAGGACTAATTCTGTCTAAATTATTTGGGTAGATACAATGATGAAAAATGTAGTAGAAATACGCCCCCCAACAACAAGCATTCTAAAATATCCTATTCATCACTAGAATGCAATTAAGCGTTCAAAATAACCTGAAAATCGAAAAAGAAACCAAAGGATTGATGAAATTCTTGATTTTTATTCCTTGGAATTTGGGTTATAACTGAAAAGTAATAAAACAAACTACTAAATGGGTCATAACTGAAAAATGGATCATAAAAGCTTCTCTTTTAATTTTCATAAAAATTTAACATAAATTTTACAAACATATCAATATATGTATAAAATTAGAGAGATAATATATGTATGGGAACTCACCAGACATCCATCCAGCCGTTACTAAACATAAATACAAAATTATAAATGATCACTTTGCTATAAGGTTGCCATGGTTACACACTCCTTTCTTTCTTTCAAGAATTTAATATTAAAAATTTAAATTTTAAAGAAATATTAAATTTTCCTTGGAAAAAAAACAATCATAAGATTAAAAGACAATAAACTAGAATTTATTTTAAGGAAAGCAATAATGATTTGTGGTTTATATGAACAAAGAAAATGAGGTTAATGCTGAAACCATTAATAGCTGGGCCAAGACTGATCTACACTGTCTATTAAAAACATTATATTTCCACATTTAAACAGCCTCTCTTAATTGGTCTGAAGCTTATGTTTTTAATCGATCTGAGTAATCGATAGAATTAAGAAATCCATTTTGTTCAACATCAATTCACTCGTTTATTTCGTCTATATTATAAAATTGTCATTGAAAAATATGTATGTATCGCAATAAATTTTTTTATATATTTTCGTCTAAGTTATATTTAACTCCCCTCCATCAAATTTAAACCAAATTATTAGTATAATAAATTTCAGTTTTTTTTTTAATTATACAAACATATTTCTAGTACCACAGATCCAGTTTTTTATGGAACACTTTCCGGCCATTATCACGAGAAAAACTTATAACTTTTTTGAAAAATAAAGAACAAAAAAAAAAAAAAAGTAACTTTCAGGGCTAATTTTTATTACATAGTGATTATATATATATTGTCCTTTTTATAACACAGTCGACTAACACACAGAGGCTGTAGACTAACATTTTTGAGTTCGAAAAATTTTGATTTATCGAACCATTACAAATTCTGGTTACTCCTAAAATTAATGGAAGTATTGCGATCGAGGCGAATTTGAGAAAATTGAATTTTCATCGGTAATATCTGTTTTGGGATTCCCTGAGTACGAAAGAAAGTTTTTAGCGAACTCCTCTATATGTGTGTGCATGTATGTAAATATTTGAAACACGAAAAATCCTAGATAGCTGAAACTTTGTATTCCGTTTAGTTACAGATGGGGTTCTTGGGGGAGCAATTCCCTCTAAAGTAACCCTTAAATTCAATATATGTTTCTACTTATATTATATTAATATGTATTAAAATAATGGATAGATCTTTCAAATTTGAAGGAAATCGGTTAACCGAATGTGCGACTAATAGGAAGAAGAGAATAGGTTTTTAAGTTTTTTTAGAATTTTCTCGATAATGATTATAACAATTTCCTTTAAACTTAGTATACTAATTGCACAGATATAAACCTGTCACTTTTATTTAAATCATTTTTTCAAAAAAATTGATTTTAGCGAGGTTTTGAGAGGTCTGTCAGTTAGATTTAAATTTAAACTGCACAAGCTTTGCTGGTTTTCACACAGGGCGCTGTGTATTTATACAAATTATAACTCCTCCCACCTTTTTTATTGTTCAGCCCAACTAAACATTGTACCATTGCTATTTAAATAATAATAATAAAAAAAAAATTGTGTAATAAAATTATATTAATTGGATTAAGAGAAAGTCGTGTGATTATATTAAATTAATTTGATTTATATTTCTTAATATTGCATGTTTACACTCTCAAATATTGTTTGTTATGGGTTACTAGTCTATTACAAATCATCATGAATGAAAAAAAAAATGGCTTAGTTAAACAATATTTGGCCACATCATCTTCTCTGGCCACAAAAAATCTTTTTTATATATATATATATATATATGTATCTCACACAATGTTGCATTTAAGACCAACTGATTAGAAAGTAAAGCCGCATGAATAGTGGCGGGGAACGCTATATGTAATTCCGTTAAAGTACCGTGTAATTGCTTTGGTAGAATAGATATCCAACAGTGAAGGGGTGCCGGGAGGTGTGAGTGGGGGGGGGAGCCCTTTGTTGATGATGTCTGCCTAGAATATAATTGAATCTCACACATACCACTTCCTCCCCTACACTATATAATAATAATAATAATTTTGGACTTGATCAAGTACTATCCTGTGTAACCAGGGATATATGTATGTCCATATCACTTGCTTGTCCTTTTAATGTTACCTACACTTATTAAATCATTCTAAATATAGAATAATAATTAATAATTAGAATCACTTATTTTTATTTTCTCTTACTCTTTTAATAAGAGAGAATATTACGATCATATCAAATTCTCGAAATTGAGTTTCTACCGGAATCAAAGGTTTTGAGCTTCCCTGATACGAGAAAATTGTTTTTTTTTTTTAACGAATAACCAGTGTGTTATATGTCTATGTGAACAGAAAATCAAAAGAAAGAAAATTGTCAGAACATCCAAATTGAGATACTGTAATGACATGGCAAAGTCATTGACATCGGCAAAGTCAAACACCAAAGAAATAATAATTTACAACTAGTGGTTCCAGCCAGCTGCTACCTTAACAAAGAGTGGCTGTAATAAAACCTGCGACCTAGTTGGCCGCCGGCTTCAAAACAGCCGCAACCAAACAAACAACAAAGCCTTTTCATCAATACTTCCATCAATAAGCAAGCACCGCGATAAGGTTAGCCACTGAACTGACTGACCTGAATAAGGTCACCAAACTACGAAGGTCGCACACTAGGACAGATGTCTTGGTGTGAGTGTGAACAACAGTATTATATAAACTCTATCATATACGACGAGAGGATTATTATATCATCTACAACCATACGAGCACGTCTATATACACGAGCGGCAGTTTACGCGTCTATACACAGTTATATTCAAACTTATCATTCTCTTAGTTGTGCATCTTAGTTAGTTATTTTATCATTCTAATTTATCTTCTATTTATTACTAAGTATTTTATTATAATTATTAGTTACCATTTCTAACGTTCAAAGTATTGTTCAATTATAGTTATTTTTATATAAACCGTTTAATTATTCGAGCACTAACTTTCCAAAATCTCTCAAACTAACTTCCGCCCTCTTCAAGACATCTGCTACTCCAGGAATCACACAACAAACAATTCCATTACATCTAATATCCGATTCCATTACAATACCATTTAGTGCATAATTCGTGTCCGAAAGCCAAAATCCATCAACCTGAATCACAACTCTATTAGAGAATCTTTTTCTCAGTTATTCTCAGATTTACTCGGAAATGGTTCCAACGATTTTCTTTAAAATTTGCATACTAACTATTCACTGAAAGTGCTTATCACTTTTATTTGAAACATTTTACAAGCGACTTGTAATTAATTGATTTCTGGAGAATCTATGGCGTTAGTTTCAAATGTAGTTGGTAATTTCAGTGAGGCGTTGGTTTTTTAACTATTATGTAATCACATTCAGTTTGACTATATATGTCCACCACCGCCAGCACCACCACTACTGTGTAGTGGGGCTAATTTAGTTAATTATAGTTAAGGGCTATTTTATTGTAACTGATGATGTTGAAAGATTTCTAAACATATACCGATTTACCATATTTTCATAAACAAATTTCTTAGCAAAGATTTAATAGTTTGGATAGTTACGAATTTTAAATAGTTTTAATGATACGTTGAGTAAACAGTCCAAATTTAAAGAGTAAAAGAACAATTTCGTCTTACAAAAAATATTACTTACTATAAGAGAAAGTCGTATGAATGGTTAACGCTAGATCTTACTGATAGTAAGAGTGATCGTTTCAAATTTCACCGGAAATACATGTGTTGACGTCTCTTCTGTACGAAAAACATGTTTAAGCGAAGGTCTGTACGTGTGTGTGTGAACAGCATAGCTCAAAAACGAAAAATCGTAGAATGTTCAAACTTGATATTCCGTTTAGGTACCACCATGGGATCCGACAGTAGGTTATCTGTAAAAATTCCTAAACCGGAAGTACCACTTTACTTTTTTGCGATTTTCTCAAAAATGACTCCGACGATTTTCTTTAAACTTGGTACATCAACTACATATACAGAAATCTACAACTTTTATTTAAAACATTCATTCTCTGGTAAAATTCATTTAAGGACACTTTTGGGGGAAGGGTGGGAGTAAGGTTTCTACAAAAGTGCTATTTCAGTTTATTACAGAATTCTATCATCTAAATAATATTAATTAGAATTGAATGTGTTGTTGAAATTCCGAGTTGCTGAAAAAAATTGGATGTCCAGAAGTGCGTTTTTACTGAAATGTATTTTTTCAGTTTTCTGTTATTTTCTTGAAAACGGCCCCAACGATTTTCTTTAAACTAGGAATATAAACTACACATAAAAAGAGCTACAACTTTTAATTGAAAAATTTCTCCTCCAAAGAAAAATTAATTAGAAATCAATAGATGGTCAAAAAACTCTTGATTTCAAGAAAATTAGCAAACCGGAAGTGCGCTTTTACTGAACAGCTTTTCAGTTTTTCAGATGAACTCCGACTGATTTCATTAAATATATGTCAATTACAATTTTGAAAACTGGAGTATGAGATAGTTGTGTGAGTGTTTCATACCAGATTTTTTTTTTAGTTTTTCGCGATTTTCTTGAAATCATGTCCAACGTTTTCCTTATAAACTTCGTTTACTATCTGCACACATATTATTATTATTATTATTATTATTATTACCAACCTCGGGTGGGCTATATCCCGGCACTGCAGCCAACAGAGGCATATTGTGCCATCCCCGACAGTTCCTAGAAGACAAACCTTCCCTCCTTAAGAAGTTTGAGGGCCTTCACACCAGGTCATTTTGAGCTACTATCTCCTCAGGTCGCAACGTACCAAAGATCTCATACCTCAATTTAATTATTGCTACGCAATCAAACAACAGGTGGGGGGCCGTTTCCTGCTCTTCCTGACATAGTCCGCACAAGGGTTCCGCTCTAATGAGCCCTACCTTGTACAGATGTTTCTGAACCTACCATGACCCGTAAAAAGTCCCGTCACCAGAAAAATCTGGCTGCTACTCAGACTAAGAGTCATTTGGGTCCTTCGTTTACACAGTCCTGGCATCATCCTTTTACTGTGTATGACACCCGGCTCCCCCTCCAGAGCTCTTCATGCTTACTGCGACACCACTCTCTAATCGCTGCACGAATCGCTCCGCCAGGTATCCCCAGGACCGTCTCTGGACCAATGAACGGAGTATTTGACCCGTTCCTGGCCAGTTGATCAGCTGTCTCAGTACCCTCAATTCCTGCATGTCCAGGCACCCATAGCAGCTATACCTTGTTGAGCCCGGAGAGCCTCACCGATGCCTCACGACATTCCTTCACTAGGGATGTGTTAGTTCTGTAAGCCTATAGGGCTTTTAGTGCGGCCTGCCTGTCCGAGCAAATGAGTATGACCTTGTCCCTTGGGGCTCTACGCAGGTTCTCCTCGACACAGACCTTAATGGCAAAAACGTCAGCCTGGAATATAGTGGAATACCTGCCCAACGGTCTCTCAATGAGTACCTGCGGGCTCATTCCATACACTCCTGCTCCAGTTCCGCCATCCATCCTAGAACCGTCTGTGAACCATAGAGGTCCTGTCCGGTAGCGTTTTTCCCACACCTTGGACTATTCCGCCCTAGAGCCTAGGAACATCCGAAACGGAGATATATGTTGGACAGATGCTATCTTGGGCCATGTCTAACACCGGGCCAGGGTTGACCTTTAGCAATATGCCCAAGTGTTTGGTTAAGGAGCCTCTCTGCCTTCAAAGACCATTGTTGCGCAGTCTGTGTGCACTGGCCCTCGCCTTCGCTTGCACTAAAGGTGCAGCGGTGCCAAACCCAGCAGCACCTCCAGCGCAGCTGTCGGAGCACTTTTAAAAGCGCCCGTAATAAGAAGGCACGCCAGCCTCTGTACTCCGCTGAGGCACTTCTTGGCTGTCTCCTGCTCCATTTTAGGCCACCATACCACCGCGCATAAGTTATGACCGATGTGATGGCCCGAGTAATATATCCAATTGGTCATCCTTGGAGTTAACCCCCAAGACTTCCCACAGGCCCATGTAGCACAGCATAGCGACTTCTTAGCTTTCTGCGCTATATATTCTAGATGTGCGTTCCATGTGAGCTTAGTATCCAGAATAACTCCCAGGTACTTCACTCTATCTGGCACATCCAGTATCCTCCCGAAGAAGGGCAGTGTCTTATATACCTCAATGTCCCTCCTCCTGCACACATAAATATCTATCACATTTATTTGAGACATTTTCCACGGGAAAAAATTGATTGGAGATTCTGGGGGGGGGGAACAGTAGCGTTAAGCGATTTCCTCTAAAGCACTACTTTAATTTAGCGTTAAGGCTTTCCTCTAAGACACCACTTTAATTCTACGAATGGTAGTGGCTCTTATATAATAATTATGTCATTCGTTTATAATCATAGAAACACTGCTAGAATTTCAAATTTAAAGAAACATCGGTAACCGGAAGTGCTTCCTTTACAGAATAGTTTTTTTTTTTTAATTATCTCGAAAATGATTATAACGATTTCCTTTATACTTGGGAATGATAACTGCATAGGTATAACCTTTCACTTTTATTTGAAATATTTTTCCAAAAAAAAAAATAAGAGAAAATATAAATTGATTTTAGATAGTTTTAATATAGTTTTTGCGTTAAATTTCAAACATATGGGGAGGTGCCTTCGTTATTAATGAGCTCTTCATTTCCTACCTGTTTGGTTGGTAGGTTGGTAACTTCCCCCAACCATCTCTATAGTTTATCTTAGGACAAATAAGTAAGAAAAATTAGTACCTTATACGTAATTTTAATCATAGGAGTAAAAGAAAGTGTGAGAGTGTTTCATAGCAGTTATTCTTTTGGTAATATATTTCTATTTGCAACAGCTCCTCACATTGCTCATCGCAACAAAATCTCCTTAATTATTGAAGACATAAAGGATCTTCAAACTCTTTATTTATTTTTTTGTACTATAGAACTATGAAAGAAGCTGTCAGAATAAATAAAAATAAATAAAAAAACGACCGCTAACAGAAATGATTTTTTGTTTGCCGGCGCGGAAGTCAGGATGCTCTCTGATGTGGATAGTAAAGGCACGGGTGGTTTTTCTTTCTACTGCTCTTCTTAAAAGGTGCGGAACCGGTGAGGGGGGGGGGGTGGGAACTACTCTAATGAAATTTTGATTGCCTTAGGGACCGCGCCTCCTCTCTGCACCTTAAAAACAATCTATGTTTGGGTAAGTTGGTTTGTGTGTGCGTGTGTGTGATTTTTTGTTATATGTTATATATATTTGTAGCCATACAAAGATTTAATTTTCAATTTAATTTTTTCACCTATCGTCTTGTTTATTGTCGCTCTCTCATCCGTTCTGTGTTCTCTTTAAGTATCTTTTCACTTCTATCTCGGATAGTAATGGTGAAATAGCTGTTGCTTCGTTCGTGTCTATAAGTGAGTCTATCAAGGAAGTGGAACGAAAAAGTAGCGGGAGTAGGAAGTGTAAGAAGATAGGTTTTTGCGGTACTTTTTGCTCTTAATTCCATTAAGTTAGTAAGAAAGGTGGTGGTATATACGTATATATATATATGAGCAAACTTGAAGGAAGCAAACAGGAATGAGTGGAGGCGGGCCACACACGGAGCATTCTGTTGGCCGTACTTGGCCATACTTTCTCATCACCTAATGGTACTTCACATCCTAGCCTACTTCATAAAGTTTACACCGGTCTCTCTGTTTCACATACTCACGCACACCAAAAGCCATTTCAAATCATACACACTACAATCGCCGTCTCAATTATTTAATTTCCTTTCATATGTAAGATCTAAGACATATACAAACACATATATACATAATTTGTTCTGTGCCTCTATTATCATTACTTTTATTAGCGCCTGCTAATAATCTTATTCTTTTCTTTTTTTAGTTTCTCTTACTGCTGCAAGAGGAAGTATTACGATCTTATTCATTTTTTTTGGAAATTAAGCTTTTACCTGAATTTCGAACTTTTTTTTTTTGATACATTTAGTACTGCAACCAAAGGAGGTCTACTGTGAGCCGCTACCAGAATGAGATCACTCATCCAACAGCACCCCTTCCCAAATTAAGATCTGTAAGAAACTTCAGAAATTGAATGGTTTTAGTGTTTCCTCCTCCAATACCTGGTAATACCCAGGCTTTTCCAAAACTTCTATGGATGATAGCATCGCAGATAATTAGGTGATGTATTGGAGTCTCCTCCATCTCTTCACAGAACCTAGAAGTGCTATTGTGTTCTTGACTCGGCTTCTTCAAATGTCCCTTGAGGTCGACTCTACCTTATGAGAAAACAGTGTGTAAATGTGTCCATTGTACGTAAAAAAAAAAAAGATGGGAGTTCAATGTAACGAAGATAATCTTCCTACCCCAACCAAAATCCATGTCTTCTTCAGGAAGAAGATTTCCCTCCAGTTCTCTTTTGCAGATAAGAAGATATGATCGCATATGTAGTGGAATCAATTGTCGTGATTCCTGAGGTATGAAATTAGATGTCTTGAAGAGGGATTTATTAGGCGGAAGTTAGTTTAGAGAGTTATTGCTTGAATTACAAACACTGAATTTATAAAAATAGAATATATTTTAACAATAATTTGAATGAGCCTAATGGTAACTCAATTAATATGATTTGATAAAAGTAAATAAATAATTTTAAGAGTTAAATAACAAATAATTTAAAATGATTATACAATAATAAAATAAACTAATATGCATAGCTATGAAAATAATTATAAGATAAACCTTGTATAGGGACGCGCTCGGAACTCAAGTATAAGTGCTGCTGTAAAATGATACGGATATAATGATGTGGCTACTCGTATAATGATGAATGATATAATGATCCCCTCTTCCAGTGGGGCGAAGTTAATATTAGTCTTACTCACACACTGTCAAGTGTGTAAGTTCTCACACTAAGACATCTCTAGTAGCGTGCGACCTTGGTTAGGTCGGCGACCAGTGATTCAGGTCAGTGGCCAGATTTGGTCGCCCATCGGCGACTTTCAAAGACCAGGTGGCTTCTGTTCAATAGACAGGGCTTTATCGGTGCTTGTCTTTGATACCTTTGTATTGAAAAGGCAGCGGCCGGCTGTGGGGCCACTAGTTATAAAGTATTCTTTCCTTTTGTTATATTTTGTGAAGGCTTTGACATTGCTATGTCATTACACATAAGAACATATTTCGATCCTTGTTTGGACGGTGATGGAACCTACGGATAGATATTGTATGAAGTTAACTATCTCTTCTCCTTAAATTCTGAAGTAATACAAGAACATAAGGAATGGATTAATGAATTCTTTGGACTTTTGGAAATGTAGGCATCAAAAATTTTAGGAGAATGCACAAAATTGTAGTATGAATTACGGGGATTCTATGGAAATTCTTCTATAATTAAAGACATGGAATAAAGACACAAATGAGGGGGGGGGGATATCTTTGATAATCCGTGGTTTCGTGTTTAACTCAATGGCTGAGAGTCCTTCACTTTTGGTACCAATGGTATTGATTCCAATGGAGACTTCATGGTGAGCAAAATTGGGCGGTTACAATTAGAGGCGGATCCTTGGTTGCGTATGTTAGAAACATGACACTGGGATCCCTGATATGCACACACAATCCCCCATTACAGTAATGGCAGGGCAAACAAATCTATGATTATTAAATTAATGGCGAAAAATAAAAAAAGGATGTGAGCAGTATATCAGCCTCCTCCATCTCACATTTCCAACAAAAGAAAAAATGATTTCTTACTCATTATACTAGTCTTCTTCAATGTGAATAAGTAATAATAATAATAACAATAGGAAATTTTAAAACTAAATAAAACTATTACTAAAGAATACTAAAATATGAATGTGAATAAAATATAAACTATAAAAAAAAGAAACAATAGAACACATTTAATAGCCGATTGCATTTCTTCCTTCTTTTTTTTTCAACTTAATTCAATTATTACCATATATTTCCTTTCATTGTGTGCACAGTAGACCACACCAATCAGCAGTGGAGTGTGTTTGTACAAACATATTAAATAAGAGATATATTTGTATTGTTTTTTTTTTTTGTTTTTTTTTTAAGAACAGTGGGGGTAATAATGATTGACGGCCTATACAATCAAGGCAGAGCAATAATGAATACAAGAATGTGACGACGAGGAGCAGTCCCCCCCTCCATACAGCGGGGGTATGGTGAGGGTTGGGTTGGCGGGTACAAGGGACACTACTTGAATATAACTTAGCCTTAAGTGCGCTCTTTAAGATTGTTGTTGTAATGGTATAAGACTGCCAGTACAATATCAGCCCCTAGCCGTCACACACACACACATACTATCATGCGTCCCTTCTTCCTGGCTGCTTACTGTCTGTATCCCACGTGTGTATCCTTCACGTGTCATCACTGTCAAAATCTTACAATACAATGATGGATCACCCAATTCTTCACTCAATACTCTCTCATTCTTTCTCTCTCTCTCTCATTTGTTCACTGCTGTAAGACAGAAAGTGAGCAGAAGCCCTCCCACAGAGTAATATACATTTTTATATCGCTGCTGTACGATCTGTAACTATATAACTAAGTAAGGAACCTCCATTAAACTAGTTATGTATTCAAAGTACGTTACTCAAATAATAATTTTTTTTTTTTACTTTTTATTATATAAATTGTTTAATTTGTTGAATATTTAATAAATTATGTAAGCCTATTCCGCTTCTTTATTTTTTTTTCTTTTTACAGTAGCACATTTTTTTTATATTTAACTATATTCATTAGAATTTTGTGGCCTTATGGTAATCGTTACACAAGCTGTGCTTGATTCCCGCTATAGTTCCCTAGACTTTATAGGACTTAAAGAACTATACCCTCAAGGCACTACCTGTTTTTAGATCACTTTCAATCTATTCCAATAATTTTAATTTCTTAAAGTAATCTGTTTAGCGAATAATCTTTAGTGAAATTTTCCAACATTTTCTGGTCAGCTACTCTTCTGATTTTCTGGCTAGCAATTTTTTTGAGCGAAAATACATTAATATAACTGCTGGAAACAGTCACAGCATTAGTTTGGCTGAGAAAAGTAAATAATAGTTTTAAATGATTGAATATTAAATGTTTAAGGTTTTGTCTATATTGGATATTTTTTTTTCTGGCAGCTGCAATTATTAAAAAAATTGCACTTGGAAAATGAGGGTTTTTTTTAGTGGACGCTCTCAGTGAATTAGCGGGGTGTAGGACACAGGTTTTGGCCTAGGGTTTTATAAGAATATTATTTTAATAAGAAATAAAGAATTGTTTGTTATACACGTCCGTGCCCGATATTTGATATCGGGTAGCTGGACATAGAACTCGATTAACAAAAAAAAAAAAAAAAAGGCAATACATTTCAATTTCATATTGCGAAAATCTCAAATTTCTTCAACTTTAAGAGTCGAAATTCAATATAATCTTTTTGTACTTGTTTTGCGTTTAAGATTTACAAAAAAAGAGATATGGCTATGAAAATAATTGAAGAATTATTGAAATAATTGTGGTTCTGGAGGATCCATATCTAATAATTCGTAAGCCAGTATATTTAAGGGGAAAATTTGTGGCTGTTTAACATATAAATAATTGTAGATAGCGGGATATGGATTAAAAGTGATCTTGATGTTTTGGCGAGCATCTCAGCCTGAAACATCATGAACCATACTATACACTGTTCTCTAACACCCTCTGTAGGGCGAGTAGAACAGTTGATAGAGCACTGTCCGTAATGGCAAACCACATCACCGCACAGACTACCGCACATTCTACTCGCCCACAGATGCACGCGCATTTCCATCTGCATAATTCCTATCACAACTTTAGGCAAATAACGGGGAGCAACTACAAAATAGTTCATCAACATCCTGGTGGATTTTGCTTTCCAACCCAGTCTTCTTCACATGTTCATTTTTGAAGCTGTATTATCTTTGTAAAAATAATTCAAATTGTTTGACTGGAGGGTATATTGAATTAAATATTTGGGTTGGCTCAAGAAAGAGACTAATTTTTTGGTAGGTAGGGAGGTTAGGAATGTACACTAACGAAGATCTTGTTCATTCAATGTCAGAGAAATTAAAGGTTACCGTAATTTTAAAAATAAATGATCGCATCCAAAGCTACTTTACTTAAAAAAAAAAAAAAAAAAAAAAATTAAAAACAATGATGCTCATTTATTGTCCACCCATTAAAAGTGAATGAAACTATAAAAGTGTATGAGTATAATAATAAAAGTAAAAATAAATAAAAAATACAACACCGTGAACCAAATGACGAACATTTACAACAGATTTATGTGAGAAAAAAATGGTAACATGACACCTGTTGTACATATACACCAACATTTCTAAAAATTACTTCTTCACTTCCGGTTTCCTGTTAATGCCCCCCACCAAATCTAAAAAAAAAACAAAACAACAATCTTTTCATTTTTTTTTTTTTCATACTAATTAGATTCTGAAAAATAGAATTAGTACTTACTATTCATTCCTTTGTTTTTTTGTCGGACAAAAGGTAGGTATGTCTGTTAGTATTTTATTAGCAAATTTGGCTCAAGATTAAAGAAATCGCAATCTGATTGGCAGCGTATTATGTGACTATAAGCAAGAATTAATTTTCATAATGTATAGGAAATCTATGTCATTTGTTAGGACTGCAATCTTTTGAAATTATTATTTTAACACTGTGGTTATTAACGCCCGTGGTGTTCTCAGTGTCCGGAAGTGTTCTCTCGTTACAGACATCACTTTCCATCACTGAACTGTGAGCTGTAGAGGCTACAAGGAAGAGAAAATCTAATAAAGGGAAGTGGGCTTCAACTGAGTTAATCCTATCTCTCTTGTTATATTATTAAATTAAAAAAAACAAAATGGAACACTCACCGACTTCTCTTCCCCTAATTAATGCAATTTAATTAAAAAAAAATGTTTCTTTAAATGTTTATTTGAGCTGGCCATAAAAATAGTGGCGCAGATTTTACTTATATACCTGAGCGGCCTTATCTGGGAAATCTTTAATGACAAAACCAAGAAAGCTTGTGCAAATATAACTGACAGACCTCTAAAATCCCCTCTAACCACTAATATCCCTCTATAATCGATGTTTTTTTTTGAAAAATGTTTCAAATAAAAGTGATACTACATTTGTATCGATATAGCAAGCATACCAACTTAAAAGAAAATCAAGAAAATCGTTGGTAAATGTTTTCAACAAAATACAAAAAACTCTTCTCTCTGTAAACGCATATCCGGTCTTTAAATATGGAATTCTGTAGATGCTTAAACTAATTAATTATATTACTAAAGTGTCTATTTAGAGAAAAACATAATGCTACTGTTTCCTCAGAATCTCCAAAAAATTAAGGGAAAATAAAGTAATAAAAAAAAAAAAAGTAAAAATAAAGTTATAGATATTTATGTGTGTATACATCGTATACGAAGTTTAAAGAAAATTGTTGAAATCATTTTCAAGAAAATCACGAAAAATTGGAAAACCCATTCAGTAAAGTTACACTTCCGGTTAATGGAATTTCCCCGAAATCTTCGTGTCTGATGTGGTCGTGGTAGTATCTAAATGGTATACTAAGTTTAAGCTTCCTGCGACTTTTCGTTTTTGAGATATTCTGTTAACATACACAGATATAAACCATTCGTTAAAAATACTGCTTTTTCGTATTCAGGGGACCTCAAAACATGTATTCCTCTTAATAGAAAGTAAAAAAAAAAACAGATTTAAGAATCTTCGAGGATTATCGATAATCAAGTTCTTGCTAGACTTAAAACTATGAGATTAACAAAAACCATACGCACTTGACTAATTTCTGTAAAATATTTCTGTTCATTTTACGATTTTTGAGGAATTGTTACTATTATTATTTATTTATTTGTATATCTATAAGATTACATCCTTTACATACAGAGTGACTATAAAAAAAATAAAGAAAGCTATACAAGAAAAAAGAAATTACAAATAACAGAGCATGAGCTATTTGCTTAATAAACAAAAATAATAAACATTGTACATTTAATCAGAACAAAATTAACTAAAGTAATTAATAAATAAAAGCAAAGTAAAAAAAAAAAAAAAAAAATTTAAAACAAGTGAAATCATAAACTAACGAAAGAAGAAGAAGAAAAAACATGTAAACATGATAAAGTCTCAATACAAACAATAAAGCAAAAGAATTTTAAAGTTAAAGCAAAACAATACAAATAATAAAGAAAAGAAATACTGTAAGCAATTACTCAATCAAAATAAAAGACCGAAGCCCTAAGTACACTATCAATAATAGTAACAAAAATAAGTTAAATCTTCTTTAGAGGTACTGGATAGATGACTGAGAATAACTGTCTCCACTCTAGAGGGTATAGTAGATTTAAAATAATTCATTCTTATTGGTGTATACATTGGGCATTGAGCAAACAAATGGAAAAAGTCTTCCTTCACAAACATAATTACAAATAGTACAGATCTGATTACAGTTTACAGTATACGTCATATTATTTAAAGTTAACTTCATAATATATTGATTTGAAAGTCTCAATTGGGCTATCAATTTGGTAATACGAAATAACATTCTGATAGTAACATACTCCTGAGGAGCATTAGCTAGGAGTGGAAGAGCATTATAGATTCGACTATATCGAGAACTTTCAAGGAGTTGCCTGTCCCTATGCTTTAAAAACTATCTTTTAAGGAATTAACAATTTCTCTAACAGAAAAATTAATATATCGGGTTAATTCTTCTAGATTGAGTTCAATAACGTGCACTAGAAGTAAACTATTCAACTGAGAGAACCAGTTTTATTTCAGACTATTTACAGAATCCGCATGTAACGCTAAAACCCTAATAAAACATTTACGCGGCAGTCTCTTACTTTCCATCCTAGCCAAATTTGTAACCCATCGCAGTGAGACTTTAACTATATAAAGAAGAATGTGAGGAATGCCAAATTCAGTTCTAATCAACATTTTATAAAACATATGGAAGCTCTAAACAGCTTATAAGCTGAAACTTTTATCAGAAAGATTTGAAAGAGAGAGCTTCTTTCCGGTGAGATGTTGACTCTTATCTGTTAGATTAGACAGTGTTGGAGCTCTTATAAGACAGAGAGGAAGCTCTTAAATGTAGGCTTATATATTTTGACCAGCTTCTGTCATTGAGTTAAGATAGGGTAGTAGAGCTAGATGAACCTTTTATCATGGGGCCTTATAACAGAGGGTAGATTGCACTTAGGCCACCACATATGAGCCCATTGCACTTGCAACATAGTATCATTAATTAATGTCTAGGTCAGTTTTTAAATGGCAACTGCGTTTTCAAATTTAGCACTTTAAAAATGGAAAATTTGAAAATGAAGGAAAGGATTTTGAGTTTCGGTCTTTTTTTAACCAAAAATAAAGAACTTAAATTTTGCCGTTTCGACAAATATATTGTCTTTTTCAAGGCCTTTTGTCGAAACGTTGGCAAATTTAAGTTCTTTTATTTTACCAATAAGTTCTTTAATCAGGAGTAGGATTTTACGATTTCAGAGGAATTGTTACTAAAACCTCTATTCACGCAGGAATCCAGGCAGGTATCCCAGCCTTACTAAGCGTATACTGACATTCTACAACACTCACTCAATACACAATACACTCACTGCAGAGATATGTGCGCATCTACTTGGATTTAGCGGACACAAAGGCAAACTGGAGCCACATCAATACACCATAATACACTCACATACATTCACCCTTCATATACATTGCACCCTTTACAGCCAATCGGATTCCATATTATATAAACACTAACACCCAAGAGAATCACATTATCAGATCAGAGATGTTTTCTATGATAGCCGGGGCTTCATTTTGTGGTCATCGAACCGGTTCAGGGAGGTTCGCCCATCATCAGGATGTCTTGATAAACAGTATGATAACACAGAGAGAAAACTCAGTTTATTATACTGTTTTGGAAAAGATTTTCTAATGAACTAACTGAATTTATTAAAAGGGTATTTTTTCTTCACTAAGGGCATATGTTGTTTACCTTTTTAAAGCCACCCGTATTTTTGTTCTTTTAAAAATCCATGTGTGGATGAATATGAAGTTTAAACTATGATAAGGAGTAGTTTTACATACTTGTTATAGATAATTATTTATACCGTCATATTTTTAACAGTATTTTTGAGTATAAAAATTAATATATAATTTAACTTTATTATTGAATCAGTTATTGATGGAATAATTAATAGATCTTTTATGTAGCCGTGATTTGGTTTTATAGCCACTACTCATTTAATATCTATATATATAGAACTTCTACATGTATATATAAAGCTTTATTTTTTTTAAAATTCCAATGAATATCCAGCTGAGTGATAACAAGTTAGCAGACCGAAAGTTTTGGAAAGAATGAGCTTTTAATGCTAAAACAATTATATAGAAAAGTTCTATCAACTTTAACACTAAAATAAAATCTGCCCTATAGATTTCTTTTTCTGGTTCAGTGACATGAATGACGAAGTAAGTGACGAAGATGACTTTTGATTTATACGCAAGCGATTGATTATGAAGTAAATACGAAAGCAATACGGCCGTTTAACTTTGATTAGAAACAAGCCCTTTACAACGGCATTCACATACTAGTAAGACAGAAAACTTTGGACATTCTTAGATCATGTATTTCGGATTAAGATCTGGAATTTTTAAAGATTTGCAAAGTTGACCAAAAATATAGAATGCTAGCATCAGGAATGAGCTTAATTACAGTTTAGTACTGGCAATGATTACACACATCGTCTTTTTTGTTTTTTTGTAGAATTGACAACTAATTGGGTGTATAAAAAAAACGGCCGTTTTTCTAACTGAAAAAGTTCCATGGGCTTTAAAACCCATCCACATATGGACTGATGTTTGCAAACACTATATTATATTACTCCTTAGACTCTGTAGAGTGTTTCTACTATATATAGTATGTCATCTTCACATAGTCATTTAATTTTGACCCTTAAAAACCATGACTGTTTCTTATGATATATTAGTAATTTTACGTCATTACTGGACAAAACACTAAACAGCTGCTGAAGCTGAGCGTGCTGTACGTGAATTCCAAGGACAAGTACTCATGCCCTTGCTGCAGAACTGGCAGTGCCTAAAGATCCTTTTTGCCATCATCTCCATTCTAAAAGGAGTTATAGGATAATATAGGTAAAAAGGAGATATAGGATAATTGCGCATGATCTTACACCCCAACTGGCCGCCAGGAAAGTGGTTACTTGCCAACTTCACATAAAAAAATCCATCTGACATGGGCTTCTACAAGAGAATAGTCGCATGTGATAGAAGTGGATTTCCTGGCGAAATCCTGAGACAGGTGGTCAATAATTGGATCGTGGTCAAACGGCATTTTTTTCCAGTTAGTGCCAATCGGCAATTTGATAAAAAGACAATGTTGTAGCTTTTCTGTAACTTGGAAAGAGTAATTCATCACGAATTCTTTGCTGATGGACCTTCCATGAATTTCGACCTTTTCGACTGGCAACAACCAAATAGAATTCCCCAGCGTTATTCAGTTTTGCTCAATCCCAAACAAGTTTTGTTCCAGTAAAGTAAGATAACGCTCGGCCACAAACCTCCCGTCAGACTAAAGAAAAATTGAAGAATTTGATGGCATTGAACTTCTATTACACCCACCCTATAGTTCACACTTAGTTACAAACCGACTAACATTTATTTTGGCCTATGGCACAGTTTCTTTACGGAAGAAAATTTAATAACTTCACCGAAATGAGACTGGAGTACAGAGTTTTCTGATTCCAAACCCATTGGAATAGTATATATGAATGAGCGGTCTAACCGCTGGCAGAAAGATGGCTTAAATAATACAGACCTACATTTTGAACATTAATTAAAAAATAATAAAAGGTAATACAAAAAAATATATATTTTTTTATTGGTAATATTTTTGTTTATACCCCTTTAATTTTGTTTTGGTATTTTTTTAATAAGGCGTATCAACATGATGGTCATTAACTCCCGATGCCTTTTCAATGAACTGTCGACCTTCGGGTAGTGTTCTTTCGTTACAGACAACACTGCCCATCACTGGACAGTGAGCTGTGGAGGGCGAGAAAATCTAAGGACAGTACTGCTGGATTTGAACCCAGGACCACCGCAATACAAATCAGTGTGCTACCTCTAAGCTAATCCTGCCTCTTCTACCTAAATTACCAAGATTAAATATAAAAATCAACAAAGAAATGTACATAAATCAGAAGACGTATTATTTTAACAATATAAACGAGAAATAGTGTTAAAACTGCATTCATAACAAGTGAAAATGAATACCAATTGAATTCCTTGAACTTTGTTTAAAAAAAAGAAAAATGCAAAAAAAATACAAAATAATAATAATAAAAATGTAAATAAAAGTTGTCAGGGTTAATAAAATCTGAATATTTATTCAATATGTGACTGAATAGAAAAGGATAGTGTTGAACTGTTTGAAGAACTTGGAAAAAGAAGACAGACGGTTTTAAAACTAAAAAAATTGATAATCATCTGATCACAGCGACACAATCCAGTGCCATGGAATTTTTATCGCATCGCGCTGTCTTAGTGTGTTATACACGTCATCGGTAATACTATACTGTTCTCTCTCTGTCTCTATGTACGTATATTTGTAGATATGACAACAATTTAACACATATTTATAATAAAGTAGAAAATATAAATAATAAAAATAAAATTTTTTTATATATGAACTGGTTTCGAACGGCCTCACTTTCTTATATGTGTGTGGGTTTTATGTGTGGTTGTTGGCTAATGATACTTTTTTAAACGTTGAATATATTTTTCAAATAATAATTTTAGAAATATTATCAAGTGAGATTTTTGTTTTTTTAAACAAAGGCTATCGGTTTTCATATTTCTGTGAAAAAATAAAAGAATTCGGCGGGTGGCTTTCTTATAAGTGTGGATACTATAGAATTCTCTTACATACATACAATCATACAAACTATTCAGAAACATAAAAGAAATTAAACAATTTGTTGACTTTACTATTATTAATATTTATCATAATAGACAAATTTTTACTTACCTATCAAAATCTGTTAATCTGGATGAATCTCTAAAACCTTTTGCAAATGGATTACTGTCTATTTTCAATTTGGTGATCTGTGGAAAGGAAAAAAATGATTATTAACAAATTCTTCGCATCCTGAAAAAAGTTTACAATAATAAATTTAAGACATAACGAAAATGTGGTAGTCAACAATATATACGACTCAAATAGATTCAATATTCACTTAATATTTTAACAAATCTCGGAGGCAAAATTTTTTTTGGTTTGCAAAAGAAATCGCAGGGGCGTTAATTAGATCGCTTCCATGTAGTGCCAATCGGAATACTGTAGTCAATTATGGCTAAATAATCCACTGTGTTTTAAAATATAGGTGTAAACCTATGTGAACCTAGGTGGTCAGAAGGCCATCTAGTAGGGGGGTGGTGGCGTTATGAACTAAAGTTCATATTCAGGTAACGGCAACATGTACAAATCAAGTCAGAAGATCTGCGAATATGGTAGATTCATTAGCTGTTTTACCGGCAATTTCTCTAGAAATAACACACTCTGAAATTAAAATTCCTATATTCCAAATATAGGGATGCGCGCAAGGCTAACGATCCTGTCTTGGAAAAGAAGACTCTTTTGGATTTCCAGAAATGTAGCCATGCACTGTGGCTCCCTCTCTCTCTCAAAAAAAAAGAAGAAAAGTCTCATATCCATTGTTTTACCAATAGTTTAGTTTAATTCTCGACTTTGATTCAACAATATTAAAAAAAAAAATTAGCAAAAATAATGTCTGATCAGTGCATATTCATTAACATTATCTCTTTCAATTGACCACTAAAATTACAACGTGGAAGTAAGTCTTTAGATTGATCTACTTTGCTAATTTTGATTCCAAATCTAGTGCATATTTAGGATCTCTTCAGACATGACTACTACTAAGGACGTAGAAGCGATTTGGATAGAAGCGTTAGAAGTACTGGTAATGCCACAACACTAGCGCGCTCTAATATAATTAATAATTTTATGTTTATCAAATCAATCTAAACTTTTTTATAATTAAAAAAAGGTAAAATAAAATTAAAAAACAAAAATTCTTTTACACGCAGAGAAAAACTCCGACCTATCCTTTAGTGGCTGAGTAAAGCTTGGTTATAGACCACTTTTTATGGTTGTAGTAGCGTAGAAACATATCCATTTTTTTTTTTTTTTTAATCTGTGATCTTTCCAGTTTAAGACTGACAGCGGAGTTCGCGTTTCAAAAGTGACAGAAGTCAGCTTTCATTCAATTTGTAGAGCTGGAAAAAAGTCCAACGTTTATAAACAACCTCATAACCGTGGCATAGCCTTATTAATTAAAGATATGCTTGTAGAATTAATGTTTCTCACTTTCTTTGTTGATTATTACTTTCTCTTACTCCTAGTAAGAGAAAGTATTCCAATCCTGACATATTTAGTGTTTATCGACTACATAAAATGTTTATTTTTCTTCAGTTTTTCCCAATTTCTTTGAATACGACTCTGCCACGATTTTCTTTAAACTTGGAATACTAATAGCACAAATATAAATTCATCATTTTTATTGGTTACAGTTTTCCTTGAATACTTGATTTTTGGTAGTCCTGTGAAATTTGTAGCGTTAAAATTTAAATATTAATGGGGGCGATTCAGTGTTATTGGCACTCTCTTTTGGGCTGCAACCAGTTCTACTAATTGCCTGGTTAGGTACTTGTCCCCCCCTCAACCATCTGTATGAGAAATTTGGTTAATCGTATTTATAACAGTAAAAGAAAGCTGTATGATTGTTTCGCACTAGACTTATTTTTTAGTTCAAAATTTTCCCTTCATTAACTTGGGAAGCATGAAGTAGTACAAAAAAAAAAATAAATAAATAAATAAATAACAAGAAAGCTAATTTATCATGTAATACTTAATAGCGGTTTTGTTAATTTTTATAAAAAATTATTTCCTGACAAGATTATCGATCTAAATCGAATGTTATAATAGTGAAGTTTTACATCTGTTGCTCGTTAGTTGCTCATTAAAAATTTTTGTTAATTACGAATGAAGGCAAAACTACAAATTGGTTTTTATTATGACTGTATGTAATAAAGTAATATATATAATATATATATATATATATATATACAAATTGTCTGTATGATGAGTTAGTTAAAACAATTACTATTAATGATTAATTTATTAATATTATGGATGTATAAATTTTAGTGTAATGTTATTTGATTGTAGTGAAATTATGCAAATTAATTACTTCAGTAATTTAAAGTGTAGATTTCTTTTTAGTTGCTCGTTGGTCATTGTTCGTAATCTTAAGTTAATCTTACCCCCACCTTCAAGAACATTTTTAACCGGTATTGCTAATGTACAAGCTAATATTTAATACAGTTTTACTAATATCTTTGGTGCTGACAAAAGTACATGTACCAAACAGTGTTGCCAACTTGTTACTACAAATGATATTTATTCCTATTTCTTTCTTCTCTATCCTCAAGCACTATTAGTGTTTTTTAAAAATATTAGACATGTACTAGTTCTTAGTTATTACATTAAGTTAATAAACTACGATGTAATAATGATAGTTTAATGTTACCTAAACAACACTACTTGTACTAAATAGTAATTTACTAATTAATCATAATTTTTATGGAGATTTAATACATTAATTTTTTTTTTACATGTGCTCAAGAAAGTTTGTTATCGCCTTTAATTACTTTTCCCTTTGTAATGAATGCAAAAAATCATTTATGTAAAAACTTTTAGTATCAGATGTATAAATGTGATTAGATAAGAAATAATGATTAAGTGTTTAAGAAAACAAAACTGTTTTTCATGTTTTATTAAAATTATAATTTCTAGTTCATTAGTTTGGTTGGTAGTGAAATCTGTAATAGTAAGATATGGCAAGCGTGCACAGTGAACTGGACTAGTCACTTCTTCAGGGATCTTGGTGTCCTCAGGGATCCTAGCAAAAAGGCACAAACAACACTTACAAAGGTAACTGATTAGCTCAGTGATAGCATGCTGGACTCACAAGCGATTACACCCTTTCACTCCAAGTTCGTTCATTCAACCATACACACTCTTCCGCCCCTCAGTACTCAATATTCCTTGGGGGTATGAGAAAACACTACATCTAATCTTACAAACTAGCCTAAAACTAAGGGTAGTACCCGCTAGCCTAAAACCCGCATTCATGCAACATTCACGCAGTAAATTACTTCCATTCCAACATGTAAACTACCTACCCAATCAGCCCCTATTGACCCATGCCATTCTCCTTTTAAATACTTCTTCCGCAAATCGCCTAAAACCTCTGTATGCAGCACTGTTTTCAAACAGCAGGGGCAGATTATTATTCTCCAAGGCAACGTGGAACTCAACCTCCTTCTGCAAGCGCTGACGCAAATCAGAATACAGAGGGCAATCCAAAAACACATGCTCACTTAACTTCTCCTGTCCACACCTACAGCTCCCATCCCCCACCAGACTTATTCTTGCCCATTTACCATTCATCTGTCTATGCCCCGTGGCCAACCGTGAAACCGCATATGACATTTCGTCGGAAACAATGCTACACCCCCACTTCACCTCCTGCAAAAACGAGAACGTTGTCCTCCCCTTGGTAGACTGAATTAAAAGATGGCTTAGATACTTTTCTTCCTAGGAGCAGGAAGCAGCTCACTGTCCGGTGATGGACAGTTTATCTGTAACGAGAGAACACTGTCCAGACGCCAGCCGTGCACTGAGAAGGCTCCGGGCGCCAATGACCATAGATGTTGATGCGCCTTTAATTGCAACACAAACACACCAGGCCTGCAGAGGTAGTTGATGTGAAAGCAACTACTTGGATTAACAACCCCCACAAGCAAACTTTAGCTTACTCTTTCCACACGATTTCATACTGTGTACAAAACTGACACCGAAGGGAGCAACAATAGAGCTTTTAGGTTACAATGTAGTTGGTGGTTTTGTATGCACTTGTTCAACATATCTAATTTGTAGATAAGACCAGAGAAATATCCTTATAGTGATATTCTTATCAGGAAGAAATAGGGATGCTTTTATCAGTGATGTTCTTATAACGTTGACGATGGATCCCTTGCGACGATTACATTTAAGAGGACTCTGTTTTCAATAAGACAGGGCAGAAGACATAAGACCAGAAGACAATCACTTATCTGTAGCTTTGAGAGGGAGGGAGTAAAAGAAGTACTTATATGAGTGAGATCCTATAATCAATATTTTATAAAACATATGGAAGCTCGAAACAGATCATAAGCTGAAACTTTTATCAGAAAGATTTGAAAGAGGAGAGCTTCTTTCCGGTGAGACGTTGACTCTTATCTGTTAGATTAGACAGTGTTGGAGCTCTTATAAGACAGAGAGGAAGCTCTTAAATGTAGGCTTATATATTTTGACCAGCTTCTGTCATTGAGTTAAGATAGGGTAGTAGAGCTAGATGAACCTTTTATCATGGGGCCTTATAACAGAGGGTAGATTGCACTTAGGCCACCACATATGAGCCCATTGCATTTGCAATATCCAGGAATGGCATAGTATCATTAATTAATGTCTAGGTCAGTTTTTAAATGGCAACTGCGTTTTCAAATTCAGCACTTTAAAAATGGAAAATTTGAAAATGAAGGAAAGGATTTTGAGTTTCGGTCTTTTTTTAACCAAAAATAAAAGAACTTAAATTTTTGCCGTTTCGACAAATATATTGTCTTTTTCAAGGCCTTTTGTCGAAACGTTGGCAAAAATTTAAGTTCTTTTATTTTTGGTTAAAAAAAGACCGAAACTCAAAATCCTTTCCTTCATAAAAGTTAACGGTCGAGAACAATCTTCCAAAATTTGAAAATCCTATGTAATCCTGAAGCCTGCAAAGGAGGCTGAACCCGTATTGTACCAAAGGCGATAGCGATATTACTGAGCTAGAAGAGTCACTTATCAAGCTTATGGAATACAATAGCAGTGGTATACTTTGATCAACGTAGACAAAATTATAATTCTGTCTGAAATAAGCTTGCAAATCGGACTAGAGCACGAACAAAATCGATTAAATAATTCAAAAAAAGTGAAAAATAACTTTACCGATTCACGTGTAGCTTGGCTTAAAATTTGCAAAGTTAACATTAATATTGATTTTCATTAAATTGGCCAGAATTAAAAAAAAAACCCTAGTTGCTAAATTGATTATGAATAAAGAAAAATTATTCAAGCTTAAATAGAACAAGTGAGTAAATGAAAAATATATAAATGATAGAATCACGTCTTACCAGCTGATTTTGATAAGCAGTTACTGCTGTGAATACTGTTTCAGGAAATATATAAGTACGATACTGTTCTTGTTCTAGATCTGTGATTGGTCCACCATGTTCTCGCCATTTTACTAAATGTATCCTCGGCTGGTACCTGTGCATTGAGTTTAATACGATCTGTAACATAAACAAAATAAATACAAAATGTTTTAATATATAAATCAATAAACTGAAATATTAATTAAAAATCATTATAAATTATAGTATTAATTTCCGGTTTATTTACTATTTTGTCTCCGCTTACCGGAAGTTAAAATTAAATTTTATAGATCGGCAGGTGTCTATTTTTTTTTTTTTTTTTTGAGGATGCTTTTGACCAACATTTTCTGGATAAGCGGGGGTACTGTCAATAATGAAGGTGATACCAGTAAGTTGCAGCGTAATATTGTAAGTAACAGCCATTGTCTCGGATGACTTATTATTTATGCATCTATATTTTTATTTATATTAATTTAAATACATATTATTTCCAATGAATAATTTTTTAATAGAGGAGGAATTTATACACAAATAAATAGCGATTTAAATTCCTGTCAATCATGCAAATATTGAAATATCATTTTATAGTACATCTACAGCTCTATAGCTATAAAATCTTAAAATACTTTCTAAAACAAAAATTAAAAATCATTTAATCATCCTTACAATCGGTGGCGATGGGGGGGGGGGAATGACGAAAGTTTAATTTCAATTCAATTCTGATCTCGTAATATTTTAATGGAAAACTATAAATTTGATTTATCAGCGATTTCAAGTGTCTGAACGATTTATATATTTTCAAAATCCCAATTTTTACTTTCTCTTATACAGAAGGTATTGCGAGCAGAACAATTTTTCCAAAAATGCATTTTTATTGCAAAAAAAAAAAAAAACGTGTTTTGAGAACTTCTGAATGTGCTTAAAATGGTTTCAGCGAATGTATGACACTGTATGTGTTTGTGTGTGTGTGTTTTAGAGAGAGAGAGTGAGAGAGAGAGAGAAAAAACGTTCAGAATTTCTCAAAAATAAAAAAAGCTAGCGGAAGCTCACTCTTAAAATTCCGATTTCCACGTCGTATCCCAAAATAAGGCTTTGGTCAGTAGGATTTTCAGTTTTTCGCGATTTTCTTGAAAACCGCTCCAAAGGATTTTCATTAAACTTTGTATAACTACACACGTATACGCCTATCACTTTTATTTGAAACATTTTATTTCCAGAAAAATAGATTTTTGGAGGGGGGGCAGTAATGTAAAGATTTCCTCTAATGTAATACTTACGTGCAATATACGATGCTTTCACTTATATATTATTAGAAAGTTCATTAAATGTGTAGTGGAAGAAATAAAGGAAAATATATTTTATTTGAAGAAAATCATTATTTGAAAGTTATTGAAGGTTGGCTGGCAGAAAATGCAGGTACAAGACCACCGTTAAAGGAGAGGTCACAGAACTTAGTTAGCTTTGTCTTTTGCCCCTTTTCACAGGGGAGGATTTCAACTACCAAGAGAAAGCATTCTTTCAAGAGAGAGTCTAAATTCAGCATTCAGGCTTTCATTGCCATAGTTTTCACCTCTACAAAGAGCGGTAGAATTCCCAATAAAGTCTCCATTGCAGCTGTAGGCGTGGTTTGCATCGCACCGGTCACCGCCAGACAAGCTAAGCGTTGAATATCCTCAAGCAGCAGTCTAGCAGATCTTATCTCAATGCGACGCCACCAAACTACAGCCGCATATAATAACCTAGGTTTAATAACCATACCATAAATCCAAAGCATCATCTTGGGAGTGATCCCCCAATTTTTACCTACGATTTTTCGACATTGCCAAAAGGAAATAATTGCCTTTCGATGCTGTGTCTTAACATGTTCCGACCAATTTAATTTACTGTCAAGAACCACCCCAAGAAACTTCACCGATTTGCAAATCTGAACAGAAGTTCCTAATAACCAAGGAGGTTTTAATCCTACGATCTTCCTCCTATTAGTAAATAAAATCATTATTTGAAGGATATCCAGGAAGGTTGGCTGGCAAAAGGGTAAAAATGTAGGTACAAGACCACTGTTAGAAGAGAGGTCACAGAACTTAGTTAGCTTTGTCTTTTGCCCCTTCTCACAGGGGAGGATTTGAACTACCTAGAGAAAGTATTGTTTCAAGAGAGAGTCTAAATCAGCATTCAAACAGAACATTTTACTAGTATTATTCAAGGAGTCAACATCAATGCCAGTTATAAGTTAAAACATAAGAGTTTAAATCAATCTAGCTAGTTTCTATTATATTTATTAAGGATATTATTGTGATATTATAAAGTATTTAAATTCATTTAGAGAATAATATAATTATTTTAAAAACAGTGGTGATCTCTTGCTTATTTTCTAATAAATTCTTCTCTCTCTTTAAAACATACATACACACAAGCCCTTTACAAAACCGCTCATGCTACAATACTTACATACAACAACAAACATCACAACAACTACAACATTTCAAATGCTTTGCTAGAATTTACAAGTTTGACGAAAATAGGTTATCCGGGAATTCGATTTTACCGTTTAGAGTTTTGGGGAGGGGGGATTTTCTCGTAAACAATTTTCTCGAAAATTTTTTTTAAACTGGGAATTTAAGATTAAGGCTTATTAGAATCATTTTTTATTTTATTTTTAGATTGACCCATCATAGGTGCTGGAACTCTATGGATTAGGCATAACTTTTAAAAAGATAAGTTTTCTAGAAAGGGTTGCTATACAAAGTATCTCTCGGGTTAACGTTATTCCCCCAAATTCCAACAACCGTAATATTTATTAGAATGCCTAAGAGTCACTAAATGATTACAAAAAAGAAAATATTAATTTTGACAGTTATAAGAGAAATAGTTTAACTTCTTTCTTTAGTTTTCTCAAAATAAAATCATTTATAGGTTCCATAGAGGCCCGGAATTTATATTTTCCATAAAAGCTTAATTTCGTATAAAAAATAAAATAGGGTTATTACATTTACAAATTCTAAGAAAAGAAAAAAAAAACTATAAAAAAATAATATACTTTTGTAGAAATGTTGGCATATTGGGGTTACTTTACGCACTTATTACTTTCTGTTATAATTAGACTTAATTTACTTTTATGATCGCTTTGAGGACACCTTGAAATACTTACCTATAGATACGTAAATATACCTACTTATATGGATAATTAGACACACCGCTGTTATATTATACTAATTTGCCTAATGAATCCATTGTAAACATTTCAGATCGTATGTATTTATTATATCCAGCCTATAATTTTCAGTGTCTCTTACGATATATATATTTAGTTTTTTTACTTTTGTATTAGTCAAGTAATTATTTAATCTTTATGTTCAGGGTTTTTTTTTTTTTTTTTTTTTTACCAACGAACAAGACAATGCGAAATAACTAATAATACAGTAATTTCATTTTTGCCTGCCCTCTGTTTAATTATTAAAATTTTAATTTCTGTCTAAAATAATGGCACATATAACTTTTGGCTCAATGTTACCAATAAACATAATAATTATGATAATACAACCTACCTGTTTAACTAAAGGTAATATTTTATAGTTCCAATTAAATTTTTTCCCCATACACTTATTCAAAGGTCATTCTAATTAGCTATATAATTTCGGCTATAAACCAAATAATAATGACATTTGACAAAGTTTTTTTGGTTTTGACTCTTAACATTTGTCACAACATTTGTCGACGTTATGAAACATCTTCATGTAAATTAGCTTTCATAGAGGTGCTTTTATTTAACGTGAAATAAACACTATAGAATGTATTGTTGTTAAATTTATACATAAATAAAAATTAGATTCTAAACTGCCAAAAATCTTTGAATTGGTAATTATTTTGTTCTCAAGAACATAAAGGAACAAAAATTTCTACAAAATAAGAAAAGCCAGTTTGGTTTAGTGGGGAAACACTAACCAAAGATATGTGTAAGGATGGCAACCCATATGTGCAAGTGGGTAAGTTATTTCCCAGGGATTTTGGCGACTCTCTTGGTAAATCTGATCTAAATAAATGAACAGAATGATAGCCCTAGAACTTACACGCCTAAGGTCTTTAGGAACATTTATGGAAGACTATGCTTGGGCTTAGAACACTCAACTGGTAATAGTTGAGCTCACACACACTGTATCATATCTACTTGCATATTCTGCATTTACAGGCGACTAGACACTCAATGTACAATTTCGAAAGTCATTCTACAATTAAAGAGACAAAGGGGGTTATTTATAGCTCAGATATGATTTATTAAACATAATTTCTTAATACATTTATTCCCTTTCTCATATCTTGGTTTATCTTTTTATATTAGCTATAAAAAATTCTTATTAGCTATAAATAAAAGAGTCAGCTAATTTTGCATATTTCCACTCAATTTTTCGTTGCTATGAAAGTTGACGCCAAGGGGTGAGATCTTGGCTGTAAGGAAGGTATGACAAAATTTCACAGTTTAATTTTCGTTGATTGCGTAGTATGTAGACGACCGTTGTTCTGAAAGAACTCATTCCCATAACAACAAATAACAGGCTTCTTTCTTCTGTAGTAATTCGTATGCCTTCTTGAATAACCACTCATCAATATGAGATTCAAGTGATTGGTCGTCTTGCAAGTTGCAAGATTCCCATCAGACACAATATATATTCGACCACTTTTGAATAAACCAACGAATTTGTAAGACTCATAGAAATTTGTCATGATTTATTCAATTTACCCATATCTCGCTTAAACATTCGGGAATAAATTTTAGATTGTTTATTCATTCAGAAACATGGAATGATTGAATACCCACTAAGAATCATTGAATGCTGTTCTTCCAAAGTGCAGATTTCTAGTGCTAACGATGAATCAATATTAAGGTTAAGTGCACAGAAAAACAGCAAACCGTTTACACAATCACGTATAAAAGTGCCTTCTAGGACATGTTGGTTTTAGTTTAGCAGCCATTGTCTACAAATCTGTTTCCTTCTGTTTACTAACGACTTGCAGAATATACCAGGCCAATCTGTTGCTGCAGTTCTGTCTGTCATTATTATTAATTTTTATTTATTAATATAGTCTTATTTTTAAATGGAGGTACTTTATTATTATTATTATTAGTCTGTGTGAAGGGACTAAATCATACGCAATACAAAGCCCCACCGGACTAGCCCAATGAAAAGCAATAATAAACCGGGTCTACAACCAAAATTCAGACCGTGTCTAACCCACCTAAGATTCACCGCAGTTTGAACAAATCGAACAGTAACCTGAAAAAGCGTAAGCACTTCTATATCACTTCCTGTTCCAAACCAAATTTCCTCACAACAAATAGAGGGACCTTATTTCTGCAACCAAGAGTTTTTTCAAGACAACAGATACCAATTTTGGTCAGAAAGAGACATCAAATGAAAGATGGTTTGAATTTGAAGTTAAATTAGATGCACTTTGAGTTTAATCTATTATATCTAAGAGATCAAACGCTGCTTTTAATTAGATTTCCTAACCAAGCGTATTCAAGCCAATTAACCGTTGTTTTAGTTAAGACAAAAATAGTAAAACCTGCTGAAAAAAAAAATACCAGCGTTAAAAAAAATGACATCCCATGACATTTCAAAATCTTACTAATTTATTATAATATATTTTTGCATTATTTACATCATTAAAACAAACCATAAGATTATTTCATTTCCATTTTTATAATTTCTCAACTCTTTATTTGTTCATGTTTTTTTTTTTTCTTGCGGCAATAACTTTTTTTCTAAGCTGTATGTAAAATAAACATAGTTTATATAAATATAAATATATTTAATAATATCAAAGTAAATTCTTAACAGTTGAAGTGAGAGAAAGAGTGCCGCCTTTCTTGATCTATATCTTGGGGACATGTCGGTCCCTTACTACATTCCTCCTTCTTTCTAAACTCCTCATCATCACCTTCTTTGTACACCTTGAAATTCTACTACTTTCTGATAATATTTTTTTTTTAAAAAAACCTTTTCTATTTACACTATTTGCGCTTTAGGAATGAAGTTCAAATAAAAGTATACAAGAATATGAAATATTTAAATATTAGTTTTTTCCTCACAAAAATACTTTTTCAAATAAAGAGTTGAGATATGGTGACTCGGAACTACCTAGTTTTAGTGTTTAATAACTATTAACTGTAGAAGTTAGATCGTTCAATGTATCATTTATATATTTTAGCAGTAACGTACAAACTTAGAGTGGAATATATGGCTGGAGGGGGTACCTAATGTTGCAAAAAATTTGATATTGTCATAATATGATGATTCTTTTCTTGAAAAGTGACTGGTTTCGTATTTGAACTCCATCAAGGTTTTGGATCAATGAAGCTCGTTATCTTCGGTGGGACCAACCTTCTGTCCCAGTTTTTATGGTGGTTGGTTCCCCAGAGCTGGAAAGCGTCAGAGACATTTTCCGTGGTAGCCTGCTTCATTTTGTGGTCATCGACCGGTTTTGGGCCTGAATGTGTAAAACTAAATTTGCTCTCTGTGTTGTCACACTGTCAGAAAAACGCATCCTGAAGATGGGCGAACGCCCGAAACCGGTCGATGACCACAAAATGAAGCAGGCTACCACGGAAAATGTCTCTGATTTCTGTCCCACATTGACAATATCAAAAGCCAAAATCACTAACGAACTTGAACAACCAAAAGAATCTAACTAAATTGAAGAAAATCCGAAAAATGGTCTTTAATCAATGAAAAGAAGCATACCGGTATGTTGGATAAAGTCTAGATTGATTACTAATCCTAAACCAGTGCATCTTAAAAAGCCTAGTATGGGTTCCTTGTGCGGTATGTGTGTGTGTGTGTGTGTGTGTTTTTTGTGAGGTGTGCTAGAATTACGTGTTTGGATACGTTAACAACTTATCTAGTCCGCAATAGTGAGCAATAGTGTAGAGGTGCCCTTAGGATTGTCAGTTTTCCTGGAGAAATGAAGACATATCAACTGGATACGACTAAAATTTTGTAATAGACTATACAAACATAGAGATCACCATTAATTGACTCGTTAGATAAAAATGCACACACACACACACACACACATATATATATATATATATATACACATACGCAAAAATGACTGTCTTAATACCGTATCTCTTTTTCTCGTAAAGCAAATGAAAAAAATGTATATTTCTTTTTCTTTCAGCCACCAATTTTTTAAGATATAAATTTAATGGAATTTTTATTAAATAAAAAATTGTTTTTTTTAATCTAAATTTAATTTTGTCAAAATAAATGAGATGAATTGAAGTATATTGCATTTTAAACATTCGAATCGTTTCTCAATGAGGGAAGGGAATAGCTAAGTGGTTAGCGCACTGGACTCCCACGCGGAGGACCCGGGTTCGAGTCCAGCTGTGTTATCCTTCAGTTTTTTCTTCTTAGAAGCCTCTACAGCTCCATTGTCTGGTGATGGACTGTGTTGTCTGTAACGAGGGAACACTGTCCAGAGGCCAGCAGTGCACTGAGATGGTTCCTGTTGACGTGGCTTAAATTAAAAAAAAAAAAAACCTTTCTCAGTATAAAAATGTTGAAATACTTTTGAGAATTTAAATAAGAAAGACATAAATATAGTAATTAAATTAAATTATTATTAGGAGTATTATTTAATCAATCTCAGCTTTCCGCTGGTTAAAATGAAGTACGGTTTCAAATCAAGCACTCTGACTTATTTTAGTTTAAAATTTCCTAATTATTCTCCAAGACTTTAAAATGACCGACAACTGCAAGCGAATATAAATGTCTTGTCTTAGCCTTATAGTCTGAATACTAGTAACATATAAAGCTTCGGAATTATCCCCGTTACTTACAAGACTTTCGGCTCAAAATAAACTTTTTCCAATTTTCAAAAACTAGATAATTTCCACTTTAAGGTCCTGGTATTTGCGCCGCATTTCACTCAGAATACTCTGCAAATTGTGAATGCCAGTGACAGCAATATCAATCAAATAAGCCACTTTTATTTGCTTGTTCCATAACATCATATCAGGTCTATTGTTTGGATTATTGTTTTTTTTCTTTTTAATTCTAGGCTCGTTAACATTTATGGTCAGTGACGTCCGAAGTCATCTCAGAAACACTACCGGCCTCCGGGCAATGTTCCCTCGTTACAGACAACTCTGTCCATCACCGGCCTCGTAGGAAGAAAAAATCTAAGGGCAATTCTGCTGGTTTCGAACCTCGAGAATTTCAGAAAATTTTAAGAAATACTTCCGTTGAAAAAATCTTTTTGAGATAGCTAATAACTGAAGATATCAGTCAGTGAAGAGGAAATTTCGTTTGATGGAATTTGTCTGTAACATTCTTGTCTAATGCGTTGGTGATACCCAAAATAGAATATCAAATTTGAACTGCCTGCGTCTTTTTTTGTGTGGGTGTTTTTGAGATATTTTGTTCTCACAGATACTTACACAAACACCATTCTCAGGAAAGATCCAAAACATGTAGCTCCAAGCGAAAACTCAATTTCTAAAACTTGGCATAATTGCAATATTTCCTCCGATCAGTAAAAAGAGAAATTAAAAATATTGAGATCATTTCTTTACTTCTATTAATTTTATCAAAAATATTGAATGAAATGTTTGATTAAAAATTAATTATCTAAAATAGGGAGTATCATTGAAAAAAAAAAAACCCTAGAATTTATAAAAATGGAAACAGTGGGCAACAATGTAATATTGATAAATTGTTTCAAAAACTAATCCGTATTTAACACTGTGTAAGGCCAATATCAGATTACTGGACAAATGTGGCGCCTAATGATCACATACCACACAAATTAAATTATTTCCAAATACCCAAACAGTTAAAACCACAAATGTGTTGTTTACAAATAAACGGCGCCACAAAACTGATTCATTTCATTCTAGCACATATGTATTTTACGTATAATCATCCAGATAGACAGACACAGAGCACATGATGGGGGCCAATTTACCCAAGGGTATCACGTGTGAAGGGCGTACAATAACTCAAATACCCATACCCAAACCAGTATTATACCCACTATTCATCACTTTTTATTTATAATCAATAAAATATATATAAATTAGTTGGTTTTAAAATCTCTCCCTAGAGAGAGACTTTTAAGCTGTTAATTTTATAGTTCTTTGTATTTATGGACTATTTTTTGCGGTTTTTGTCGCAGAATTAGAAAAAGTTGGTAGTTTGTGAAAAATTAATTAATTTAGGTTGGGAGATGTGGGCATTAGTTTAAATAGTGAATATTTAAAACGTGGTGTTTATACTTTGTACAATTTTGGGCAAATAGTTATGCCAATTTAACAAATTAAAAGTTAAATCATTTCTCAAGCCATATGTCTTCATTTCTCACATATGCCTTCATTCATCATAAAAAAATATCTGTTGTGGATTGCTCACACGTCTTTCTCTTAATGTTGTTAAGACAATTATATTGATATTGATACAATTATATGAAAGATCCTTCAAGTGCCCACCTAGGTTTCAAAAAAAAGACCGATGAACCCTTCACACCCATTTTCCAATCGTAGCCATCATTGTAGTGGAAGAACGAAATGGAAAAATAATAGTTTTGGAAAGTAGATTTGTGAAAATTAGAGTTCAAATAGTGTATTTAGTGATGGGGATAGAGCCAGGTATACTATAATCTAGGTCAATGCAAACCAAGAGACAAAGGCGCAAGAATCCGTTAAATTAATACAATGCCACTTGGCCAACTGTTTTGTAAGAGAAGACAGTCTGCATTCTGCTTTCAAAGCCAGAACACTTGCTTCAGGAATCGCTCTCTTAAACTCATGCCAGTCATAGAGATTTGCCTTTATTCTAGATCATTTATTAAGACAGTTTTGTGGTAGACACCGAAGCGAGAACACATCTAGACTCTGCCAGTTTAAGTTATAACATAAGAGTTTATTCCAATTAATTTCGGTATACTTATAAGCATATTATTGTGATATTTTAAAGTAACTTAATTTCACTTAGAGAATATATCTATTTTAAAAACAGTGTGATCTCTTGATTATTTTAAATATTTCACTCTCTTAAATATATATATACTTACAAGCCCTCTTACTAAAATGCTCGTGCTACTACAAACACACTACCACTACTCTACAACACAAAACACTCAAATTCATTGCATTATCATCTTTGTTTCATAACATTATTTCTTCGTACGATGAGTTCACCGGCTTAGATATTGTTTTCATCCAGCAGGTCCATTATATTGGACTTAATTAACTAATTAGATTTTGGAGGATTTTCAACATTCAGATAGAGAGACAAAAATTTGAATTAAATTCAAATCGGATTTAGAGAGATATGAAGCGTGTAAAAAAAAAAATAATAATAATAATAATTAGTGCAAAAATTCGAAACTAGATAGAGCTTACTATTTTAATTAAAAAACTTTTCAGTTATATTTATTATTATTATAATTCCTGGGAATGAGACAGAAAATTGAATAAAGCATAAAAAATCTATTAACTGTTATGTAAGTCTCAAAGCTCAATCCATAGGTTTATTTAAAAAAAAATGAACAGCCTAAAGTGGACAGAGACATAGAAAAAATAAATTAAAAAAAAGAAAAAAAATTAACCATACGAGAAAAAGAAGAACTAATCTCACATGCTAAGTAGATTAACAAAGTTGAAGAGTAAAGTATTTATTTATATATATATAGAAATCAAGTTTTTATTATAATCATCTCTTTTTTTTATAAGTCTGTGGTGGAGTGGTTCGAGTCCTATGTAGTGACATATCTACCTCCCACTAAATATATCACAAACAGAATACAAACACAATCACATGGTCACAGTGTGAGCGAGAAGACATTTCAGAGTGTTTAGGATGTTTTGGCCAGGTGTGGCAATATCAGTAGCTCTAGGCAATTATGTATATAAACCGGTAATGTAGACAAGGTGACAGGAGGTGGGGTGGGGGGAGCAGCATCGGATGGTTGAGGTGGTTGTGGGGAGGCATTTTAGTTCTCTGTAGGGTAGTGAGGAGTTTGGATGGGTGGGTAGAGATACCACACTGTTCACAGATAGACTGTCCACTGTTGCCATTAATAATATCACTGTGAGGAAGATTTAGGAGATTCTTTATTCGTACAGGTAACAAAAACACAGGTACGAATGGGTATGGACAATTTTTTATTTCTGATTTAAGCACCATCTGTGTTGTTGTCCATGTATTTAAATGAGAGAATAGTTTTTTGACTAAAAAAAAAAGTTTATTGTAGACATAAAAAAACAAAATTTGAATATTTAATTCTTACAATTTCAAATCTGCAATTTTTTCTACATATATTGCAAAATTTGTATCAAATTGCAGAAATTGAATTTTCCTAGTAAAACCATCTCTGATACGAAGAAATCGGTCAAGAATTTTATATTAATTGGACTAGTGACTATAATATGGGACTTGGGGGGGGGGGGGGTTCGCGATTTTTACAACAACAAAAAAATGGCTCCATGCTTTTCTTTAAACCTCGTATAATCTCTCCAATTGCAGGCCTATCACTTTGATTTGAAATATTTTTCCAGATAAATCAGTTTGTTCTGGAGGAAAAGAAACGTTTAAGCTTTCCCTCTGATGTGCTACTTCACTAAAAATATTGGTTTTTATAATCTATCTAATATTAAACATTGTTAGAATTCCAGAGTTTGAAGAAAATCGATTAACCGGAAGTGCGCCTTTATTGAATAGATTTCTGACTGAGTTTTTCTGGAATTTTCTTGATAATATCCCAAATGATTTTCTTCAAACTTGGAATACTCCCTTCACAGTTATAAACCAACCAGTATCCGAGAATTTTTTTTTGGAGGATTCTGGGTAATCTGTGAGTTAGGCCTAAGCATACATAATGTTTGTAACACGATCAAAATATATGTACGAGGCATGTCCAGTAAGTAAGTGTACTGAGGCTCTTCCGGCCGAAAGGATTTTGTTTTCGACATGTTGGCTACACTGTCGTGTAGCCTGATTCCTCCCCTCCGCAACGAGACCGGTTCGAGGTCAGTACGTTGAGAACTGTCGACGAGACAATACGTTTCGTGAAAAATGTCAATCCAATCTCCCGCCAAGTGTGAAATATTCAAGGTCGAGTAAGAGTTTTTTTGAGACGCTACAAACTCCATGGAGATAAATTTCTCCGCTCCATCATTACTGGAGATGAAACTTGGGTTGCACACTATACAACTGAAACCAAAAGGCAGTCTCAACAGTGGCGCCACACCTCTTCACCCTTCGCCAAAAAGTTCAAAACCACAATTTCAGCCAAGAAAATCATGGTATCCGTGTTTTGGGACTGTCAAGCCATAATTTTAATTGAATAAATGCCTCAAGGGGAGACCATCAACTCTGCAAGATACTGTGAGACCCTAAAAAAATTGCGGAGGGCGATTCAGAACAAAAGGAGAGGCATGCTGACAAAGGGAGTCTGCCTGCTGCACGACAATGCCAGACCACACACGGCCAACGCCACGAAGGAACTGCTTGCCTCATTTAAATGGGATGCCCTGAACCATCCCGTGCATTCCCCTGACCTAGCACCTTCAGATTATTATCTCTTTACCTCCCTGAAGCTGTACATGGGTGGAAAAAGATTTTTAACCGACGAGGAGGTGAAGGGGGAGTTGGAGAAGTGAACGAAGGGGTTGGCGGGAAACTACTTCGAGGAAGGCATCAAAAAATTAATACCCCGGTTCACCACCTACATTGAGAGGAATGGTGACTATGTCGAAAAATAGCTTACATATGTACTAATGTAACCACGTAATTTTTTTGTTCAAATAAAAATTTTTGTAACCTACAAAAATTCAGTACTGGATATACCTCGTAAAAATTCCATTTTTGAATAAAATTAGTCCACTAGAATTATGTTAATTGCAATAACAGAGAGTCCTTACAATATTTCTTTTTGTTCCTGAAACACAAGATGTTCTTTGTTTTATGAAAATTTACAATAATTAGGCAGATGTAGTTGTCAAACCACAAAAAAACTTTTCATAGTGTATTCGATAATTATGCCTAAGAAGCAATTTTTTACCTTATTTTCTTCTTAGATATTTTCCTCTTAGATTTTTTCAAGGTACTAATCCCATCGTTAAATATTTTTTTCCTTCCTCCAAGTTGCTGAATATTCCATTCCAATTTGCTGTATGTGCCTTAAGTTTTCCTCTTTTATTCTCTCAACAGAACCATTCGAAACCTAATTTTATAAATAATGGGAATTGGACGCTCAAAAGAAAAAAAATCAGCCTAGGTCCACTAGGATAGGCAAAGCCAATCGATTTATATTGTGGCAACTACTTTTTCAGATATACTCCCAGCTCTGTTCTGGACTTGAAGCGTTACGCCTTCCCTAAGCTTGAAAACGATGGATTTTCTACTCTGAACAATAGAACATGTAGCCAAGAACATGAATTGCTTGTATTTTTTATTAAATTAAAGGTTCTATTCTGCCAAGTATGGTGGAATGTTTTGGATGGGTTGGTTGGAAGAGAAATATTTCGGTTAAGCAACTTCAGACTTACTGAACACTGTATATATTAAGTGCAAAATGACAAACACTGCAAGGACTTTATACTGTAATTTATAGAGTCAGAGAATGTAAAGTAGCGTGAGAAGAGAATGACAGACTGACTGGCAGAGTGAAAGTAAACGTATGTATGTTGTCGGTTTGACGATGATTCTAATAATGTCCGTTTTTTAGAATTTATATACAACGGCTGAACTAACCCTCTCTCTTGAACTTCTCCTTCCAGTTTCTAGATGCTCTCCATAGTTTACCCCTTCTACAAGCTTGAGGGAGAATTGCAGTGACGTTGGTGTGGAGAATGATTTCAACCCATTACACAAGTACAGAAGCTACTTAAACTTGCTGAATGCAATCGTCTACAATCATCCTAGTTATTGTTCAAGGCCTTTAATATTCATCAGAGACATTTTTCGTGGTAGCCTGCTTCATTTTGTGGTCATCGACCGGTTTCGGGCGTTCGCCCATCTTCAGGATGCGTCTGTCATACAGTGTGACAACACAGACTTGCACAGAGCAAATTCAGTTTATACACTCGTGTATAAACTGAACACTCGAGTGTATAAATTCGCTCTGTGCAAGTCTATGTTATCAAAATGTCTGACAAACACATCCTGAAGATGGGGGAACGCCCGAAACCGGTCGATGACCACAAATTAAGCAGGCTATCACGGAAAATGCATCTGATGCTTTCCAGCTCTGCGGAACCGACCACCACAACAGCCTTTAATACTCCGCAATAAATCTAGATGCGTAACTACTGAATTTTTCTTTATGGCGATAATGTGGTATTTTCAACCACCAAAGTATCATTTGAGATTTGAGGTCTATTATATTTTTGATGGTTACACTCATAAGGTACTTGATATGCCATAGAATATATATGTTTAGTAAGTCTATCCGTATAAACTGTTTCTTTTTCTGTTCTCGCGAGCACTCGGCTTTCTTTAAAACATTTGATATACAGTGTCGAAATGGGACAGATAGCGCATATATGCAAGAAAAATCGTAGTTATTGGTCCATGCTGCTGACACAAATGCCACTTCTTCTCTTTTATCTGAGCAAAATATCTTTATTATTATCATTATTTATTTATTTATTTAATTCTCAGCTCTGAGCCGGTCAAAGTAAAAAGCCTCGAGGCCTTATGGCAAGGAAGGCTCAGGGGTATTTTATCTGTGGGTGGATACAGGGAGATAAAATAAAAGTAGAAGAACAAGAAGAAGAAGAGGGGGGCCAGTCGGTATTATCTGGCTAGGGCCTGTGAGTTGGGATCATCCAGAAAGGTTCCCCGAACTATTCTGCACGAGTGCAGGATGACAGCTAGATCAAAGCATAATAACATTTGTAATATCACAAATTCCGCAGAACCTCCAAAGTGAAAATGGATTTCCGGAAGAAAGTATAATGGTTTTGTGAAGGAGACAAATCTGTTTGATTTAGATTAATCAACTAGAAATAGCAGAACACTTATGTTATTAGTGACACTGACTGCCTGGACTTTACACCAAAATAACAGAGAATTGTAGAGAGGTAAAGAGTAACGTAGATGACACGTTGTGACTCCCGAGTAAACTCTGCTACAAGACTCGTATTTCCCTGAATACTGTCCCGTGGTCGTATTTAAACAGTTTATCCCACTCTAGTCTGGTCTAAACTAGTGAGTGAGACTGTCTCTCTCTCTCTCTCTCTCTCTCTCTGCTTTGGATCCCTCTCTTGATCCTATTAAAAAAATGATAGGCATAAAGATGTATGCAAAGTTTTAAGAATATCACGGCAAAAACTTATCATTCGGTAAAGTCGCACTACTGGTTGAGGCATTTTGACCGAAACCTTCTGTCAGTTGCCATAACTTCTGAAACAAAATGGAATATGAAGTTTCAGCTTTCGGCGATTTTTCGATTTTGAAATATTTCGTTCACATACACACACACACACACACACACACACACACACACACACACCAATTCTTCATTATAAATCCTATTTATTATAATTCTTATTCAAAATCAATTAGACATTAAATTCAGCAAGTCTTGATGTACGTAATTATATCAATGATGGCGGAATACTCCCAAAATAAAGTTAGGAACAGAAAATATTTCAATTATCCAACTACTAAATTTCTGATCTGCCTTTAGAATAACTGGATCTTATCCGCATGTTAAATGCAGTTGTTGAATAGAGTGAAAAATGAATAGAAAAAAAAAGAACAAGCGTTTAAAAAACGGCCAGTTGAATCAGTAAAATTCAACTGCTATCTTCATCAACATCGCTCACTTGAAGGCACAGAATATTAGCCGGAACTTCTGTTTAACTTTCAACGTGGTAGCCATCTTGAACACATATAGATAACATGTACAGGTTCTAATTCAAGTCCTGTAGGAAGGTGAATTACTAATTTGGCCAGGCCATCGGCATGCTTCTAAATACACTTCCAGAAACAGATGGTAGCTGCGGTGGATATATGCATTGACTTTAGTATATATATATATATATGTGTAGTATATACATCGTTGTATATATTGTGGTCTGTAACTATACTGTAATACTGTATTGAATATTAACTCTCTTGGTGGATACTAGCACTGCCAGCAGTATTATATCACGATACAACTATAGGTCTTAAGAGGCTCCGTGGTCAGACTAGAGATATGTACACTGTCCACATCTCTAGTCGCAAGTTTAATACCCTGCAATATACCATAGCTTACATCATCGCTTTAGATCGCCATGTATATATAGCGCTGAATGTTAATATGTGTATACGGATCTCTAGGAGATATCATTTTTTTATTTTCAACAATTTAACGATCGCCACTTCTAGTCTCACTAGAATAATGAATGACTTGATTGACACATCGCTATTTTTAGACATGTTACTATGTTTTCCTGTCTTTCTCTCCTACCAAGATTCATCATATCTCTTCTTTTTTTTCTTAATTCAATTCTATTAATATTCCTCTTTTATTCATTAATAATTTACAAGATTTATTATTATTATGTTATGAAAGTCCTTGTCGCTGTTTTTTATTTGCCATTTATTTATTTATTTACACTGCATCAAACTACGGCTGTGCCAATATGGTGGAATTCATTACACCATAATAGCGAAATGACGTCGCTGTATATAGCTACTTATAATTAATTTCACTATTCAGTTGCTTCTTCGAAAAACAGCAAATCAATTTGCAATCTTCCAGATTATTAAAGTTAGAGTTAATACGGGAAAAACGTCTTGGTAGAACTTCTCGAAAAAAGGGAGATTGAAAGGCCTCAAGTCTAGACACATTCTTCCTATATGATCATGCTTGGTCTCCAGATCATACACATACTCAATAATGTGTCTGAAAAATGAGACAATAGACAGCCAGCACCGCTTTCGTATCACTAAGAAGGTTAGGATTGATCCTCAAAACAAAGCCCAAAGTTCTAGAAGCCTTTCTACCGGTCTTCGCAACATGAAATATGAATGGTTAGGTCATGGCTCAACATAACTCCTAAGTCCATCAAATTATCCGTTCGAGCAAATGGGTTGGCTATCGATAACATACTTTTCCGCCAAAAAAAAAGACGTGACATTTTTTAATATCCAGCTCCTTGCTATTAATAGCCAATGAATCCATGAACACTCATCATTCGGCAATAGTGTTTAAGGTTCGTTCTAGCTTTAGACAGTCTGTTCTCTTTTACCAAATTAGTCTCTTTTTGTATATGGTAAACTTACCATATGCTCGCTGCCTAAAAAGTGTATTTTAAGCAATTTAAAATCCATTTTCCTCAAAGATCCTAAGATTTTTCTAAAGCTCCATCTATGGCCTTAAAGAGAAGAAAACTATCTATTTCTTCTAAGATCTTGAAGTCTCTCTGGGTATAACATGAACAAGAACTGATACATCTCACTAAACACTTACGTATTATCATGTAATGTGCTAGTTTAGTTGGCGTGTGATAGATGTTGCAGTATTAAATATAAAGAAAGGCCGAACAAACTTCTTAAACTGATAAGATTAAGCTGCTTTTAATATCTTTAGCTGCGGACTTCCACCTTTTACTGCCCCCAAATCCAGTGGGTACTAAGTATTTTCTTCTTCTTGTTCTTCTCCTTCTTCATTACCCATTTTTACTACTACAGTGTAAAAGCCTTCGCACAGTCTGATCTGAATTCCCGATCCTGTCATCAACTTCACTTTACGAGAGCTTTGTAAACATCTTTCCCAGGACTTCATTCCATATTTACTGTGCCTTTTCTTTGGCGTTTTACCTTTATTTTTGTTGGATATTCAAGAAATGTGTCTAAAACACTTTAGCTGACTTTCCTTTATCATTTCTTGAATTGGTATTATTTTTAACGATGTCAACTTACGGCATTGTCGTGGATCCTGTCTCTTCTTATTTGTTTTCGATTGTCCGCTCTAAAATTGCACCCCCATATCTTAAGACTTAGCTTCAATCTAACACTTTTGCACGGCATCCAAAATTCGTAGTTCAAGTCCGCGGGAGATGAATGAATTATTCATAGATTGCTCTTAGCGAGAAGAGAACTACCAAGTTCTTTAGGGATCTTGAGGTCGCTCCCCTGCGTATCCCAAAACGAACAACACTCATATTAACACAACTCTCTTACAATCACACACTATAATGAACGAGTTATAGATTAGTTAGATATCATGATAGTCCTCACGCGTTGGTCTAGTAGCTAGCGCTCTCGCCTTTAGAGCGAGAATTCAGGATTCGATTGTCTTAAGGCCAAAGTCGATGTTGACCCAGCATCGTGAAAAAAAGTGGGAAACGACAATTGGTAGCGCCCTAGGTTGCGAAGGCTGGAACTAAACGGCGAGGGAACTGCGGCATGCTTACGACGCACAACCCATACAAATCTCCTTTTGGCCCTTCATGGGCTGTTGCTTTTTTTAACATACACACACATGTAAGGCGATACTTGGCCTACTACCATACTTATGTACCTTACTTAGATGCAATATAAAAGCCCAGATGCAAAATATAAGGCACGACGTTAGATCTAGATCAGTTTGCAATTTGCTTTGTTGCAATTCCCTATAGCAAAGTGCTTAAGTAACCAACCAATGTACTTCTCAAAAAACATGTTTATGACTGACATTCATGTTTACTTTCTGCCAAACATGCTATTATAAATCGTATGGCTCACATTTGTTATAATTTGGTCATCAGTCAGCTATAATCGTATAGAAATTTATTTGAGAATTTGTATATTATTTTAAAGCTATATATATAATAGAAATTATAATAAATTTGCTTTAGTTGTGTGTTTATAAATATATATATGCGAGTGTGAAGCAGTAAATCTAGTTCATTATCGCCATACCAGAGTGGGGATGGTGACTCAACTAGCACAACGTATGGAAATATTATCCGAAGACGGATCTTGTTGTTCTGTATGAAAGCACAAACTATACAGTAGAGCAGCAAAAGAAGCAGCCGACGGGGAAGGGAGGAGGAAAAAACGGCAGAGCGTGTCCTAGTTGGTGAAAGGACAAGAACAAGCGGTGGCCTCCCGCCAGTACGTGACTCGAAATCTGAAGACATTCTCTACTGTTATATATATATATTTGTTATGTGTTAGGAGAGAATTAGTGATACTAGAAGAGAGATAGAGAGAGAGAGAGAGACCTCCAAGTGTGAAGTTCGAATCTCCAGTATATACATACATACGTACGTACACACAGAAGATGTCACAACTGTATACACTATGTCATCAACTACATACATATACACACACACACACACACACACACTCGTACACACAATCATACAAACCCTCTGTCCGCTATTATAACACACATGAAGGCAGCACACAGCTTAACCACTCTTTTTTTATGGGTCATAAAGAATAAAAATTAAAAAAAAAAAAAAAAAAAAATAATACAGCCACATAAGAATTGAACCAGTACCACCTGAGCAGTGGTATAAATCTGTGGCTTATGAAATCTGATACACTTTGGCCACACATTCACTATGTTTGCCACGGCTGTCTGTCTCACTCGCACACGTTCATTCATTATCAACTCCTTATGCTGAACGCGTCTTTCTTGAATAATATAAAAATTAAAAAGAAAAAAAAAGCCCACTAGTGTGAAGAATAGAGAAGGGGAAGTGAGGCCAACACTAGAGATATCGTGCAACAATTCTTAGTTCCTTACTAAAATATTTTTTACTCTTTCCTTAATTTATATGAATGCGTTATAACTTACAGCTTGTACACCAAGGGGAGCTGGTCTACTATCCTCTTTTAGTCCGACTTTTAACAAAACTTCTACTGGTTTCTTTTATTTTTTTACTATTATTCTTTTTTAAATTTTATATATATATATATAGTAAAATTATAGCGCGAGCATGTGCGTACGTGTATATTTTCACACATTTCTACACACTAACATAACACCACTAAAAATATTAAATGTTACATATAAAAATAAATAATTTAATATTTTTTATATTTGTCTTCAGTTTAATTCAAATGAAAATTAATATAATATAAGTTCCACACTAATCAACATATTTATGTTCTTACTGTTGTTAAGAGTTACTTTGTATTGCAATCGTATCAAATTTTCGGAAATATACGTTATGAAGGTTTTTTTTTAGGAATTGGTGGGTGTTGTGTGTCAGTGTAACTCAAAAATCGGAAATTCGTATAAAAACTGACATTTCGTTTGAAATTCTACCGGACAAAATAAACTATTGGTAAAAATCGAACAACCGGAAATAACACTTACCGATTTTTTTTTTTTTTGTTTGTTTTACTTTTTACGATATTCTCGAAAACTGCTTCAAGACGGAGTCCAGTTTTCTGTAAACTTATAACGTTAATTATACATTTACATTACTGTTAATTTGAAACATATTTCCGGGAAAATCCATTTCAGGAGAGTTCTGGGGTTATGCTTTCCTTTGAATGTACACCAAATCCTATATATGTGTTGAGGAAAATGAGAAAGCGGTCAGAATTGCTGTAAATGCCAGTAATTTTTAGCATCTTCCATTTTTGAAACAATCTCTTAAGGTCTGCAAGTCCTAGTTAATAAAATGTTTAAAGAAGTTTATGGATAAATTGATGGAAATCTACACGTATGCAGAAAGAATCAATAGATCCTAGGGTTTTAAAAACTTCCAAGTGGAGTAGCAACGTTTGCCTCACATGCATCAACTGGATATTTCAACTAAGTGAAGACCTGAAATGTTTGATTTGATTGCAAGCATATGAGATATTGCCGTTGCAAGCGCATATGAGGAGCATATTCATTTGATTGTTTCTCCTTTAATCCTCTAGTTTTTGTGGGGGGGTGAAGAGGCCCGTTCACCCCTTCATGGTCTATGCATAGACCTGTGTGATGGATGCCAGAAATATATTTTATTTTTGAAAAATATTATTTCAAGAATATTCTAACGTTCCTTGGCAAAAAGGATACACCCAGGTAGAAGACTACAGTTACAAGAAGAGTTCATAGAACTCTGTCACCTTTGTCTTTTGCCCTTCTCGAAGGAGAAGATTTGTACTAACAAGAGAAGGCATTCTTTCAAGGCAGTCTGAACTAGACCTATCAGAAACTTCAGGAATCGCTATCTTAGCATCAGTGCCAATTATAAGTTAAAACATAAGAGTTTATTCTAGCTAGTTTCAGTATATTAATAAGCATAATAATTGTGATATTGTAAAGTATTTAAATTCACTTAGAGAATATATCTATTTTAAAAACAGTATGATCTCTTGATTATTTCTGATACTTCTCTCTTAAACATATATACTCACAAGCCCTTTACAAAACCGCTCACGCCACAAGCTACTACCACAAATACACTATCACCAATTAACATTTCACCTGCATGGCACTGAGGTGCACCCTCTCAGGTGCAACGGGCGAGCCTCTGTTTCCAGTGTCCCCACCAGGTTAAGATAATCTTAAGATCTAGTATGTTCCCCTCTAGGGAGGTTATGTTCCCTCCTCATCCTTCTGGTAACTACCCAGGTTCCTCAATAATCCTCTAGTTCCAAAAATACATCGAAGATTACGACTTGGTCAGAAAATCAGTTAAGCAGCATCTTAACAAATAAAAGCTTAGAGGACCTTGACAGAAGAAGTTTACGGGAAACATCGAACTGTCGACATCGATAAACTCTTGACGCTCAGAAGAAAGAAGAACTATGCACACCTATTTACGAATGGGTGCCACAATAGATCTTGTAGTTCAAAGTGGATTTGGTTTTACTGCCACTCCATTTACTTATCAAAATTATTGTGGAATAACATTTTATATGGCTGCCTAACAAACCTCTTTCACAATTCGTTGCTCGGAAACTGGTTTTCCGTTAAAAAATATTTCAAATAAAAAAAATCTTAGAAAAATTGTTCTGATCTTTTTCGACAAGTCGTGAAGTGGAAAAATGTCGTACTTCAGGAAGTCTATTTTCATCGAGGCCAAAAATTTAAGACGATCTTCAGAAAGCAGTATATAAAAAAAAAAAAATGGCACGATTACAATACTCTGTATTTAGGAGTACGAAAAAGTAGTAGAAAGAGTCAGATTCTAAGAGTTTTGACATAATTCAGCGAATTACAAATGTTACCATAGGATAGAAAAAAAATCAACGATACTGTTCAGCTACTCAACCTTAAATTATCTGAAATAAAATGTAAGAAAATTACGTATTGCACAAACAATACGAATCAGACCAATATTTGGGATCCTACAAGACAAATAACTTACTCATTTAATCTATTAATCAACTAGCTTCATTTAAAAATATTATATAATATTGACAACTTCTAACCCACATGGGTAAGTTGAACGATTAAGATATCGAGATGAGTCATGAAATAAAGAATGCAACCTGTCGGGCCGGGAATGTGAACCAGCTCGACTACATCATCAGGGGAGGGGACCTTCATTCCAAATGTATTTTTTTTTTATATATGTCTAGATCTTTGAAAAGATAAAACAGTCTCTAAACAATAAATCACTTGTCATAGTGATCAACAAAATAAAACTAGATGTACTTTTCTATATTTAAAATTTACTTCTGGATCAGCTGGTTGAAATTATAAATGGTTTCAATGACCTAGTTAATTCGTCTATAAAATGCAAGGATGAATGCGGAAATCTAGCATTCATGACGTCACAACATACTCTCTTTAACGATGAGTTTCAATTTGATTTTTTTCATTTTACTTCTTTCATTTTTTTTTGAATGTATCAATTTGGTATTATTTTACTGGAAAAACATTTTGTATTCGCTTGATGATGATGAAAAAAAAGAAGAAATAAAATAACAATCATGAGAAAAACTCAAAAAACAAAAAAAAAAAAATAATCACACATTTACTAACAACTAAAATTACTAATAGTGTGAACAATATTATGGTTGTGTGTAACGTTTTTGTAAAATTACAACTTTCTATTGTAATAACATTACACCTAGGAAACTAGATTACAGACAAATAATGTGGGAATTAGAAACTTGTTTTGGGGAGGGGGAGTTGATTTTTTTTTTTTTTTTTTTTTTACAGTTATTGCTGTAGTAATTTTAAAACAACATCTATTTAATATAAATCAGCTGATTTATGAATAATTTAAACAGCTGTTTACCCTGAGGATAAAATAGGACTGGCTTAGGAAGCGCGGTCACATAGTAATATAATTTTATCAAAACTCTTAAAAAAAAAATTAATGATATATATTTACTACCAACTCTTCTAACCATAACATAAGTATCTAAAACAAATTAAGTTTTAACAAATATTGAAAAAAATTAATCGATAGAAATTGATACGGCTTTATAGAATAAAATGATTTAGCTACTTTTTTCGGGAATTCCATCATCTTAAGGATATCTTAGCTTAAATTGTAACACTGTATTATTGTTCAATAATAGAAGGCTAACCAAACGCTACGCTACTAAGTCCCTACTAAATCCTTATAGCTAACCCAAGAACAAGAATCCAGGACCTGGTCTAACCCGCCAGAGATTCAACAAATTCCAAACAAATCGGACCATAACCTAATAGGAAATAGCCTAAGCTCTGCCACAGTGATTCTGTGCTCCGATCGAACCTAATTTCTTCACAACCCAAGCCAATCTGTCATGAGATGGATGGGTGTTTCTTCCTCTTACTCACAAACTCTACAAAAGGGGTCTGGCATGAGCCTCTTTAGAAGTATCTCCTTAAACCATAATACTAGTTGGTATCTCCAAGCCAAGTGTAGTGGAAGAAAGAAATAGAAAAATAATAGTTTTTGAAAAATAGTTCAGTGAATTTTTAAAATAGTTTAGTCAAATAATTTTGTGAAAATTAGCTAGTTCAAATAGTGTATTTTAGTGAAAGGGAAAGAGCAAGGTACTATAATTTAGGTCAATGGTACTGAAGAGACAAAGGGACAAGTAACAGTTAGGATAAGACAATACACTCCCTCCAGACATACCAGCATTATCTGAAAAGATTTGAACTACCAATAAGAAGGCATTCTTTCAAGAACAAAAGTCTGCATTCTGCTTTCAAACAAGAACAGTCTGAAATAGACATTCAATTAGAACACTTGCCTTTCGCTCTCTTAGCATAAGTGCCAGTCATAAGTTAAAATATAAGAGTCTAGTTTCAGTATATTATAAGCATATTATCTTTAAAGATAATATATTTAATTTAATCTACCAATGTTTTCTTGATTATTTCTTAATACTCCTATCTCTGTCTTAAACATACACACAAGCCCTTTACTAAACCGCTCACGCCACAAGCTACTACTACACAAATACACTCACACCAATTATACTTCACCAGTAAGGGATCCAACTAGATGCATGATAGAAGTCCACGAAAGACACAGCAACATCTCCCCCATTGCCATAACACAGTAACTTGAACAGTCCATGCAGTGATATCACAACTGCCAGACACCTTATGCAAGGACATTCAGAGCAAACTCTGGCTATCGTAGCATCACAACCTCATGCATACATTGGAAAATTTTAGTTCTCCATCATACACTAATCATCGCCCAATCCCTTCTACCATTGCATTCCTAAAATTTTGCAGGCGACTACTCATAAAATACAAATATTGTTTTACCTATTTGGGTTTTTAAATGCGTGGAAAAGGGAAAGGTAACTTTTGAAAATTTTATTTTGATCTAATAAAAATTGGAATTATTCAAATGAAATGTTCTCTGGGTAATAATTTTTTGGGGATAGGAATTTTTCTTTTAATTTAAGGCACGTCAACATCTAGGTCATTGATCCCAGAGCCTTCTCAGTGCACTGCCGGTCTGTGACCTGTAGAGGCTCCTAGGAAGAAAAAAAATCTAAGGTAGCACAGTTGAACTCCACGTGGGAGTCCAGTACGCTAACCACCTATTTATTCCTTTCGTTGGGGATAGGATTCCTCTAACAATGTTTTCCTCTAAAGTGCTATTTGAGTTTATTATACGATTCCAACAACTAAATCATATCAATTAGAATAAAAATATATTGCCAAAATTAAGAGTTTGAAAAAAAAAAAATCGGTTGAATGCAAATGCATTTTCACTGAACAGTTTTATCAGTTTTTTGAGATTTTCACCATAAAAACACCGATAGATTTCATTCAACCACAAATACAAAGACCTTTCATCACTTTTGTTTGTAACTTCTTTCTGAGAAAGTTCATTTAAGAAGGTTTTCAGGGGAGGGGCTAAGGTAAAGCCTTTCTCAAAAAAAGTGGTTTTATTATATATAGATTCTCCCATTGATAGAACTTTGATGATACATCTAGTAAGGGAATTAGGAGTTTGAAGAAAATTTGACTTTAAAATTTGTTTAAAACTGCAGTAAGAGAAAGTCGTGTGAGTGTTTCATACCAGATTATTTTCTTATTAAAAAATTATTATTAATTTGTGAATAAATAATGTGCTTAATAATTATTATTATACATTTTTTATCAATTTCTTTTCTTCTTCTTAATTTAATTATTCGAGGCGAGGGGGTTTCAAATAGGTCATCTCTTTCGTTATGTATCAGCCCTAATATACCCCTTCGCAGAGCTGGATTATACCATGCTTGCAGTACTGGTAAACCTTATTTGTTACCCATTAATACATTTACTCATAACTGGGTTTATCGAACTCACAAGCAAACTCTTATATTTCGGTTGCATATTCCTTTACACGTTTACTCATGATACATATTATATAGACAAGCAAAGTTTCCACACTAGATGTTCTAGGTGGCCAGTGGATTTAGTTATATAGCCATTACCCTTGACCACTTTTTATCTATAAACGATGATCTAGAAACATTGATAATTCAACTTCAAACTTACTTTTCATATATGTAATAAAAAAGTTGAAGCTAGCTATATAACGCATGAATCTAAGCTTGATTATATAATTTTCAAAGCCTTTCCACTCTTACCCCCTTATATTTTCTTTCACCAATAGTCATAACCAATGAACCATTTGCACTGAATAGAAAAACCTTAAGTGAAAAATAAATAAATAAAGTAGCCTTCCTCGCACACATTGTTGGCCAGTTATATACATACGTACATACGTACACACACCGGATATTGTATTGTTTGATTTTTTTTTTCTGAATTATGCAAGATTGTTTCTGTCCTTCAAACATGTATTCTATTTTGTTGTTATCATTTAATTACATCAATTATACATTAAACTCAATGTTTAGATTTAATTGTATTTAAATTATATATAGTAGAAAATTAAATTATCTAATGAATAAGACAAATTGTTTTCTGTTCATATAAAAATATATTCCCATTCCAAGGACCATTCAAATAATAATTATAATATTAAGAATAATTACAATATTTATATAAACAATTACATTTGTTCATTATCTTTCCGCTTATCTTAACATGTATATTATTTCTTCTTCATATTTTAAAAAAATCAAACGACTATATTTCTATTTTTACAAACTACTATTTTATGGTCTCCCGCAGGGAATATTATATAAATGTCCAGTAAATTGGTCTCTATATTACTTTCTTTCTTGGCCAAGAAAAAAAACAACAATCGATAGAATTCCCCTTAAAAATTGAATTATGAGAAATATAAGTTACAGTGGATATTCTCTATAGTTCGTATGATCCTGAAACCCAATAAACCCTCCGAAATATCTACATCCTAGCGACCCATAAGTCTTCTTCCTGTAATGGGAAAAATCCTAGAAAAATTATTATTAAAAAGATTATAATGTATTCTTCAATCCCATGACATCATTCGAGATCATCAATTCGGATTTAGCAGCGCCATCGTATTGTAGACGTCTTCTCTTCCTTCCTTGAGCAGAAGAAATATTACGCGGTAGCCTTCTTGGATGTCGCGCAAGCATACTATCGAGTCTGGCATCCGGGCTTGATGTGGAAGCTGAGAGGATTCCTACCACAAGCTTATTACTTAGTACTAAAATCCTACCTGACTGACCGCTACTTCAGGTTCAACTACAGATCATCCTTCTCCAATTTCCTTCCTATATCTGATGGTGTTCCCCGAAAGAGTATACTTGGACCCTCCTTTACTCCATTTATACAGCTGATATGCCAACTATGCCACATACCTCCACTTTCTACACATTCGCTGATGATACCGCCATTCTTGCAATTAATAGATCCCGTAATAGCAACTCGTAATCTACAGGTGCAGCTGAATTCACTCCAAAAATAGTTCAACAAATGGGGAATCAAAATCAGTGCTGAAAAGAGCCAAACCATTTCCTTCACTCTCCGACGACTCACTGCTGCTCCAGTTTATTATGACAATATCGCCTTACCCCCAATACAAAACGTTCGCTACTTAGGATTATTCTTGGACCGACGCCTCACTTGGAATCCACATAACAGACTACTGAGTGACTTCTCCGCTCTATTTCTATGAATTGTCTACAATTAACAAATTTACTATTGTTAAGCTTTATAACGGGTGTAAATATCAATAAATAAAAATTAATAAAAAATTATAATAGTGATTTCAAAATTAACACTAGTGCCTCCAAACTTACTTGCTACACACCATGAACTAACTTTTAGATGGAAAAGCCATTTCTTCAAGGTTCTTGGTGTGTGCATGTGGTTGGAATGGTTGGTGTGCTAAATACGTCACACATTCCTAGATATCAGAGATATTTTCCATGATAGCCTGCTTCTTTTCGTGGTCATCGACAGGTATCGAGCGTTCGCTCATCATCAGGATGTTTTTGTCAAAACATTGTGACAATGTAGACTTGCACAGAGCAAGTATTACTTGATACACTCACAAATTTACTCTGTGCAAGTCTATGTTATCACACAGTTTTCACAAAATATCCTGAGATGGGCGAACACCTGAAACCGATCGATAACCGAGCAAAAAGAATCAGAGTATCATGGAAAATATCTCTGATCCTTTCCAGCTCTGCGGAACCAGCCACAACAATTTCCTAGATACGCCACTCATTCCTAGATGTGACCAACAGGAGCAGTTCTTCCCCACTAGATTTTCTTAGGGAACTAGAAATCCCCTGTACGACAGTACGCCAAATACGAGGCATGTCCAGTAAGTAAGTGTACTGAATTTTTGTAGGTTGCAAAAATTTTTATTTGAACAAAAAAATTACCTGGTTACATTAGTACATATGTAAGCTATTTTTCGACATAGTCACCATTCCTCTCAATGCAGGTGGTGAACTGGGGTATTAATTTTTTGATGCCTTCCTCGAAGTAGTTTCCCGCCAACCCCTTCGTCCACTTCTCCACCTCCCCCTTCACCTCCTCGTCGGTTGAAAACCTTTTTCCACCCATGTGCAGCTTCAGGGAGGTAAAGAGATAGTAATCTGAAGGTGCTAGGTCAGGGGAATGCGCGGGATGGTTCAGGACATCCCATTTAAACGAGGCAAGCAGTGTGTGGTCTGGCATTGTCGTGCAGCAGGCAGACTCCCTTTGTCAGCATGCCTCTCCTTTTGTTCTGAATCGCTCTCCGCAATTTTTTTAGGGTCTCATAGTATCTTGCAGAGTTGATGGTCTCCCCTTGAGGCATATATTCAATTAAAATTATGCCTTGACAGTCCCAAAACACGGATGCCATGATTTTCTTGGCTGAAATTGTGGTTTTGAACTTTTTGGCGGAGGGTGAAGAGGTGTGACGCCACTGTTGAGACTGCCTTTTGGTTTCAGGTGTGTAGTGTGCAACCCAAGTTTCATCTCCAGTAATGATGGAGCGGAGAAATTCATCTCCATGGACTTTCTAGCGTCTCAAAAACTCTTGCCCGGCCTCCACTTTTCACATTTGGCGGGAGATTGGATTGACATTTTTCACGAAACGTATTGTCGCGTCGACAGTTCTCAACGTACTGACCTCAAACCGGTCTCGTTGCGAAGGGAAGGAATCAGGCTACACGACAGTGTAGCCAACATATCGAAAACAAAATCCCTCCGGCCGTGAAAGCCTCAGTACACTTACTTTCTGGACAAAGGAAAAAAAAAGCAAATATTTCCAAAACCAAACGAGGCAGTAATTTATGCTATAAATAATTAGTATTCTACAGCAAACCTGCAAGTAGAATTCTATTTCCCTTTTGTTAGTCTGCCGTCATAATTTCTTAATTCTTTCTAACGCCTTTATTAGATTTTTTTAATGTAATTAATGAACTTGTTAAATTGTGGAAATTTAATGAGTTAGTTTTTACTACAAAATCAAAGACCAATATGTACCATTAAATATAACAATTTTACAAACCATAACATGTGCAACACTCACAATGCCTATTCCCAAAATTCACAAACTATATTACTTTGCAAAATACAAAGACAATGGTGTATAAAGGTGGTTCTTTTAGATTGCAGTAGATTGGCGTTAAACCCATATCTTGGTTCTCCTTTTTGGAAATTGTTCAAATATGCATTAAAAGATTTCTCTTTTATAAAAGTCTAATCTTTAAAGGACTTTTATAAATATTTCAGTCGTTAATCGACTCATTTTATAAACATTCGTATTTAGGGTGACAATAACGGTTTATGTAGGGGGTGGAGGCCAAAAAAATGTTGTTGATTTATTAGCAACAAAACAAGCCACTTCTTAACAATTTTCAACTATTTCGAAGTTATGATTTAGATAGAAAAATGATAGAAAATAATTAATGTTAGATAAATTTATTTGCAATATTACAAGCTGATAAAGAAATTTACAATATTATTTTATGTATCTGACTGGTATTTAATTAAAAAAACAAAATAATAAAATGTGAAAAAGTAATAAATTTTTTCCAAAGAACTAAACAGGATGTTGTTATGACATTAGGAATCTTTTTACTTTTTTTTTGATTGGGTAAGTGTGAAACTGTTTGTTGGCAGGGAAAGGAATTGTAATCGTCCGTGAGGATGTAGGTTCATCTTCTTTTTTTTTTGGAAAAGAATAAATTTAGTATTAAGTGGTTAAAGTCGTAAATGTAGTCAAAAAGGAGAGAATGAAATAGGTGTTTGGAAGGAATTTGTCACGCTCAGAATGGGAGTAGTGGCCGTGGTACTACACCACTGTGTGGTAGCGGTGATTTGGGACTTACAATGTGCTGGTGTCTGGGTAGTTTGGAAACGAACAAAACAAACAAAAAAAACAGACCAGAACTTCTTTTGGGAGGAAAAGAACAGAAGATAAACAAGGCAAAACTGATTCCCGTCAGACACAGTGGAAGTTGATCTCACTTACAGAAAACAGTTGGCAACACTGTGAGCAGTAGCACGCGTCCTTGTTTTATGTCCTTAACTTTTACTTTATGATCTTTTGTTTCCTTCTTCCCCATCTTTCCTAATGTTCTTTATTATTTATTTTTATTTCATCTTATTTTTCAATAATTCATCTTTCTTTTATCGCAACAATAAAAACGAAAAAGTTGAAGTAAGCAAAACAAGATTTACTTTAAATCAGCCCAACAAGAAGTTTTTTTTTTTTTTAGGAAACGCTACCTACCTAAATGAAATTGTATAAGAAATCGGCTTTGTTTAAGTTCTGCTACCTTTTGACGTTCATATCAAGATACCTTGCTTAATTTCAGTATGGAAATTCAGGCTTGGGAGAGGACCTTATTGATCGGCCAAATATTTTATTTGACAAGGTCGAAGGTAACACTTTTTACCACAGAAATGTCTAGTTGAGATATGACACTTTATCTTTTTCTTTCCTATTCTTTCTATATACTATAATAATATTTTCTTTCTGACAAAGATTTACTTCCGGCTTTTATAACTTAAACGCAACGTTCCTACATTATCCTTCCTGCAATGAACCTCTATACTACAAAGGAAGCGCCACTCGTCTGCCCAATTCTTTCTAAGATATTTGGATGTGAAGTCAAAGACTCATTGCAGAGCTCTAGAAGGTATAAGGACGAAAGCACGCTCCTAAAAGTTCATGCTAATTGTTCCTAAATATGCAAAGTATTCCTGCTAAATCTCGATAGATTTAATTTAATTAACAATAATTTATTTGCGCATGCGTTGACCCATTTTTGCCGCTAATCTTAGTTGTTAACTTTTTGAAGTTCTCAGTGACATTTTATTGTGTTTTTGAAAATCTTTAATATTACGTTCCAGGTTCACTGCATTATTTATTCGCTAATGCTACTGTGTCAGTTGTGCAACGTCATAACTACTTGACTTTTTTTTTTTTACTAGATAACCTTGTAATATGCCTAATATTTTTTAATTATTTCTTGAAGAAATTGTTTGAGGCTATTTGAATATGACAAAACACTAAGGTATAATGAACCTTGGCAAGAATTTATTGAAAGCTGTTTCAGTGACAAATAAATTATCGATATTATATCTGGTGACTTTTATAATTGATTGTTGGACACCAATTGTCAATGAAATCCCGGCTACTTCTATACATATCGACTAATGATGATTGAATGATATATTGACTACACCGAAACCGCCTCACTTTCTATGTACAAGTTGTTATGGTACTGAATTATCGCCCACATTTAGACTGTTCTACAACTAAATACTAGATAAACTCTAGAAATAAAAGAAATAATATGAAAAATAAACAAAAAGTTAACTAAGTAAGAAATAGTTGTAAAGATAGCCTTGAAATGCTAGAGTATATATACATATATATATAACGGAAGTTAGTGACCTAATATGCATAGATATTACACAATATACATGTATAAATAATGTTTTCTATATGAAATATGACACGTTTAGAGATGGACGGAGGGGAGTTAGAAGTTACTTCTCCTTCTCCTTTTAGTCAGCCACCTCTGAGAGAAACTTTTTATTATATAAATAAGTTACATTATTATCATCAATATGGCATTTGTTTATAGAGTTTTATTTTTCTATAAAAGATTATAATATTGTATGGGGCTTACGGAGAAGAAAGTATGTCTATACAAAAACAATGTAGAAGTAAATTTCCAATTTTTTCAGATGGGTGTTACGTCCAGCTAAGTTCTAGAAATCATAGACGGAAGCGGTTAGCAACTACTAGCAAGCGGCGGGCAAGGAATAGCTAGTTCCATACTCGGCTCCCACGCGGAAGTCCCGGATTCGAGTCCAGCTGTGCTGCCCTTAGATTTTCTCCTCCTAGGAGCCTCTATAGCTCACTGTCCGGTGATGGACACTGATGTCTGTAACAAAAGAACACTGAACGGAGGCCAGTGACCATAGAAGACCTAGACTCGGGACCATATCTGTATCCATTGAGTAGAACATATCTCTGCCCATTGAGCTACCTCGCTACCATTCTGACTAAATATTCCGAACACTATATATATTTCTTCTCTTTGCTACTTCTAAGTTAGTTCCATTCTAGAGAATTATTAGAATATAAGACAATGTAGCCAGACAGAATCACGTAACGTTCGGATGATGTTCAAATTTAATACGTTATTATCAAGAGATCCGGCTAAAAAACTCAATAAAAATCAAACACTAGGAGTTATTGTACTATATATCCCCCATTCTAATTTCCCCCCGTTTGGAAAACGGCTTCAACAATTTACATTAAAGTTACAGTGAGGTAACATTACATTAAGGTAACAGTGATTACAGAAATATATATATAGCTACCATATATCTTTGAATCAAATTTTTTGTAGGGAAATCAATTTTAGGTATATATTAGATTAGGGCATTCCCTCAATAATAAAGTATTATACCGTTTTATTAAAGATAAGTAATCATTCCAAGACTGAAGAAATTTTATCGATTACAAGTTTTTAAGAAAAGCGTTCGTGTTTCACACTGTTATTTCACTGTGCTAAAGTGCCCAGGTAGGCCCAAATATTGACCATGTACATGATAAGTTTGTTTTGATTACTAAATTTAGATTTTTGTCTGCAGCCTTCGTTATTATTATTATTTTTATATATAGCACTAGGGTGCTACAAGTTAATACAAGATAATAGACCCAGAGTGAAGGAAAAACAAAATAAAAGCTAATGGTGAAAAAGAGCGGAGTATCACCCAATAACATCACTCCTATGGGCTGCATAATGGCTAATAGCCTTTGAGTCTTCGGCAAAGATTACCTGGTATTGTGCGGGAAGAAAGACGGCATATTAGGAGACTAGGATTTTTTTATTATGCTAACCAGACAAGTACACAAACAGACCAAAAAAAACACTTTTTCGGACTTAGGTGACCTCAAGACTTGTATTTCCGGTGAAAATTCTATATCGAAAATTTGACACGATCGCAATTTTTCTTCTTATCAGAGAAAGTAAAAGATAGTAAAAAGTAAAATGAAATTAATAAACAAGACAATCCATTCAAAGCTAGTCAGGTAGCGCCTAAGGGTGTTCTTAATACAAGGTTATGTAAAGAAGTTTTGTTTTTTTTATAGATGTATAAAGGGTTATAGCTGTTAATTTGGACAGGATAGCCCATAGGCAGGTTTTTACATCTCAGGTACAAATATGAATGTGGTAAGCATTATTATAAACAGCTTGGAAGAAAATGTATGTGTGCTTGTGTATGTATGTATGTATATATGTGTCTGTGTTTTTTATATCGCTTATCTAGCTCTAGTCAGGGTTGCCAGTCTACTGTTTAATATTCCTTATTACTTTTATATGTTTATTATACTTATAATTATTACGTACATAGGCCACCTTGATTATAATGAATGCTTGGGTAAAAGGTGTGAAACGTCATATTTAACATATAACTTCTTTTTATATGCATCAATTATTTAATTCAGTCCCCCCCCCCTTCTCTCAGTCTCTTTGAGTTTAAGAAACCTTCAGAATAAAAAAATTGTAATGGAACAAATAGTTTACATAAAATTAAGTCCTACCAAAACTCAAAATTTGTTTAAAATTGATTATCCTGAATGTGTGCTATATTAATTATCACGGCATTATAAAACTAAACAATTGAGGCCCAGCCTGCCGCGCTTTCTTCAGGCATTCTTCCCAAAATCCGTTACTAACTATAGCTCTCAGTTAAGCATACTTATGATGCTATGTCAACCTTGGAATCTCCTCTAGAATTGGCTAAGCGATATCTCAGGGATCCATGCAATCCCTATGATGCGAGTCAGTAATATTTTACAAAACAATTGGGGAACGCACACCTCCCCAGATTATCCTCAAAAAGTCAATTTTGAGAATACCGTTGAAAAAAAGGTTACAATTAGAAGATGAAAGTTAGATTTTATTCTAACGTTAATAAAAAGAATGCTTTAATTAATCATGCTTAATAAAATCTGGAAATAGACCAAGTTTAAAGAAATCGTTAGCGACGTAATATAACGCGAAGAACTGAAAAAGAACAATAAGGTAATGCCTACCGATTGAATACTAAGCCAATGATTCTTTATATTTTACAGATATGACGTTATATTTCCGTGGTTTCATATGGCCTCAGTGTCTTCTTTTGAATTGCTCTCTGGCACTCTCATATAAGGCTGGTATGTGGCAGAAATTAAATGCTTGCAGCAGCAAGCGTGTTAATAACTATAACGGCACTGATAGTTATAAAACAATTGCTTATTATATATGGAAGGGATTAGCTCAGTGGTTAGCGCACTGGACTCCCACGCGGAGGACGAGGGCTCGAGACCATCTGTGCTGCCCTTAGATTTTTTCTTCCTAAGTGCCCCTATAGCTCACTGCCCGGTGATGGACAGTGTTGTCTGTAATGAGAGAACACTGTCCGAAGGCCGGTAGTGCACTGAGAAGGCTCCGGGCGCCAATGACTGCCTAAAGCTCTTTACAAGCTCGAAAGTTTACCTCAAGCTAGCAAAACTAATTAACCAAATTGACCGTCATAAAAAATAAAAGTTCAAAGTAGCCAACTACCATATTTCGACTATAGTATCATTCTTCGCTCGGCCATACAATTTGCTCTTACTATGGTCTTTCTCCTTACAGAAAGCACAAATTAGTGATTTCACAATTTTCTGAGTAAAAATAGCGGGAAATAGTGGTGAATTTCTGTGAACTAAATTCACAATCTCACAATATATATTTGAACGAATTTACTGAGTAAGGAGAGAAGAGTTTATTATAAGAGTAGAATTACCGAGGTATAAGAATAATGTGTTGATGATTGTTTGTAGCATGATGAATGTAGAATGATGTAACTTTGGCTACTATGTGCTTCGCTTGAAGAGCGATGTCATTCAACTAGTAACTAGCAATTTTTGCTAGTTCCACAGATGGTGAGCTAGTGTAACCTGATGAAACTTTCAAGGTTGATGTAGTGACTGATCATTACTCTTTACATTTTATCTGGTGACTCCCGTAAGCCCCTGAGATGGACAGCTTTATTCAATTTCTCTTACCGCTAAAGACAGCTTATAAATGAAAGTTTTGGCTGTCAAAGTTGAAGCCCATTCGCCAATTTGCAGAAGTTTAATGCATAGAAGTATTCAGTCCAGCATTTTGAGTGGTGAATTTGTTGGTTATTGGTTCCATTACACCTGCCAAAAGTAGTCCACCGAGTAATGATTGAAATAACAATAAACTATGGGTGAGAAAATATTATAATTCGGAATCACGGAACTTTAAGTTTGCCTTGAGCATCTTTCAAGTTTTAGCGGTGGAAGTAGGTACAGACATTTGTCACAATATACACTTTTTTTTTTTTGGAGTAACAAAAAAGACAAATTTGTTAACATATAGCGTGCAATTTCATCAAGATATTCAAATAATACTGTTGTTACAATATTGACAGAGAGAGTATTAAGTATTGTCAGTTCTTGGTGTGGGTGGGTTAATATTGATAGTAAACTGTTTGACAATCAGCTGACTAGGTAAATAGTGGAAGGGTAGCCGCAACTGTTAGGTTATGTATGATGGAAAAAAGTCTGCCTTTTTTTGCCGACCGGTGGTAGTTTCGAGGGGGGGGGGGGACTGTACAAATAGACTGAAATATTAGTGTGGCCCAGTCCAACACCGAAGTAAAAACTTTATAGTGGTAATATCGTGCAGAAAGAGATGTTAGTAGGAGTGTACTAGCGGGGCCGAAGAGTGGAACACGACGCTGGGACTAGCGTGACTGTGAACCCCACGGCGGACCACATTCCCGAAAAATATTTTTTGTGTCTAGATGTTCGCTGACATCACTATTCCCCCTTCCAGTTAAAAAAAAAATTACAGACATATGTTTTTATTGTTTCTCTCTATTTTAGTAAAAAAAAAAAGAAACCTAATTAGGTATGAACACAAAGAATAATAGTGGTCATATTTCTCTAAATGTTATAGACTATTTTGACCACACGAACGGATACAAATTTAGTTATAGATCGATTGTGTTATCTATTTATAAATAATATAACTACTGTAGATTTCATTTTCTATATAACACGAAAATTATACGGACTTGAAATGTTTATTGTAATAAAAAAAAAAACAATTAAATATTTAATGACACCCAGATTTTTTTTTTTTTTTTGTCCATAGAGGAACTAAGGTTTGTTTGTCAATTATTCTGTTATACAACTGTGCCCCACCAAAACAGCTTTACACAACAATCAGACACGTAAGCTTAAATAATAATGCGGCTCTAGGGGGTTATGTTATTATTTACCGGTTTTTGTTCAAAGGAATGATATTAACTGGGATTTTAATTTTTTCTATTTTAAAAAATCCACTTTATAGGTTCCAGTTCAATATGTATCGATATAGAATATCGAATGATTAGGTCGGTATTAAGGATCGCTTGACATGACAACTTTTCACAGTGGGTAGCTGTCAATTTATTTGCAAACTATAATCCTGGGGTTGACCGTCGTCCTTACGGAAGTATAAATGGAGATGTGAATACAGGCAGTTATGCCACAAAAAGTGATCTATCATCTAGATCAAAAGAACTACTCCACTGTGGCGCAACTCGTAATGGAATCTAGAATTAAATTGTAATTTTCACATCTAGCCACTTTTAGCATTTTTTTTTTTTTATGATAGCGTTAGAAGTGTGTAGAAACACGTAGAAGTGCATAGAATGCCTAGCAGGATGTCGATAATTTTAAAATAATCTTTGTTAATTATTAGTGAAATGATGGGTCCACATCATTGTCTGTATCCAAATAATTTAGAAAATATTATGTTTTAAAGAGGATATAATATTGTGTCTTCCATTTTTTTTTTTAATCATATTTGATTTAAAATATTGTACATTAATTAAAACAATAATAACAGTATTTTTACAGGAAGTATTTTACAGGAAGTATTGCGATCTGCCAGATTTTCGAAATTGAGCTTTCACCGGAAATAAACGTTTTGAGGTCCACTGAGCCAAAAAAAAGTGGTTTTTAGAAGTCAGTCTGTGTGTGTGTGTGTATGTGTGTGTGAAAAGAATATCTCAAAAACAAGAACGTCAAACTTGGTATTCCGTTTAGGCACGTCACTAACACCGCATCAGACACGAAGATTTTGGGCAAAGTCCATCAACCGAAAGTGCCACTTTACTATGTGGTTTTTTTTTTCAGTTTATTGTGACTTTATCAAAGAAGGGTCCAATGATTTTCTTTCAACTTGGTATATCAACTACACATGCAAAGAGGTAGAAATTTTATTTAAAACGTTTCTCCAGAAAAATTCATTTAAGGGAACTTTTGGGGAAGGGGTGGAATTATGGTTTCTTCTAAAGTGCTATTTCAGTTATTATACAATTCTATCACCTAAATAATATTAATTAGAATTAAATATGTTGTAGATATCCCAAGTTTGAAGAAAACTGGATGACCGGAAGTGCTCTTTACTGAAAATAGTTTTCAGTTTTCTGCTATTTTCTCAAAAAAAGGCTTCAACGATTTTCTTTAAACTTCGTATATCATCTACACACACAATGAGCTAAAATTTTTATTTAAAACGTTTCTCCAGAAAAATTCATTTAAGGGAAATTTTGGGGAAGGGGTGGGGTTTTGGTTTCCTCTAAAGTGCTATTTTAGTTCAACAAGGTGCTATACAATTCTGCCAACTAAATAATATTAATTAGAATTATATATATTGCCAAAATTCCCAGTTTGAAGAAAATCGGTTGACCGGAAGTGCGACTTTACTGAATAGGTTTTTCCGGTTTTTGTGATTTTTTTTCCATAAAAATGCCGGCGATTTTAAACACTCATAAGAATTTTCATTTCGGAGTAAGAGAAAGTCGTGTGAGTGTTTCACATCAGATTTTTTTAATTTAATAAAATTAAATATAATTTAAGCTATTGTTGTTCTGAAGGCACTGATATACGCACTTTCTTCGCAATGCTACACCTGGCTTAAATGGATCCTAAATTGGGATAACCTTAATGCAAAGTCGAGAAATGGTATGCAAAAAAAGGGTCAAGATTGAGGCCGATCTAAGCCGTAAGATGGAAAAATTGAGTTGAAAATTTACTCATTGTTATGTAACAGTTTCGTAAGGGGGGAAAACAGCTCTTTTTTTATTATTGCTCCTGCAAACCGTATATTGCGACTGGCTCTATAAGAATGTTCGATAATCAGCCGAGCAAATAGGAATAGTTCAATGCAATACAGTCGCAATTTAGAATTGTTGCCTACAACTTTCCAATGTTGCCAATTCAGTGGCAACATTATCAACAACAGAACTGATAATGAATATGTTATTAAATAAAATAAATTTAAAAATAAAATAAGGCACACTTACCTGTCCATTTTTATCCATTTCATTATTGGTGAGTTTCACTTTTTCAAAGGAAACCACTTGTTTACGCAATTGTTCGCCAGTGAACGGTGAATCCGGGTGTAAATACAAACGACACGGTGCTGGCGGATCTGCCTTGCCAGCCACCAGCCACGAAGAGCGATGGTATGCATACCTATATCTCTTGTTATCTACTGGTACTATATCCATCAGCACGGCGTACCTTTGATCTGGTCGTACACCGCTAAATGATACTCGCACGGTTGGAAACATTCGCCTGGAAAGAAATATAATAATTAACTTTGGATTAGTCATGAATATATTCCTAGGATAAGGGAGAAAATATAATTAGGAATGTTTATAAAGTCTATGAATTAGGAGCTCATTAAATTACAGAACAAGGTTCATCTGCAAGCGGGATTTGTAATACATGTTGTAGTGTAATATAGGTTGTACGAGGAATTGATCAAGCCAGTTTTTCAAGGAATCTTGCCCTCGCTAATTGATTCCCAGCCTTACAAGTCCTTTAATAGTGACATAATTCAACAGAGCGAAACAAAAGTCCTATAGAAGTGGTTAATATGTGCATCAATTTAGATTTACATTACACCCATTAGCTGGATAAATCTCTTCAACAAGACTTACTTATTTTTCCACTTAGACTTATATCTACACTTAGATTGAATTATATTTAATACAAGATATGTAAGATTGTCACAAGATCTTCAAGGTCGTAATGGATTTGGCATCTCAGCCACTCCCCTACACACTTATCTGTATCTACTTAACAGCCCTCCCTAATCATCAAAGTATTAAAAGTGCAGAAACCTGTTTCATATAATGAATCACCAGAATTTTGAACACTACTTTCCCCTACCTACCCGTTAAACCACCAGGTTGCATACTATACATTTTATTATAGTGTTTTAATTCTTCAAATATTTCTTTTGACTTTTTAATTAATTTATAGTCAGGTGATCTACTTTAAACAGCTGATGTATTGATTTTATATATATATAATTAAAACTTTTTTTTAAACAAATACTTCTTTATCTAATACATGTATAATATGTGTTTAATAATTTGATGATAGTGTTATAAAAGTTTTCAGCAGGTGTCATAAAATTAAAAAACAAAAAAATTCAAAAACATATAGAATAAATTAACATAATTATATATATATGTTTATATATTTATGTGAAGAAAAGAAGAGAGGGGATGATCTAATGAGTGATAACATGTGCGTAGAGAGGATAAACCAAAAAAAAAAATATTAATTATTACCTAGGATGTCAGGACTCCTACTCTTAGTATGTTCATCGCACGATGTTATAATGTAGTACTTTATTTTGTGTGGCGTGCGGTTATTATAAAACTTGGTTCAGCAAATAACTGGCACCGCCGTACATAATATGTATTTATAGTATTTATTTATACATAAAATTATCACTATTTCTTATTTATCCAATTTATTTGCAAACTTTCTAGCGCAAACTCTCCCCCTCCCTCCAAAAAAATCAATTTTCTCGGAGAAAAGTTTCAAAAAAAAAAAAAATTGTGTGTCTCTGTTTGATATCGGCCATTACGCTGATATGATAGCCTAGAGCAGTGTTTGGACATACCGCCCTCTCCAGAAGGCGATTCCCAGCCATCAGTATGGGCGATGGGATTTTCTACGATTTCCCCATATAACGAATATATACATATATGCTCACAACTTCGCCAGATTGATTTTTAAAATATATTATATTTTTCGATTTTTTTTCTGAATTTTATCTCTTACCTTTGAATCTAGGTAGAATTTATAGTAACGCTTCTCTCTATGAGTAATACTCATAGTTCGTTAAATTCAAATACTTGCGCCATCTGTAGGCAGTGGGAAATTTCAACATCAATAGGGATTGTTTTTTTTTGTTTTGTTTTTTTGAGGGTTCATGTACTGCACCCATCAGGTGATCTATTGTACCCCGAGCTAGTATGGACCGTCACCATCGCCTACCCTTCGGGGTGCAATCAGCCTCTGGCTCTCCAGGTTGGGGAATCCCTCACCCTACTTAATCGAATCCTGCCTCTTGAAACCCCTTGTACTTAAGGCAATAGACAGGAATCAGTAGATGGACTCTGTCGATCCATCGGGCGTGCGATCAGTCACGCTAGCTCGTTAGAGTTGAAATACTGAACTACGGGCGCAAGCCAGTTTCTGAGAAAATTGCTTGCAATTGAAGTAGGATTCATATTTTTAATCAATAACTCCAATGACCGAGGTCATGAGTTGAACGGAAGGAGACTCACAATATAAATTAAACTGCCCGTAGCTGGAAGCGCATTTGCTGGGTTTGCGCGGTTTACCAGAGCCTGCTAGGGAGTGCCTTCTCTAGCTTCTGGGAGTGGAGTGTGACCAGTATGTGGGATCACTCTGCGCGCTGGTTGAGCGTATCTCAACCTTCCCTTAAATGGGTCAAGCGGGATGGGGTGCTTCGGCACTTCTGCTATGGACGGGTATTGCACTAAAAGTCCTTCCATGGTAGTGACATCCGCTTCTTGTTAAACGATCCATTGCTTGCAATAGCGGACTGGTAAACCCCAAGCGGGTAGGTACGGTCTTCAACGATCCCCCTCAGTACTTAGAGGAAAAAGGAGTATACGGGAAGAATGTACCCCGAGCTTGCTCATCTACAGCACCCTCTCCAAGTTGAGCTCCCTAAAGATTCCCAAAACTTGGAAGGTTCTCTATGGTGGGTTTTCCCCCTCCCTCACCTAGTAAGAACCCAGGTATTGAATATTCATTGGGTGACGGCGTTCGCAGTTGGTGAGATCTCCCCATATGCAGTGTCCCGTAAGAAATCCCGTAAGAATATGGATCTTGTTTTTACTCATACTGATGCAGGCCTTTCCTGTTTGTTGTAACCTCCCAGACAGACCTTGGCCAGCCGCAGTCACGGGGAAGTGTTCCAGAGATATGCTCATCAACATGGATACAAAACTGGGCGTTTAGGTACTAAAATGTAGAAGGCCTCCCACTGGTGATTAGAGGAAAGATTAATGCTGTTACAGCTCCTCCCAAAAACATTCCATAACTCATTATACATCTGGGGAAATGTCTGAAATAAAATTAATAAATATTTACGTGTGAAGAGATAGTTTACGAAGATTAAAGAAAACTGTTGTTGGAGCCAATTTTGAGAAAATCGAGAAAAACTGAAAAGAAAAGAAAAACATTCAATGTAATCGTTTTTTAGGAATTTTACGACCATTCGATGAACAAAAGCAATCAAGGTGACATGAGAGTGAAGAAGCTCATTGCAATATGGAGGATGCGTCATAGTGGACCACTGTAAAGTGGTCCTTCCGATTGATGAATTTCGATGAAAAACTCATGCTGTGGTAGATAAAGTGTATATATTTATTATGAGCATCCTACGATATTTCATTTTTGAGATCTTCTTCTTAGTCTGTTCCTCTGATACCACTATAGCGGTGTCGAGGCCCTGCAGAGCTTCCTCCAACCGTCCCAATCCCGTGCCATCTCTTTCCTCCTTCCCAATCCCAACCTCTGTCTTGGAAACTCGGTTGGACATCCTGTTCCCAAATTCTCCTAGACCTTCCTCTCTTCCTGGAAACTATCACTTTGGTCTCATACACTCTCCTCGCCAGACTTCCCTCCTGCATTCTCATAACATGTCCTAACCAACGCAACTGGCTGGTTACTACGATCTCTGCTGCGGTCTTTACTTTTAATTTTCTTCTAATTTACACATTCCTAACTTTATCCCTTCTTGTTTCCCCTCTATTTTTCTCAAATATCGCATCTAGCTTGGATAGCGCTTTTATGCCTTTCTGTGAGGGTCCAGGACTTACTGGAATATGTAAGAATTAGCAGGAATACAATCTTGTACACGGCTATCTTTGCCGCTTTAGAGACTTCTGGCTTTCGTAAGAAAGCTTGTCTCAAAGTGTGAATGACTTTTGCTGCGGTAGCCACCCTTCCTTTTATATCTTCTCTATGTCCCAAAGAGTACATTTTTGGGACACATTTTTGAGATATTTCATTCAAAAACACACACATATTACAGACCATTCGCGAGAAAACATTTGTTACGTATTCGGTGAAATATAAAACATGCATTGGAGCTCAAAATTTAACATGATCATTATACATTCTCTTCGGGGAGTAAGAGAAAATGAACAATTAACTTCTATTTTATTTCATTATTCTTTTAGGCAATTAAACATTTGTTAATCATTGAGCTACGGTGCTTTCTCAGTGCAATATCTCTAGTGTCTCAGACAACACTGGCCATAATCGGACTGTAAATATAAGCAAAAGCAACGAATAAATGTTTTCAGCCAAAAAAAAAAGCTTTTCATTTGAGCTACTAATTAAGACTTTACGTGGTAAATTATTAATACATAAAAAATGTATGTTTAAAATGTAGGCATTTTGAGCAGCTATGTAATGTGTGTATACAATATTAGCAGTCCCGGGTATGGAGGGTGCACTTAAACTCATCATTACTTTAGTCCATGGCACATTAGGGTGGAATACATCAAGTGACGTCACAATATTTCCGACATGTATATAATTATATTATCTGCACACCTCAGTACACATCCTCTCTCCTCCACCCCATGTCCTCCTTACTATATGTTATATATTATTTAATAAACGGTGAAAATGAATATCATACAATTGAATAAGAATGGCACTACCATTGGTCCCGGTCTGTTGAGACACACCAACCCACAATGGGGGAGTTGCCAAGGTAACTATTTACACTCTTCCATCGTAACTACACCCACAGTCTTGTTACTGGAGAACTGGAAATATATATATTTTTTTTTTAATTTCTTATGTTTTTTTACATTGTTTACTGCTATAAGAAGAATTTCGAAACTGAATATTTATTGAAAAATAATGTTTTGAGAGACTCTCGAACATTAAAACAATGTTTTTAGCGAATAGTGTCTGTGTGTCTGTGTATGTGTGTGTACGCGTGTGAGAGAGACAGTGTGGTGGAGAGTGGGCGGGATATGATAGATGCTAGGTCATACATCAAATTGGCGATAAAAACACTAGAGAGAGAGAGAGAGAGAGAGAGAGAGAGATGGAGAGAACATGGTTAGTCGGCAGGTTTTGATATCGATAGATTGGTGAGATGTGTATTGTATGTTGTAAAAGCGTATCACTAGGTATGCTGGTGCACAAATGGGAGGGGCAAGTGTCATTAACCCATTAGAATTTAATTTGCTGTACCACTAAATTCTCTTTGCATGTATGTGTTGTGTCTGTGCTACACTGGCATTCTATTATATTACTGGATCAGTGCTCGAGCAGTTTGGAGTACTGGAGTGGACGCTAGATACACCACTGTATGGTCAATTTTCTCTCTCGAACCAGCCTATATCGCAGATACCCGGTTAACCCAGGACCAATATATATATATATGTATCATGAAAATACACAGCCCTAGATGGTAGGGCGGCATTTACTCGCCTATCACCCGATACCCGATACCAATTACCGATAGCTAATGGACCTACTGCAACCACATTTCCCCATTTTGTTTTCCACAGGCTTTCTCTATATACACTCTCTTTCCCTCTCCCCCCCACTCACCCACCCAGCTCCCACAAACAATTCCCCAACAATGGTCATTGTGTTTTATTACTCCCTTGATACCGATTGCAGTGAAAAATCTAATGAAAAGCTGGTAAAATTGATAAAAACCCAAACACGTGATACATATCCCCCTGCAGTGGCTGGGTAAAAGCATGAGTAGATGTAGGGAAACCTTGTCTTCTTCACTCACCAACACGCACTCGCACAATCACTCGTCCGCAGAGTGGGAGAGCCTGCTGCTGCTGTATTCCTGCGGCTATTTTTCTCTATTAAACCAAAAAAAAGCAAGTTTTTTTTGCCGCGAGGCTGGCAGGAAAACCCGTATATAGTTATTTTGTGTGTTCCAACTAAATTAAGATTCAAAATCTATTTAATCATTTTTGTGCCAAATCATCCTAAGACGTAGTCCCGGAAATTAGTATCGTAAATACTTCAATATTATTAGAATAGTCAAAAATATATAAAATTATATCTTGCCTATAGTAATTTTATAAACTTTCCTACATTTCTCCATTTTGTTTCCACAGCTTTACCTCTACTTTCCTTGTCACCATGATTCCAAATTCAATATGACATTGCGTAGATTGATTTAATGAAGAATATGTTAAAATTATTATATACTGAAACAATAAAATTATCTCTTTAACAAAGTAGGTGTTCATATCGACTCCAATCATTATCTACATATTCCTTCCTGTTATGACCGCTGGGGGTATCTGTTACAGATATTTGAGGAATAGCAACCCCACGGGTTACCACAGCTCGGTACATCATACACTTCGTCAGAACAGTACACAATACACTTAAACTACATATACTCTACATTTTACAGACAAGGACAAACACAGTGCACAAACAGGATCTCCGTCCCTAGTTAATAGGCGCAAGCGGAATCGCCTCTCCACTGGACCAGAAGCGTGGAGGTCCCGGGTTCGAATCCAACATACTGCCCTTAGATTTTCGCTTCCTACGAACCTCTAAAACTCACTGTGCGGTGATGGGCAGTGTGTCTTCAGCTAGATAACACTGCTCGGAGACCGATTTGCACCTAGGAGTACCTAGAGTTGCACTGAGAAGGCTCCGGGGGGGCACAATAGACCTTCAGGTCGCCCTGCAATATTCCCCTACAACAATATACAATCTACAATCCTTCCTGTTAAATGATATTTATTTTTCAGTGTCTGCATCGGTGCTGGTAGATATGGATTGGATAGTCCCGTGCAAATGCTTCCAAAATTTGTACCTAGAGCTGTACAAATAAAGTAATCGCACAACATATAGGGCCTACAGTTCATTTTTATGTATTCCATTGGCAATAATCCGTCGGGCTAAAATACGGTGGCCTTGCAGGCAAAAAAAAAAAACCATGGTCCACTTTTACCGAGATCACCATACGGTCTATCAATGCTGTGTAAATATGTTTTCCTCTAAAATTTAAAAGTATTGCAAAATTTTCAATTTTCTTTTTACGGATCATCAGTGTATGAAATAAATGAAAATAAAATTCCAATTGGTGGTGGGGGGGGAAATGGATTAGATACTTCTTTAGCGATCTTGGCGCAGGGATTCCCAGCGGTAATCCCCAGCCAGACAACACTAACACTGATACCACCAACATTCAAACAATCCACATAGAACTTGCAGAGATAGTTGATGTATGCAACAATTTGGATTCAGCGTACTCATTGGGGAAACAGTAGCCCATTCCCGCTCCGCCCCACAAACACCCCCTACTCAATGACTAATTTTGTTGTCACTCTTTCTACAAATATCCATCCAAAACAAAGATCCAATGTAAAAAACGTACATTCGCTAATAATCTGAAGTTCTATAGAATCAAAGAAATTCTTTAACCAGATAACAAATTTTCAGTCTTAATTTCATTTGCCCAGTAATCGGAGAAGTAGAGCGTACACCGGCGATCTGAGCATTCCAGCCTAAACAAGACAAACATTACTTAAACTAACGCTGCCTAATACTCACGCACTAAATTTAATGCCAACCGAGAGGTAGGTAAAATTGGTGCAAATACTTGGGTTACGCATACCCATATAATAATAATAAACCTATAGCGCAACAGCCAATGAAGGGCCAAGGCTTGCCAGACGGCGATTTGAATAGGGGTGCATATGGTAAGCATGCCGCAGTTCCCACGCCGTTTAGTTCTGGCTACACTACTAACTGTAGCTTCCGACTTTTTATCACGATGCTGGGTCAACACCGACTTTGTTGTCTCGGGTATGAACCCTGAATTCTCGCACGAAAGGCGAGTGCGCTAGCCACTAGACCAACGCGTGGGGACTTCGCATATCCATACATACATGTAAAGCCTAGTTCTACCACACACTCCCACACATTCACTTACAGTAACATGAAGTACATTTTTAACGAAGACTACATTCTTCGTACAATAGATCATCCAAGTCATAGTAAAAAGTATCTTCAAATATAAGGTATTGTGTAGTTACTTTGGAAAACAGTTTAATCCTGGTTTCTTATTTGCTCTTACTTCCTAATCACCTAACCGGTGCTGGACAAAATGAAGCACTGATCTCTGAACCACTGCACATCTGTGCAATTATTTATAAATATATAAATTAAGTTTGAAATAAAATTAAAAAAAAAAATTTAAAAAAAAAATTTCATGTTAAACCAATTAATAGTTATATTTAGCAGCGATGAAGACGGAGACAGAACAGGAAGCGAGATGCGTGCTATTTTACCAACCTTTCATTATCAGTGTCCTGCACATCATCACCTCCTACTATTATCTGTCTAACTAATTTATAGTATTTTTAATATTAGAAGATAATAGTAGTATTCGTGCAGCACTATTCTAATCTTATAAAAATACATAACTGTAATCTTTTTTTCTTTTTCACTTAAGGAACTGCTGATTATTAAAATCGATAACCGAAATAGTATTAAAATATTTATAGCCTGTTTTTATTTATATTACTAAAAAAAAAATATATATAATAATAATAATTAGCCAAAGAAACAAAAAAAAATATGCTGTATCGCGGGTTATCGGTGCGGGTTCAATTTCCGGACTATGGATTTATTTGGTTTAAATTAACCAATGTAAAATATGAGGCTTGCCATCGCCTTTGTCCAGATGATTTCTGTTTTTTAATGAGTAAATTACCATTAATTCACTTATATCAACTACCATCCAGAATATTTCACCTCCCACTCATGCCAATTCTAAAAATAATAAGAAAGTACGCTCTTATTATGGCGCTTAATTGTCTAGCAATCGCAAGTTATCGAAAATGTTCAGCGACCGGGTAAAATACGTCTTGCGTTTTTTTTTCTAAATGAGTCGATTGTTTTTGTATATATTTGGTCATTTTCGCTAATGTTGCCACCTTACGTCACTGATTGCATCAGGATATGCACGATGTATTCTACCAACCAGTGTTATGCAAACAACTGTGTTTTTTATTACTTATTTGAAAATTACTGTACGCAACTTATATGGAATTGTAATGTCTGGGAATAAACTGTTCAGCTTCACTGGCTGTGAAGAGGAATACAATATCAGTGGATGACGCAAATTTGTGAATGTAGGATTCAATGTAAATTTGGGGTTCTAACCTTTGGCTAGTGACCCAAAACGTCCTTCAGTTTTCGATTAAGAAATCTGATACAAATATTCTGGACTCAGATGCAGTGAATTTTGATATAATATGGCATAAATCAATAGTTGATTTCTTTCATCCAACTAAGAGAGTCTTCCAATATTATGGTCCTGGTAGTGCTTCACTGGAAAATTATGTAGCGCATTTTTAATAATTCATACTATACACACTTCAGCCTAGAGGAGAGCTTCAAAAAGTTACTTAAAAAAGGCAAATTTGGGAAACCCAACAAGAAGCCGTTTATTTAATTAATCACTGAAGGTTAATTAGTTTTTAGTTATATTAGATAGATGTTTTTTCTTTACAATGATTTCTTAAATGCAAAATTAATTGATTCTTTTTTAAGTTAATTTAAGGGAAAGAAGCTTGCTCAGTGGCATTAAGCTGGATTCCCACGCGATGGTCCTGGTTTTGAATCCAGCAGTGTTGACCGTAGATTTTTCTCTTTCTAGGAGCCTCTACAACTCACAGCCCTGTGATAGGCAATGTTGTCTGTAACTAGAGAATACTGCTCTGAGAACGGCAGTGCATTGAGAAGGCTTTGGAGGGCACAATAGTTCTTTCAGGTACTCTATCCCCTAAAAGAAACTAATTATAGTTTATTTTAAAATATATCAATGAACTTAATATTCGGACGTTGAAAATGTAGTAACTGTCTAACATGACATTTTCAGAAAAATTTGGCCATAAACTTGAAAAACTGAGACCGTTTATGTTGTGAAGAAAATGGTTTTTTTATGACTGATCAAATAATGAAGAAAGTTAAAAAATCTTCGATTGAATAGAAAGTGGTTAACGCGAGATTTAACAAAGCCGAATCAGGTGGATATTTGTGGAAATTTCTACAAAATGAAATCCATTTTCATCTAAAACGCGATAGCTCTTGAAGATTCTGTAGAGAAATGGATTACGTCTCCATCATTCAGAACAGATTTAGAAGCCTAATGGGAGAAAGACATACCTATTCTTCCAAGAAACGTAACAAATCAAGAAATTTTTAGAAGAAGTAGATTTGGAAGGAAGAACTTTAATTCAGGGTGCCCTCAACTTGGTATCAGTAACAGGGCGGTACAATATAACTTCCCAAGTCACAGTGCGCTATACCCGTCGAAGGAAGGTATACATTACTGGGTGGATTGTATCTGTAGTGGCTCCACCAGAGACCAATCTTGGGCGCCTTCCCGAAATATTATAAATTTTACATCAAAATAGTTTATATGTTAAACTACTCGGAAAGTTTCTTTTTAACAATTTGCCATCCTATTGTAATCAGAAATTATGTGATTATGTTTTTCAATTATAATGCCAAATTATTGTAAAAAAAACTTTATATTTGAAAAAAGTTTGACAATTTGAACTTGTTAGAGGATTTTCCCTGAATATTAACACCAATAAAATGAATATAAAACATCGAAATATTTTACAGAATAATTTATTGCCAATCATCACTATAAAAAATGGAATCACTGCACTAGGAAAAGAATGCTTATAAGCCACAAATTAAGACTGGATTATGCCTGCCCAAACCGAAATCTGTTGACTTTGCTATAGCATTTCTATTTACTTAAATTATAATGTTAGCATTGATAATTGTTTTAAATAGAGTTTTGACTACAAAAGTAAGCTGTCATAATATAATTATGGGTTGTTATAATGGCACAACACTCATGTCAACATATCATCAAATCAACCTTAGGTATATCTTTCTTTTTAAATGTCTTGTTCTATTTGTACTACCATGAATAAACGGACAGACACCATCGTCGACGAATAAGTACCGGATATTACTCCATTATTATCTAAACTAACATATAATTAACATGTGATGATCATATATGAGACAATACACACAAAGGAAATGGAAAAATCTGTTGAATGACGTTTTGATTGAAATCTTTATTCTCCGGCTTTTCAATTCTGATAAAGTTTGAATAGTTTTTTTTTTCAAAACTGGGTGTCATTTTGAAATAATTTTATAATTTTTTTTTTATTAATCGGAAATTGTTGTAACCTAAACCCACATTATATAAACTCTACGCAACATTTCCGTTTAATTTTATGCGCTACATATGTAGACAGTTTGAAAAAGAAAGCAATTGGAAAGCGGGAAGTAATGGCGATAAACAGTGACGCAGTATTTTGGACCGTACTCCTCTCTAACTAATTCATCGTTTAAACCTTTATTGAAAGCTTCGAACGTGTAATGTCGAAAAATAATATTACTATTGTTTATTTAGAGATGTTAATTTAGAATATTTAAGAACAATTATTCTCTGACTTTTCAATTTGCCGGAATATTATTTACTATTCCACTGTGGGGAGGGCCTAGCCTAACTATTCAAAGTCCCATTGGGTCCATACAGCCACCTCAAAGAAAAACAACAAACCAGGGATCTAGAACAGAGATCCCAGACCCCGATCTAATCCACTTAAAATTTAAAACAGTCCGAACCAATAACATTAACTCGGACAATAACCTTAAAGGTAAATAGCCTACCAATTCTTTCACAGACATCCAGTTTCGACTAAAAGTCCTAAACCTAATTTCCTCACAACCTAAGCAATCTGTCATAAGATGGATGGGTAGCCAGACCTCTTTCATAAAACAACTCACAAACTCTATGAAAGAGGTCTGGCATGAGTCCCATTGCGTAGAGATGTCTCCTTAAACCACAATGCCCAATAAAGCACTCAGACGCAGGTGTCTGAGAAAGAGATCGTGAAAGGCACAGCAATCTCATTAACAGTCCTGTCCGAAGTTCCAATGAAAATCTTAAACTGCCGATAATCCAATGAACTCAACCTTAGGGATGAATGCTGTGAATCTGTCCATAATCAGTAAGCTTGATAGACATGAGGCACAGATATACTAACAGTAAGCTTGGAATCACTGAAAAAGAGAGAAGCGCCAAATTTGGCAAACCTATCTATCTCTACATTCCCCAAAATTCCCATATATGTTGTATCTAACATAGTCAGAAGTATAATAAAAGGATAAATAATTCTTAATGAATATTTTTAACTGCAGATGGTCTGGGATCCTCCCTATATGCCAATTAAACTTTAATAAAAATTAAGCTTTATATTTTATGTTTTTGAAATTATGTATATGTGTTCACATGGTGTGTATTATTTTTTTCTGTATTGTTTTTTTAAATAAAGCCATATGTAAGTATAGAAATATATATATATATATGTACACATAAGTAAATATGATTACAAGTAAGTATAAAATATGTCAGTGTTTCTTTTTAATAAGTACACCGGATGCCACCGGTATCATATATCATGGCTGTCCGCTCTTGCTAATGAATTAACGGTTTAACTGAATTGTAAAAAGCCACTGTCCAGCCATTCACCACCATAAAATGGTGGAGGGATGAAGAAGAGGAAGAGTTGGTGGTGTTGCTGAAGTACGTACGGGCGATCGTGGTGTTTAGTTATAGTTAGCGAGTCTGTTTAATTTAGCATATCTGAGAATTGTTTCTAGTAATCATTTATCTAGTTTCTAGTAATGATACTAATCTATTATTATTATTATTATCATCGTATAAAAAAAAGAAGGAAGTAATTTATTTCAACCAAACGAAAAATAAAGTATCGTACAGTTTGGTGACGAATATTGCTGAAAATTCTTCTCTTATTTTCTTAGCGCCTAGTCCTTTCTTCCTGGTCTTTTAACTTTCTCTTACTGCTGTGAATGGAAGTATTGCAATCGTGGCAAAAATTTACATCTGGAAAATAATTTTGGAAGTCCCCTGAGTTCAAAGAAGTGTGTTTTTTTTGTTGTTTTTTTTTTTTAGAAATGGGTCTGTGTTTTAGAGAGGTCAGCATAAATAAATAAAAAAAAAAAAAAACACACAGAAATTTCAAACTATTTAGGTTATTTAGTTTAAGTACTATCAGGAAACCTGATAATAAGATTTAGAGATCAAAATAGGTCAACCAGAATTAGATACCTACTTTACTGAATTCATTTTGCATGGGGTAAAGGTGATAGGTTTTCCTTTTCCTGTGAAGTGTTATTTTCAATTTTTTATATAATTTTTGCATCTATTTAATATTGATTAGAATAAAAATTATTGTCAAAATTCTAAATTGGAAGAATATCGGGTGACTGAAAATATGACTTTACTGAATATTGAATAGTTTTCTAAGATTTTCTCCATTATAACAACAATGGCTTTCATTAAACTTGACATACTAACTATACATATAGAGACATATAACTTTTATTTGTTACTTTTTCGGAGAAAGAAGAGTTTAGGACAGGTTCTGTGGGAAGTCATGCTCAAATAAATATTACATATATTGAAGACTCCAAAATATTTGATAAAAATTATTAGTTGTAAAAATGTTTATCAATTATAACTATGTAAATTACTGCAAGAGAAAATTGTTATAGTATTTCAGACCAATTTTATTGTAAGTCCGGGGAATTCATTGGGAAGGTTAAAATTAAAGGAACGACATACTTTAAAGGGTTAGAAAAATCAGAATTTACGATTTTACTTTATAAACTGTAAAAGTAAATAAAGATTATAATGTGTAATTTTTTTCAGTTCTAATTCGTTAGAGTAATGTTCATAGAAGTGTAGCATTTACACATCTTGCTTCAAACAGTATATAATGTATATATATATATGTATATATACACACGAATAGGTTCAAATGAACATTATTAATTGGTTTATTCAGTAGTATTAAGTGTGTGTGTGTGTGTGTGTGTGTATAGTGTGTATGTTGAACAAAAAAAGATAATGATCAGTGATATTAGTTCACCTGCCCGCAGCTTGGTTCTGTTCACCAATACTAAGATACCCTGCATAGCGTGAATACGAGTGTGTAAATGTGTTCAATATATATATATATATATATATGTAGTAGCTGTCGATATTTTGAAAAGCAGCTGTATATGTATATATAAATATTTGAATTTCCGTTCACTGCCTTATTAATCATTTAGTAAAATATTATCTAATCTAATTAATATGATAGATACAGTATATATATATTTTTTTTTTTTTCAGTATAAACGAAAGTATTTTGTTTGTTATATTTTATTTATTTATTTATTTTTATCTTTTTTTAATTTAAGGAGCGTCAACATCTATGATCATTGGCGGCCGCAGCCTTCTCAGTGCACTGCCGGTCTCTCGCTACAGACAGCTCTGAACATGAGCTATACACGCTCCTAGAAAGAAAAAAAAGCTTTGTTTCCTAATATTTTGTAAAGTGTATTTAGTTTATTTTAGAAATATATATCTGCCGCTTCGACATATATAGTAAACTTTTAGTGCAAGAGAATACAATTGGCTGATACTAAGATATGTTTTGGTTTTTTTTTAATAACAAGTGTTAAAAAAATTGTGTGTATTCGAAAAGTTCAATATTAAAACACTTGAAGGAAACTTTACTCAACAATCCTAAGCAATTTAGACGTTCGGCGCTACGCTCCAAAAAAAAAAATTGGTTGCTACTTTTTTGGATCATCCGGATGCTACCCTAATAACATGAAGGACGTTGGAGAGCTGGAGTCTTATTTGGAATTGATGATTCTGTAGGCAGTCATGGCTGGGTTGAGGCACATCCCTTTAATTCAGTGGCTGCCTGTGGAAGTTTGGCTAGTAAATTTGTGTTATCATTCCCCGAAATTCCCACATGGCTTAGTATCCAGTGAAAAGAGAGAATCAAAAGCAGCCGTTGATCGCAAGCCCTGACAGTTGATGCGCCGATTACTATAGACGCCAAGATAACAGGCTGTGAGTATATAAGGAAGACTAGAAGCCGAGAACAAGGTGCTTACAGCATCTCGCAACTTCCATAAGTGTCGGTATTTTTCAATCGAAATTGGATTACTGATAATCCTACTCTGCGTATTTCTGGCGAAAACTCAATTAACTAGGATTGGGAGAAAGGAAAAAAGAAAGTAAAATTACTATGAGTAAGAGAAAGTAAAAGTAAAAAAAAATCTTAAATACGAATGCTATACTTCCTGTTTTCACACACACAAAAAAAATCTACGAACGTGGATATTTATATATATATATAAAACAGTGACGAACGTGATAAAAGTACAACGGCCGATATCAAATAGAAAGACACCCTGTAACCGACAGCGATGTAAAAAAACAAAAATACAAAAGGTGCGTGTAAGCTTATCTAAGCTGTGTAAACAGGCTTTTCGAAAATTGTACACCGTTCGTATGAGAGAAAGGATTAGGGAGAGTTGGGACCCGACATAGCTGAATGAGGTTCACAGTTGTGCTTTACTGTTACCTTCCTTCCTAACCTTACCCGCATTATTACTAACTTAGCGATAATGAACACGCGAACTATAAAATATGGGCTATAAGTTGGAGACTAAAGGAATAAAAAAAATGTGTCCACCCTCCCCTCAATTCATTCCGATTCCCTTCATCCTCAGCACCCTTTACAACTTTACATTTCAACTAATCTACAAAGCAGAGCAGAAAAAAAATACTGAAAATAATTGTAAGAGAACTTTTATGAGTTTGATAAATATATGTTATATAATTAATAATATTTACAATAAATTAGAACTAAAAAAAATAAAAGAAAACAAAAATTATATAATCCTTACAGCAAAGCAGTTCATTTTCTTTCTGGTAATGCTTGAACAAGATGGTTGGTGATGATGATGATGATGATGATGATGTTCTCCTAACTTCACAATGTTCCAACTATGTCGCAGTGATAATAATAAAAAATGCACACAATTCTATGTTACAATCCTCACCATAAATAATATCATACCCGGCTCAAATCTTCACAAATCTAAACGTCTCGGGACAAAAATAAGAACATAAAACAACTGAGAAATTTACCGTCACTAATCCACAACAGAATAATTCAACTAATTAATTAACTATCTTTCTAATGGATTTTTTCTTAAAGGACTACGCGGGCTCGTATTCTATTATTCTATGTAGAATCAAACGACAATAACCTGGAAATGCTACAATAATCATTGGCATTACCGCTGAAAAATGTAAAAATAAAGTTCAATTATCCTATGGGATTATTTTTAATTAAAACTGTATTATAAAGAACACCTTTATATGTGAGGATGAGATGTTGCAGCAGGTAATTATATTATCAAGGGTAACTACTTTTTTTTTAGTGTTTAATTCATGCGGGCTCCTATTATCATCATACTGGCCTTAAACTAATACCAATTAGCACCCAGATCTTTGCCCCCCCCCCCTTCTATTTATTATATTCACATAATTATTTCTATCCGTCTTGACGATTATTCCTTATTGAAAGTATAATCCATCTTATTTTTTAAAAAGAAATTGGTGCGAAACATTCACACGACTAACACTTAACAGCAATTAATAACAATTATAAAATTGATCAATTTTCTTTTAACTGTTGGTGGTGGGGATACATGTTGCACTACTTGCAATACATCTTAGTCTAGAAAACAACGCCAAGTTCAATTACTAATAAAAATTGAAAACTTACGTCACAATTTCCCCAGTACTTCCTAAAATCAATTTATCCAGGAAAAATATATCAAATAAAAGTGATAGTTTATATTAACATGTGAAGTGTAAAGAAAATCATCGGAGAAATTTTTCATTAAAATCCCCCCCCCCAAACTGAAAAAAGCCGGTTGATTGATTGAATCATAACTTCGTGTTAGATATGTGGGTGTTGGTAAAAGAGATCTCAAAATTGAACTTCTTGCAATATTTAATTTTTGAGATATTTTGTTCATTTTTTTTTTTTTTTTTACTTTAATTAGTTTTTTTGCAACTGCGAATCATACACAACAAGCAAATGAGATGACAATGATAATATAACAAATAATAAAATAAAACATAAAATAAATTAAACACAAAACTGAAAAAGAAAGAAAAAAAAACAACAATAACTAATAACTTGAGATGACAGAATTGAATGAGGGCCATCTGACAATGTCCTTCATAAGTCGGTTAGTATAGACATCGATTAAGCGAATTCGAAGGATGCCCTTTTTTTATCAAGCGATTAGGTGATCGCGAGGCCATCGGCGCTTCAGTCTTCGGGAAGGATTAGCAGGAAGTGTTATCTTTGACAGGTTGCGGATCAATGGGTTATAGTGATGGGAAAGTCCTGGAATGGAATTTAATATATCGGGACTTGGCGAGATCTAGGACAAATGGGATTTTTTGGTCACTGTGGATAGTGTGGTTGCTGATGTAAAAAGAAGCATCGACTATTGTGCGGAGGATTTTTGATTGGAAGGATTGGATACGATGAAGATTGGAGCGCTTTGCTGATCTGTGTAGTTTGAGTCCGTATGTCTGGATATGTGCGAGCAGAGCTATGTAGAGTGTTTTTTTGTTCGAGAGAGTTAGTTTTGATCGTCTGTCAAGAAGTCTTTTAATCATTCGGTATCGGTAGTGATGTTCTTGTCGCTTAAGTCGAGTATGTGGGTTCCAGATAAGGCGTTTATCAAGGTACAGGTCGAGATACTTTGGCACTTTGTCTGCCAAAGGAATAGGAATACGGTTCAGTTACACTGGAGGGAGTATTTTGCGATTTAGAGTGAATGGTATGTATCTGGATTTGCTCTCGTTGATCTTTATTCTCCATTTGCGGAACCAGGGTTCGAGGATTTCAAGATGGGATTGAAGGGATCGGGTGGCAATTACAGGGTCCATATTTTGGGAGAAGATTGCCGTATCATAGGCGAAGGATTTTGTTCATATATATATAATATATAAATACGTATGCATACACAAACAGAAACATAAACAAACAGAATAAAGCAGACCATTCGCTTTGACACGAATTCAATGCTTCTTCTTACTAGCCGTAAGAGAAAGTAAAATACTTATTTGTCAAACTGTGAGTAAAGTAATGCTCTTTTACACTCAACTTTAAGTATTAACTACATGTGAGTATAGCAACTGAACGAGTATATAAAAAAAAAATACTTTACTCTCGTGTTGAGTAATAATTTCTTTCTGCAACCGTATTAGTTTGGACTTAACTTATATGAACTTAAAAAAGATTTGAAGAAGGTGCACTGAATATGTATATTATTCTAATTCAAATGGTATGCTCTCTCTCTTTATAATCTTCCCTCATCGGTATAACCTCGAATTCGTTGCTATTTGGGATTTGTTTTGTATTATATTCTTGTTTCCGCACATTACCGCTAGATGTCGAGCTAGTTAGAGTTAAATAATATTACTTTAAGTCACTTGTGAAAAAAAAAGTAATTACTGTTTTTTTTTAAGTTCTCTCACTTTCGATTAAAAAAAGTGAAACTCCTATTATTGCTACAATAATTGTCATACGGTTGCAAAAAAAAAATGTATTTTTCTAAAATATATAGATACACAGTTTTAAATTTATGTACAAATGCTGAACTATCATCTGATCAAGTGATTTATTTATTTATTTATTTATTTAACCAATAATATTATTCATAAAGTTGTTATTCTCATTTTCTTTTATTCCTGATTTTACCAAATTTAGTTTCACCAACAATTCAGCTGTATGTTGCAGAATGCAATGATATATTTAATCTGGAAATGATATTTTTAGTAATTAATCACTACAAAAGATACAATATTTCAGTTGTAATGAATCGAACAATAGAAAATTATGTAATTGTTGTTCATTCAGTTTTCTGTTATTTTCTTAAAGAACGAATGCTTTTTTTTTTTTTTACGGATAACAATAAATTTATAAGCGGTAAAAATATAAATTTTACCAGAAAACATGTTGTTATACCACTACCACTTATGGTCCTAGTATAATTTAAAAATAGCTACTTTAAATAACAATTGGCTATTTTCTTTCGGTTGGGGTGATATGGCCCAAACCAAAAACAAAGATAAAAAACCGACAGTCAGGCTGAGTAAGAAGTTAATTGTCCAAAGGAAAATAAAAAACAAGAGATAATAGCCAGTCTGTAAGTAGCGCACGTCATGTTTTTTTTAGCTTTTTATTTCGGGAGGAGGCCCTGGACAGTCGGGGGACGAAGTGAGTGGGGCCGCTTAGTGTTATCTCGTCTGTTGTTTTCACACGATATCCGCTCATCCTTTCGGTTACTTTCATGTATCCGCCCTTTAAACTCAGCGGCCACCCCTTACAACCACTCACTCACTCACTAATAGAGTTCTGACTTGCCAAATTATAGTCATTCTTTACAATTTACCTTGTCTTTAACAAATTACACGCAGAGCGTTTTTCTTTTCTTTTTTTCTGTTTTATTTACTTCCCTTTATAATTATTGAAGTGGAAACATGTGAGTTCAGTCGGCAGTCTGTTCTTTTCGTATAAAATGCTGATAGTTTAGTTTAAGCGATTAATTTAGGCATTACTACGAATAGACTACCTTACTAAGTCCATGGAAATCCATGCAAGTGGATTGATTATTTCAAAATTGGCTCTTTATTTAATAATGTTTCAAAAAAAAAACGAATAAAATTACAAGGAAGTATATGACTCGTCACTTTTTCAGTAATCTTGGCGCCCAGACAAACCTCACCTTTATCCATTTAGAGGTGGCTATGTACTCTTGTCAGCAACAAAAAAGATTATAAAGGCATCAAAATAGATCTTACATGTAGCACTGTACTTGAGGTCGTAGCCAGACGCTTCGCAATCTGCATTACCAAATACCCTTACATCTCTGCAACCTACATCCTAGACACATTAAACTTTTTGCCTATTTTTCATATTCTAAAAACCTCCAACAACAACTTTCCTTGAAACGTAGATTTTTTTAAAACACTCTTTAAACCTATCAGTTTTTAATTAGAATTTTTTTCTATAAAAATTGATTTTAGGGAGTTTGTGTGTGTGGGGGGGGGGGGAAGAGCTTGAGCTAGTTTTGAATTTAAATTGCCATTTCACATTTTGCTAGGGGGTTGAGAGGGCGCTGAGATGGCGTGATTGGTTACACACAAAATTTGTTTTTCATGATTTGCGAATTCACTGATTGAGAGCATTGCTTAAAGCCTTATTATTTTTATACCTATATGAGATAGATCGAAGGCAATTTGTAAGTTATTAAGCAATTATAATGTGTGCCTGCTTTATATGGTACGCTTTTATCAACCGGATGCAATAGATGGAAGGAAGATCAGGCACATTTTACTACGTTATTCATATATGTCGGAGAATGAGAAAAAAATGTGGGTAAAGCAATATGGAGTCAAAGAATTTCATGAGAAAGAATTTAAATATGAAGATTAAAAAAATGAATTTTTTTTTTTTTTTGCACATCGACCGCCAACGTCATTAGCGCCTTTCGAACTGTTTTCTTCTCGAGCCAATTCTGCCCAAATGGGATGGCAATGCCCCGCTGTTTCCTGTAAGGCATCCAGCGCGTTATCTTGGCCGGCAAGGTAAGTTGGAGCCTCAGAATATCGGACATGGTTCCACACATCTCCTCTTAGATCAACGATCCAGTCGACGAGGGGGAGCATGGATACCTGAGTGGTGCCATCCTTTATAAACGAATAAAATAAATAAATCATGTATTAGTCAAAATAAATTCCATGTCATTAATCTATCTCCGATGAATGTAATCAAGTAGATATATTTATGAAACATGATATGTATATTATATAGTATCTATATCATACATTTATTTAATCCATACATTAAAAATTTAATAAGGCAAATAAATTTGGTACTTATGGGACTCGACTCATCATTTTGCAAGTGGCTATTTGCATTCTAGAGGACGTACTTTTATAAATATTCCTTCTCTACAAATTTCCTAAAATTATTATTATTATTATTAAGTCATGTGGGTATTTCCATGGAAATGCAGTTTGATTGTTGATTTAGATGGAGAACCGATCTAATCTTTAAATAGATTGTTTTATTACTGTTTGGTCAATTAAACTATATTGTTTTTGTTGAAATAGGGTATTCTAGTTTATTTATTTATTTCTGAAGCATTAAATATCAGAATCTAAGCCAAGGGTCAATAAATGAACCATCTAATAATTTGTCTTCAACATTTATTTATATTAAAGATATATATTTTATTGTGGTGGTTGATTCCGCAGAGCTAGAAAGCATCAGAGACATTTTCCGTGATAGCCTGCTTCATTTTGTGGTCATCAACCAGTTTCGGGCGTTCGCCCATCTTCAGGATGCGTTTGTTAGACAGTGTGATAACACCGACTTGCACAGAGCAAATCTGTGTTATCACACTGTCGAAAATGGGCGAACACCCGAAACCGGTCGATTACCACAAAATGAAGCAGGCTATCACGGAAAATGTCTCTGATATATATTTTAAATACATATAAAATTTATATTTCTTATATAGATCAATCGAATCTAGCACCTTTTAACACCTTATGCGTCTCTTTTCCCAACCTGTCATGTACAAAATTCTATTACAAGCGATTTTAACAGAAGATACATGAAACAAAATGTATTTACATTTCCATTTTTATGCTAATTTGATTTGTAATGCAACGAACATTTACAAAAATAACGGGCAAATTATTGATATACGAGTAATAGGAATCAGGATCTCGTGACTTTATTGGACATGCCTCAAAAATGTACGTTCAATAAAGATTAAAAAAGAAAAGAAAAAAAAAATCACAACCAGTCAGCCAATAAAAAAGAGTTGACAAGCATGTTTAAGGTACATGCTCAGAACTACTAGAGCTGCACTCTACACGCCAGCAATGCAAGTCCAAAGGTTTTGCCCCGCCAGTCATTTACCAACCGCTACAAACTAAAGTAAGCGAACAAGGGGTAATAGAGGAAATATTAGCCTGATAAAACTTCTTAAATGGAATGTTTCTTTTAAAAATCATTTTCCTTCCTCTTATGGCCCCGACCAACGGTGCAAGAACTCGTGGCTATACATATTATTCAGTGCTAGTAGTAGTACTTCACACTGGGACTACATTTCCACAGTATTAACAACATATACATATATACATTATATATTTATCAAAACGTGTTATCAACAACTAAATTAAATATCTAGCACGCAATCTTGCAATGAATTACTAAGTGTTTGAATATAATATTTCTATATTAAACTAATTGCTATTCTTTTCACTCTTCCGTATCTTAACTCCCCCCTCACACACCCACTCTCTCTCCCTCACACACACACACGCACACACATACATATGTGTTGTGAGCGTGTTGTTTTAGTAAATTTTTCCTTGATTCCCTGGGTCATTTTGTGATATCTTCAGTATTTGCCATTCATTCATCGTCAAAATGTCTTGGTTGAAAAATGTGATATCGTGAAACAATGACAATGGAAAGTCGATAGCGCTAGGCTCACGAATGTGACCAACAATTGGGTCTAACTTTTTAGTAGTCTAGGAAGTTAAAGTACTAATCCAGACATTCTGACCATAGACAACGCCTAAAACCATTCAATGATCACAAAAGTAAGGAGGCTAGGAAGGAAAAGCATTCATATAACACATTATATGTGATACTACTTGATTTAGTAAACCTTATACTACTTGGTTTAGTAAACCTTATACTAGATGTTTAGTCAATGTCCGGTTATAATATTGACAATAGCGTGAATATAGTATTCACCAGTGATAAGAAATTATAAAATCTAAAAAAAAGAAAAGAAGGAAAAAACTTTGTAGCCTTATTAAAAAGGAAAAGTTTTTTTATATTAGAGAATGCTAATGAACTAAGAAGGGAGGGAACTGGCTGTGCCCTCTCACGGTCGTTCGTTGAAGTTGTTTAAATGGGGAGGAGGTTATAATGTGACACTGGTGTCACACAGTACATTTAAGCAATGTACTGCTCTTCTTGTAGACATGAGGGTGTATTACCACAGTTTAGAAAAGAGTGATTTATGATAGAGGGATTTGTAAATGGTTCTTACTACTGGTGATATATATATATATACATACATATATATAAACACATCAATATAATCGTATTTCTAATTTATGTTTGAATTTCCTAACACAGACAGTATTTTTGTGGCTGTTCTTGTCTTGATGGTGTAAGTGACGTAAAGAAAGATGGCCAGCTTCAGAATATATATTTGTATATTTATTTTATGTTTATATGCTGTGTATCTTTTATGTATTTCAGTCAAGTATACAATATACAAACATTTCTACTTAATTTACATTTTTTGTCATTCTTATTTATTATAAAATATAATAAGATTTTGCCAGAACATCTTTTATAAATCGTCTCATTCAGTTTTGTGATATTTTTTCTTACTCACCTATCAAAACTTACTAAAAAAAAAAAAAAAAATTGGCATTAGTAATAAATTCTAATCAATGAAATTAACTTTTATAAGTCGTCATGTGGTAAAACAAAAAATAATACGGCTAACTGCGAATTCCATTGTACTTGGCATTCATTTAGTTTGCAGAGATATGAAAAATGGTCATAAAGTAGTAACTAGATCCAATCGAGTAAACTTAGGGGTTTTACCCACACGAGCGCTAGTAACTATGACAAGTAAACTTTACCTTCTGATTAAATATTAAATTTTTTCTCGAATGTTATTAGTGACTAAACCTTCGTTTTACAAAAATTCTTAACTTGTACAGGACGTTTCTGTCAGCTGTTTATAACTTTACAGTTTTACTAGTAGCACAATTGTAATATTATTTGTATACAAAAGATAAACATGTATTCCTAACTTAACCTTAAACTAGCTTATATAACCTAATAACCTATAACCTACCGCGTTAGGCAGCGACTACGTTAGGTAAATTTTTTCCTTGTATAAAAAGTATATCACTCTAGAATTGACGCTTATATTATAGTAGCTATTTATTTGTGTAGAGAACTGTCTGAACCCTCAGGTTTTTAATACTGTTATCAGAATCTATTATATGTGCGTATTCAAAAGCAAACTTGTGTGCTGAGTGTTAAATGCGTGTTGTGCTAGGAAGCTATTTTTTTTAGATGTGCAAAACACAAGGCGCATTTAACACTCAGCACTCGAGGGATTTTTAAATCTGCACATACAATCGATAAAGTTAACAATATCTATTAAAAAAAAACGGAGGATTAAGGGCGCTCTTTACATAAACAAATTCTATGGTAATATCTTCAATTTCGGAGAAGAGGCTGCAGTATTTATCCCATTTATATAAAGACATTTTAAACAAATTATGGTAAACATAGTCGCTGCTAGGGGCAAAATTCTTTATTGGGTTACTACATAAGCTAAGTTTAGGTTCAGTTAGATAAATGTTTACCTTTGTATAAAATAACATTACTTTTATGTTCCTAGTAAAACTGTAAAGCTATAAACAGCTGAGGATGGTCTCATTAGGCCGAAACATTCTTTACAATTTTGGTAAAACGAAGATTTAGTCACTATAACAACCAAGATAACATTAACACTGAAAATTATAATTAGTTTTTTCTGTTAGATATGCTCATCTCCAACCCCAAAAATATATTGCACTAATAACTGTTATAAAATAAAATACCGTGAATATCCATAACACGAGGGAGGGAATCTGTTCAGCGTATACGAAACATGTCTCATCAGACCAATTCCAGAATTGATCACACAAGTGGGGTCAATTTAAAATCTAGTTGTACTGCCTCCCGATTGCTTTCAATAACTTATTTCAAAATTTAAGCTTTTCAATAAACAAAAAACAAAACAGAAAACGTAAGTTTCTTTTAATAATGTCAAAACAAATCAGAGAACAAGTATTTACTTGATTATAAAAACTACAAGGTGTTCTAGCCATACAAACTGAAATTTTAACATTTCACCATCAAATCCACCTACCATTATATTTTTAGTTTCCGTATACATACATAGGTATATAAAGGACAGTTATGTGTACGCAGTTAAGTGTTAATATATTAATGCTTTATATGGAAGGTTTACCACGTTCTATAAGTAAGAGTCTAATTTTTTTTTCTCGCATTTTATGAATTCGCATTATCAGGTAGCGCGTTAAAAGGTAGTTCCACTTTATATTAAAATATTATACTACTTTAAAAATGGTAAATTGAAAATGCCAACATTGTGATTAATTTTATTCTCCCGTGGCTAAAAAACATTTCCTACACTAGCTGATTAATATGACAATTATTCCAATAAAATCAGTAGCTAAAAGATTAAAAGTGATTTTTTTAATATCTAGAAATTAAAAGTAAAAAACAGTGTTACCACACTTCAGTTAAACAAATTTTAAGGTTTGGATGAAATTACTATAATAATCATATTAAAGTAAAGTAGAAATTATAAAATTAAAGATTTATTGCTACATTTTAAAATCAACTTATCAATTAATTAAATATCAAAATAATCATTACCTAATGTTGTAAAGTCTGTCTGAAGGTAACCTTTTCTCTTTCTCAAGGGACAACGTTCTCTTAGAGGTTACCGGACTTGTTTCAACTCTTTTTATATTCTTTTTGAAATAGTTATAGCTGTGATAGAAAAACTATATATTTAACAAGAGAGTAAAATCCTCATTAAGCCGAAACAAATCTCGTATTGCTCGCGGTTGATTTACCTCTCTGATTTGTCTCAGTTTAGCTTACGCACATATGCAAACATCAGCTCGAATCCAACTCTTATTAACTGTAATTCCTCCAATTTGTTTTATTGGAGATTAGATACAATATACAAACACAGAGACCACAAGGAAGCTACAGCAGAACTGTCAGCAGAATGTTTTATTTCAACTTGTAAAGATATTTTATTTATGTGAATATTTATGGTTTACCTATTTGAAAATGAAAACAAAAATTCGTTACACTGCTCAACAATACAATGATGATGACATTTTGGGTCTGGGGCGGGGGTGAATAAATTACAAGTGCACCCATTAGTTCCTATATAATGTGATTTCAAAACATAAAAACGTGTTAAAATCAAACTAGTGATCCCTCAAGTTTGCATGAATAATAAATACTGGTCAGTTTTTGTAATGATACTATTACTCTCCCCCAAGCTACCCGGAGAGAGAGTAAGAGAGAGATACAAGTCACTTTTCATGTGAAGAAAGATAAAATTCCTATATAGATATATAGTTTTGTTGTAGTTGTAACATAGAGAATAGAGGGCCAGAGTCTGTATTTGTGTGTATAGTTCTTAGAAAACTATGTCGAGTTATTTTTCTTCAAATAGTACGTCTTGTTATTGTTATTGTTGTCGTCGTGTGTACAGTTTGTAAATGCACACACATACATAGGAAATGGACACAGGACTTTTGGGGGGTTATTTGGAAAGAACAAGAAGAATAACATGAGAGAAGAAAATATAGAAAAATAAAAAATAAAATCTAGGGAGGTTTAGAAATGAGTGAAAGGGTGTCATATATCATGTTGTTTAGAAGTTGCAGACCACCAACCAAGTTATACACCACTACTATTACTGCCACAAGTATCCAGTGTGTATGTCTGTGTATGTATATAAGTATACATGTATTGCTATATGATCTAGTGTGTAACTGTCCCCCTTCCCGCCGACCAAACCCACCAACCTCCTCTCGCCACCTAACCCATCCCACTGCCAACAAAACGAGGGTAATAATTAGTGTGGGTGACACTAATACAAACTTGTGTACACAATATAATAGCTTTGGAAGGCACGTGTTCAAAATTCTTTGCTTTCAGTACGGAGAATACTTTGTGTGCTAAACAGGCAGGTTAAAAGGACTTTTTTTAAACAAAAATGGAAAAATTCCTCTATAATATTTATTTTTTTGTCTTTTCTTAAGCAGAAGATTTCAATAATTGTTAGTGAAATTCCGATAATAGAAAAAATCGAGAGTCAATACTCATTGAATCTCATATTTGAGGCTTCGTAATAATCGCGTTCAAACAATCACACGACTTCCAATTATTGCAGTTTTTGTTTTTTTTTTAATTCAAGGTGCATCAACATCGATGGTCATCAGGTAGTCATGGCGAGTAGAACACTTTATGATAATATGCCAGTTTTAAATGAATTCATAGTTGAGTGTATGCTTTGGACATCTTACATTAACCAGAAATGAGATCTTGCTTTACTTAATGGACTAAAAGTCAAGTCACTAGTCTAGTATGGAAATATGGCCTATATTGTATAGAGTCATGTTAATTAGAGAGTGCGGTTTTTAATTTAAAAAAAAAATTGACTATTATCACTTTTATTTTGTGACAGTATTTTGTTTAGTTTGTTTTGGAGAACTGACAGTCGGTACTGACAGACGGCATTTGCCATTGTCATGTAATGTTTTTGTAAATTGCTTATTTTCCTATAAAAAATATTTTTTTTTTTAAATATCATTATTGGTATTATTATTTTTTAAAATTAAGGCGCGTTAAAATCTATGGTCATTGGCGCCCGGAGCCTTCTCAGTGGACTGCCGGCCTCCGGACAGTATTCTCCCGTTACAGACAACACTGTCCATCACCGAACAGTGGGCTGTAAGGGCTCCTAGGAAGAGAAAATCTAAGAGTGGCACAGCTGGACTCGAACCCGGGTCCTCCGCGGGGGGAGGGGGTCCAGTACGCTAACCAGTTAGCTATTCCGATTAGTTAGTTTCAGAACTAGGTGAATCAAAATAGTTTTCGCGTAAAATAGATTAGACCTGTGATTTTGTAAAACTGATTACTGGACAGTGAGCTGTAGAGGCTCCTAGGAAGAAAACAAATTTAAGGGTTGCACAGCTGGACTCGAACCCGTGTCCTCGGCGTGGGAGTCCACTACGCTAACCACTTAGCTATTCCCTTCCCTCTTACTGCATTTAATACAAGAAATTATAGACTTGTCAATTTTTAAACTTGGAAATGACTTTTTTCAAAGTATTCACATATAAATATCAAAAGTGGGGTATTAGGTTTGGCTCAAGTATGTCATTTCATTGTAGTTACATTGTTGTCCAGAACACAGCGCCAATAACATGGAAGAACTCGTAAAAACCATACTTTGTACTGGTGGTGGTGGAAAAAGCTTAACGCTACTGTTTCCTCCCCAGAACCCCCAAAAAATCAATTTTCCCGGGACAATGTACAAATAAAAGTAATAGGTATTGAGGTTTATAATGGAATAGAATACGAAGTTTAAAGAAAATCGGAAGGGGGGGGGGATTAATTGACACCAAAATTGAGTTTCCTGCGTATTGAGTATCATTTTTGTGATATTTTGCTAATGCACACATAGATTATTTGCTTAAAAATTTTTTTTCGTCCTCAGGGGACTTCAAAATATGTGTTTTCGGTGAAAACTCAATTTTCGAAAAATTTGACACAAATGTAATACTACTTTCTGTTACTTGGGAATAAGTGAAAGTAAAGGAAATCAATTTTGACCATTGAATATGAAGGTTTAAGTATTTGAAAAAGTTTTTTTTAATGAAGATAAATTGATATTTAATTCGATAAATTAATCGAATGATTTTTTTTTTTTTTTAGATTATATGTTTAGGTATTTTATATTTCCGTATGATTAATACGGAATAACAATATAACCTCGTAACTATTACAATTAAATAAAGTAAGTTTATCAATGCGCTTATCCATGTATTATTTATGTAAATAATTACACGTATAAATGTTAATCTATGTTTATTTATATACAGAACCTTGATAATGACCTTGGCAGTTATTGCGTCAAAAAAAAAAAAAAATTGTTTACATTATATTATAAAAAAAATATATAATACTTCCAATCTTGATACTTCCCCTTAGAAGGGGGAAGTAAGCGGGGCTATTTCCATTTCTTCAGTGGACTGAAGTGTACCAACACTTCTTGCACATATACAAAGGGCCTTCAGAAATAATTGATTAGTGTAACGGGTTTGGATCTAGTATAATATAATGTAACAGTTTTTGGCGTCCAAGGCAATTTCAATCTTAACACTTTAAAAAAATTTAAAAAAAAAACTTAAAAACACAATTTAAATAATATTGAAAAAATGAATTAACTTGTAATATTTCCCTTTTAATTGTTAAGATAAGATTTGTGTGAGGAGAACCAAGTTGTCAAATTCTTTGTATGTATTTAATGGTGATGAGTTAACTTCCTCCTTTTTCAACTACATATTTTTTTAATATGTTAAAAATCAAGCACCTAAAGAAATCATCTTCTTCAGCCTATAAATTAAAGAATACATATTTTCTTAATTACTTATATTGTTGTTAGAAACATTTATATTGCATTCAGCATTCCTTCATATATTATGGATATAAAATGTGGCTATTATTCTTAATTAATGATTTAAAAAATTAATTCCCCAGATGAAAAAATGGCATACACTTTTCAGTAAATATGAAGGCATGCTGTTGTAATATAAATGTTTCTATCAACAATTTAAAGAAGAAAATATGTATTCTTTATTTATAGGCTAAAGATTACCTCTTTAGGGTAGAAAGTTCCTGTTTTTAACATATAAAAAAAAAATACATAGTCGAAAAAGGAAGGAGTTGCTTATAATCAATTTATCCCTACAAATAATTTTAATTTTAATTTTGCCACTTTAATTTTTTGTAAATTCAGCAATATCTTTTTCTTTATACGTACTTTAAAGTCTGCATTCTATGTTATGTATTCTAAAGTCTGCATAGTATGATAACCAAATGAACCAGGAATAAATCCTGTTAGACTTTACAGCCTCCTTCTTCTCACATCAAATCTTTAATATCGAGGAATGGTTTTTTAATCATAAGTTGAGTAATTTAGCAATTTCTCTGCTAAAAAACCCATTTGGATTTATTGTATAAAGTTTCAAGTATAGAATTCTACGTTTAAAGTTATAGAGGGGAAGTCCCCTCTATTAATTCCCTTTCCAATCAATCGTTCCATTTACTGGTCAAATTATTAGTTGTGAGTTCAAATGAAAATTTCTATCTAAAACTGAGCTCCTTTGATTGTAACTAATAAATTGCAACCCTAAATTAAATACTGCCTTCCGCCGTAATAACAGCTTCATAGTTAATAATATTCAGTACTATTTAAATTTTATGACTTCTATCGCGAAAAGCAACCAGCAGTTTATGCCATCAGAGTTGAACAAAACTAGACATACTTTTAATTCATTTGTAGTGGAAGAAGAAATGCAAAAATAAATACTTTTGAAAAATATTTTAAATGAAATAATTATGGCAAAAATAATGTATTTTAGAGTCAGGTACTATAATTTAAGGTCATTGCTGCTAGAGAGAGAGAGAGAGAGAGAGACAAAAGCACAGGAATCCGTTAGGAAAATAACAGTGCCACTTGGCCAACTGTTTTGTAAGAGAAAATCCCCCGTTAGAGAGGGTATTCCTTCAAAACAATCTGCGTTCTGCCTACTAACAAGAAGAGTCTGAGCTAGACATTTTCACCACAACACTTCAGGACTGTGCCAGTTATAAGTTAAAACATAAGAGTTTATTCCAAGTAATATCAAAACCGCGAACGCCACAAGTTGCTACACTACAATCATATTTCATATTTAATATACATATGAAATATATAACGAAAATCTTGTAAAGTTTTTCACTTTCTTAGAAGAATAATAAGACAGACCGGAAGTTTTTAAAATGAGAAGAAAACATCACATTATACTGGACGCTGGTCTCATGACAAATTACCCATTCATTGCACTGATGTTTGTTACATTTTTAAGACAGAGATAGAAGAGAAAACATAATAAAAACATTTTAAAAAAAAGTTATTAACGTCAACGTTTCTTTGTTTCTTTTTTTAATATTTTTATTAGTTTAACCGGAAATATATTTTTATATTTTTTTTTTAATTATTATTATTATGTAAAACAGACCAAGTGGAAATTAAAAATATGTTTTAAAAAATTAAGAGAATATAATATATGAAATAATAATTTTAATCTTTGATTTATAGGAATATAATGGATTTAGATGGCTTTGCAAACGTATAGCACCCACCCTCTATCAGCTGTTTAAAATTAATTTGAATATTTCTATCCATATAGAGGTGCCTTCATTTAGTTATTACCGGACGTAAATATGTACTAACCCAGCCTACTGTACACACAGTACGGACATAAGTAATAAATAAGAAAAGAAATAACTACAAAAGGTATAAAAAGGAACCGTTGTAATTTTTTTTGCTTTTTGTTTTCGTTTTTTTTGTTTACCATTTGTAAGGGGGGGGTGGAGGAAGCCCACCAAAGTGGCAGATGTTGGTAACACTGAACTGTCATATTTCATCATACCAGTGCATATATACATACACACAGACACACCATTTCTTTCGTACATCCTTACATACAAACGTACAGACACTTTTACTGGGGGGCTTCGCTCCCTTTTTATATAATAAGTTAATTGATCACTAAAGAGATGTGTACAAGAATTATTTATGTTAATGCTTATCTTTCACTAGTTCCTACTTTTTTTTTTTTTTTTTTTTTTTTTACATACAATTTATATTTACTTATGCTTTTATCACTAACCTTTCACAAAGATGAAAAAAAAAAATGCTCTTGACTATTTCCTGCCGATTGTTCCGAATGCTACCTTAATCCTGGTAACAACTCAACTCGGAATTTGATCTATCATTCCTTTGATAATTTATCAACTTTCCGATTTAGGAATTTTAACACTAAGTAACTTTCGACGATAAAAGAAAAACAAATAGTATAGTTTAAAGACATCTGAATTTCTAATTAAGATTTTTTAATTGTATGGCTTTTAATTTTTTTTTTTTCTCTCACGTTGTGAGAACCAAAATAAATATGTTTTCTTAATATGTTTTCTTTATTTAAGAAAACTATTCGTGTGGGAATAATTTCGAAATAGAGTTTAAGAGTTCTCTAAGTTTGTGATGTTTTTCCTGTAATCTCAATTACAGCGTCACACCAAAACGGAAAATCTCAGATAACTCGATGTTGGATATTACTTTTCCTTTACCTTGTTTGGACTGGCATTTGAGTTGTCACTTGAAATATCATATTGTTTTGTGGTCCCCTGAGTATGAAACAATATCTTTTTACGAATGATCTGTGCGTTTCGTAAATCAAATATCTCACAAACATAAAGTTGCAAAAATCTGCTCAAAGTTCCGTTTTTAGATTCACTACCACCCATTTACACAAAAGTTTCGGGGAAAAAAAACTCCTCAACCGAAAGATCGACTTCACTGAATTTGATTTTTTTTCCCAAGTTTTCGCGGATTCTCGCGAACAGCTTTTAACGATTTTCTATAAACGTTGTATACTACTCCATACACAAACTACTTGTATGGTTTGTTTCCGAGAGCTGGAAAACATCAGAGAATTTTCCATTTTATAGCCTCTTCTTTTTGTGGTCATCGTCCGGTTTCCGGGCGTTTTCGCCCATCACATATGTATTTGTCAAACATTGGTAAGAACATAGATTTGCACAGAGTCTTGAGTGTCTACCAACGTTTTTGTTCTTTGCAAGTCTATGTGATTTAACTGACAAAATCATCCTGATGCTAGGCGCGCCCGAACCAGTCGATAACACAAAAAAAAAAGCACGCTAGTGTGGCATTAAAAAACAGAGAAATACTGTGTTTTGAATATGTTGCCCGGAAGAATTAATTTTTTGCGGGTTATGGGGGGAAAAGTAACGTTAGCTTTCCCATTAAAGTAATTTCAACCTAAATTTTATTGTTCTACTACTACCATTTGTACAATATAAATAACGATTTACCTTCCCAATATTCTCTCCTCAAACCATGAATCCCATATCAGCATCCTATTCTATTAAACATTAATGCCCTAAAATAAGATCGTGCACATACATGATTAAAACACAATATTCTTAGTAATTTCTGGCCTTGTTTAAATTAATTGCCTTTTTCACTACCTGACTATTACTACTTACCTACTTCAAAATTGTGAAAATAATAAATAATAATATATAATATTATGTCTCTTAAACAAAAGATTAAATGATTTCTCTATAAGCAATATTATTTCTTTTACTTTCCCCTCCTTACCCTAGTATAGGAAGTATTGTAATCGTGTCAAATTTTTCGATATTTAGTTTTTCACCGGACATACCGTTTTTGACGTCCCCCTGGTCCCAAAAAAGTGTTTTTTAGGAAATGTTGGGTGATGGTGTGTGTGTGTGTTGTGTGTGTGAAGTATGTGAACAGCATCCCCTTCAAAACGAAAAACCGTAGAAACTAGAAACTTGATATTCCGTTTCGTAGCACCATGCGACTGACCTGTGCGTTTATCTGTCCAAATTCCTCACCGAAGTACCGCGTTTACTATTGGGTTTTTTTTACTTTTTTGCGTTTTTCTCAAAAATGGCTCCAACGATTTTCTCTAAACTTATAACATCATTTAGATATACAAAGGGCTACAACTTTTATTTGAAACATTTCTCTGGGAAAATTCATTTAAGGGCACTTTTAGGGGAGGGATGGCGTTAGGTTAACCTCTAAAGTGCTATTTCAGTTTTTACACAATTCGCTCATTTAAATAATGTTAATTAGAATTAAATATGTTTTTTGAAATTCCGAATTTGAGGAAAATCGGATAACCGGAAGTGCTTTTGTTTTAACACTTTACTAAATGATTTTTTCACTTTTTCGCAATTTTCTCAAAAATGGCCCCGACGATTTTCTTGAAACTACACATATAAACTAAACATACAAAGATCTATAACTTTTATATAAAAGATTTCTCAGGAAAAATTCATTTAAGGGCACTTTTAGGAGAGGGATAGGGTTACAGCTTCCTCTAAAGTGGTATCATACTTGATTATTTCATCCAAATGAAATTAATTAGAAATAAATAGATGGCCAAACTTCCGAGTTTGAAGGAAATCAGTAAATCGGAAGTGCGCCTTTAATGAATAGTTTTTACAGTTTTCGACAAATTTCATTAAATTTGGTGCAAAAACTATAAAATTTGTTTGTTATAATTTTGAGAACTGGTGTAAGAGAAAGTTGTGTGAGTGTTTCACACCAGATTATTTTGTTTTAGTTTCTTTCAGTTTGCTTTTCTAATTGTTTTCACTTTATTTGCTATTTAATTTACTTTAATTACTGTAGTTTCTGATTATTTAATCTAATTTGTCTAAGGGAGCTTATTTTCATTTTTCGTTGCTATCTATTTACTTATTTATTCTATTTTATTTTGTGAACAGGTATTCTCTCATTTTTCTCTGTTTCTTTCACTTTGTTTTTGTTTGTTTTTTTAATATTTGTAAATATATAAGTAGTAATGGTTGATAAAATGTAGCCTGACTCATTTGTATGCGGGCATTCCCCAAAAACAAATAAATAATAAATAATAAGGATATAAATGTACATTAGAAGCACTGCTAGAATTCCAAATTTGAAGAAGACAATATGGCTTATCAGAAGTGCAACTTCACAGAATAGGTTTTCGTGTATTTTGGAATTATCTCAAAAATGTCTATATAAAGATTTGCTTTAAACTTGGAATGCTGATGGCACAAACATAAACCGATCAATTTTTTACTTGAATTATTCTTTTTTTAATGTTTTAATGTTTTTTTTATTCGAGAAGGAAAAGGAACTAACCATTCACTTTCAATGTAATAGCCCTAAATTCTACGATTCGCAGAATTTTTTGACCAAATCAAATTGGAAGATAAAAATTGGTTAAAAAATTGTAATTAACGTCGGAAGTGATTTGATTGACTGAAAGAGGGTGAGAGAGTGTATTTTTATCGATAACTGTAAGCTTCAATAAATAAATAATTAGAAACTTCAGTGTGTCGATCTTAAGAATTCAGCTATATATTTCTGTGAGACATAGAAATCGATTATCTATCGACGCTATGGCACCAATATAATATTGTAGACAACAAACATCGAGCTGCAGCATGAATATGTTATAAACCGAAAAAAATAAAATAAAATAAAGAACGGACTAAAGGAAAACACTAAAGAAGACAGAAATAACGAGTGAAACTCACTCTGATGGAGTAAACAAGAAATATATTCAAAAAAATATTTATTGTGTTGCATGCAAACGAGAAAGAAGTATGGAGCGGTGGTAGTGCGGGAAATATAAAGTTTCTGATGTAAGAAGAAAAGAAAAAAAAACCTATGATAGAAAAATATGTCACAAAGTAAAAAGTTCACAGTAAACAAGGCTATATTATCTAGTGTTTGCGTATGTGGGTTGGTGACATTGTGTTTCTAGTTTTTTACAGAGTAAGTCTTATGTCAACATCTTATGATACCAAAGCATACACGGAGGCCGCCGCTACTTCTCTATAAAACATTTCTGTTTGTTTTCTTTATATGATGCAACAAACAACAAACAAAACAAAGGAACTAAGAAAATAACACTAAAATATTGTATAAACATGATCGCTATGTTTACGTTATATTTTTATTACCATTTTTAAACCATCTGTCCAATGTTTTTTTTTTTTACATAATAACGTCGTCAATATTTCTATATAATTTTACATTAAGTGTAATAATAATATATAGTTTATTTAAACATTTTGATAAATTTTAATGCAAAATAATAACACCTTGAATGTGGATGAAAATCTTTATGGTTGCGCATTATTCTTCCAAAAATGTTTCTAATAAAAGTAATATCTTTTTATTTGTGAAGTTAACATAACAAAGAGGAGATGGCGAAAAGAGTACGTCTCTGGAACACTCTCCCGGGTGACTGAGGCCGGCCAAGGTCTGTCTGGGAGGTTATAACCAGGAAAGGTCGAAGGCCTGCATTAGTCTGAATAATAAGCAAGATCCGTATTCTTATGGCATTTCTTTCGGGACACTACAGACTCGGGGATATACTTGAGGAAGATGGGCCTAGAAGATGATGGCACATGCAGATTCTGTAAGGAAATCGAGAAAACTCCAATCGACATCTCCTCATCGACTGCCGTCATCCAAAAAAGATCTGTTAACAGCCTGGGTTGTCACCAGGTGGGGTAGTAGAAATGTGGGCACCCGGCATTCCGTACCACACTAATCCTATGCAAGCGCTCACTAGGTAGTCATGACGAGTAGAATACTTTATGATAATATGCCAGTTTTAAATGAATTCATTAGTTAAGTATGTGCTTTGGACATCTTACATTAACCAGAAATGAGATCTTGCTTTACTTAATGGACTAATCGTCAAGTCACTAGTCCAGTATGGAAATATTGTATAAAGTCATGTTAATTAGAGAGTGTGGTTTTTAATTAAAAAAAATTGACTATTATCACTTTTATTTTGTGACAGTATTTTGTTTAGTTTGTTTTGGAGAACTGACAGGCGGTACTGACAGACGCTATTTGCCAATGTACTGTAATGTTTTTGTAAATTGCTTATTTCCCTATAAAAGATAATTTTTTTTTTTAAATAATCATTATTGGTATTATTATTATTTTTTAAACGTTGGCGCCAATCAGGTCATTGGCGCGCGGACACTTCTCAGTGGACTGCCGGCCTCCGGAAGTGTTCTCTCGTTACAGACAACACTGTTCATCACTGGACAGTGAGCTGTAGAGGCTCCTAGGAAGGATAAATCTAAGGGCAGCACAGCTGGACTCGAACCCGGGTCCTCCACATGGGAGTCCAGTATGCTAACCACTTAGCTATTCCCTTCCTTTGGTATTATTATTATCATTATTATTATTATCATCAAAAAAGAGTTAACATCATGAAAACAAACTATTGAAAATAAAAACGTAAGTTATGATTGTAACTGAAGATTGAGTCATGTGGTTATTACAGATAATGTCAACGCTCAGTGATTGGGCCAATCAACCCTTGACACAAGAATGTGCTCAAATGGCGTCTCAACATGTACCCTAGCTGCTTAATCTAATAAAGCGATATCTAGCAGTCGTTTGTTCACATGATATTCCTGTATAAGTACATATTGACTGACGTACAATATAACATACAGGGTAAGTGTATAACTCCCGACTCCCCTCCTACCGTTTAAAAAACGGTGTGTTGCTGGTATAGCATAAAGAGAGGGGGCAGGTTAGTGAAAAGGACGGGGACGACAGAACGTAACACACAGAGAGAGTGTGAAAGGGGGGGAAGAGACGGAAGAGATCGATAAAGACCCGCCCTTGTTGTCAACACAAGGTAAAATGGCCGACTATTCCCTCCTCTAAATACCACTTCTCCTAGGCGATGCTTGTAACGTCTGTGTGAGAAATACAAGTTACTCACCACAATGTTATATTACAACCACTAGAACACACACACATACACACAACAAACAACCACCAGCGCAACAGTAATTCTATCCCCACTTAGATCTACCACGCCTCTGATTATACTAATACACTAAATAATATCTTCTCTCATTCGTAATAACACCCCGACCAAAACGCATCACACACATTCGCACCAATACACAGAGTGAATTACACACTCGCACAATTGCATGAGCACAAAATATTCCACCCGTCAGAATTATAATACCCACTAAAACTGGCTAGCCGGGGCCCTCTTTCCTCTTGCCGCTCATTGCCGCCAATTCTACCTTTAAATTTCAATTTAGTAAAAGTGGTAATAAGCACGCTAGTTAACAATTAAGTAATTAAATCCCCTCTCTCATGCTCCCCGGCACTCTTACGTCTCATGTTTTATAAACCTGCCTTAAAATTACATAATATCTCGCACCTACAAAACAATTTGATAAAATATCAATTTTCTTTTATGTTTGTATTTTTTTTGAATTGATCAGCTGATTCCCCTCCCCTAACATTACAGAATTCCTCTAAAATTAATTCCTACCAGCACCCAAAAATTTCTAATGGAAGTGTTAAGCTAATTTATATGTGGTTATTTCCGTCCGACGGATTTTAATTGAACATATATCGTGTTAATATCGGGGTGATTTTCAAATGGCATAACAAGTTTGAACTTATTGCGAATTTTGAGCTGCTAATTTTTGAGGTTCACTCGTTCTTTTTCAATCTCTTCACGCGTGCCCCACAGACACACATATACACACACACGCACAAACATACAGAATTCACTAAAAAAAAAATTTCCATTACAGCTGGATTATGTAACAATTATTCCACTAAAAAAATCAGTCGCTGTCATTTTATTTTTATCATTTGATTTAAAAAAAATGACTTGTTTTGCTGCCTTTCGATTAAATAAATTTTAAAGTTTGCATGAAATTGCTAAAAATGTATTTATAATGTTAAATTAAAGTAGAAGTCCTTTATAAAACATTAACTTAACTTCAATCATGCCATCGATTTCAAAAACCGTTCCATTTTAAACACTTACCCCAATCATTCAAAACATCTTATATACGAGTCTTACAAATTCACCTTCATCCGAATTCTATCAATTTTAAAAAACAAAAAGAAATCATAAATTCAACTTACAACAATATTTTTCCATCCCTAAGAAAAGATACTCGCCAGTAATTTGTTCTTCCAAATTTGAAATTGCCGCGCCTCATTACAAGCATTTTTCTTATCCCTCCCACCTTTTAAGAGTTTTTTGAATTTTTAAAAAAGTACTCTCTCTTCATTTCAATCTCAACGTTCTCAACTTACACTTCTCTCCTACCCTAAAGGTATCTTTATCTGTTTGTTTTCTCTTATTGTTAATATCATTTTATTTAATTTACTGTCACTTCTGTTTTATAATTTCTTCTGTTAATATTTCTTTAATTTAAATTTTTCTCTTTTTTTTTGTTATAAATCTATGCACTTTTCTTGTAACTACAATAATGTATTTTCTCATTAAATTTTACAGAGCTCCTGAAGAAGAGCATCAAAGGTACCAGAAACGTAGAGCAACAAAGGATTCTTTTTCTTTAAAAACTCCTCTGGCCATTGCCGTACAAATATCTCATTAACTTTTAACTTTTTAAATTCAATTTAACTATAAATAATATCGGAAAACATAATATAATTTTGCTTAACCTTAGACTAATGTTTACTACCTACCTACTTTATAGGTTTTTATTTTGTTTTTTTTTAAATCATTTTTAATTTTTATGGAAAAAATATAATACCTGCCTTAAAGGGATGGTAAAGTCCTAAACTCTCGTTGAATTACCACATTCCCATGCGTTCATGAACACTCTTGAACTAAAGTGTGCAAAATTAGTCCTTTTTACGATAATTGAATTTTTTGAAGTTATTTTGTTTTGGTGTGTCAACATCTATGGTCCTTAACGTCCGACTCCTTCTATATGAACTACACGTCACAGGACAGTGTTCTCTGCTCCATCACCGAACAGTGAGCTGTAGAGGCTCCGAGAAAGAAAAGAACTAAGGGGAACGCGGGACCTCCGCGTGGAAGTCCAGCACGCTACTTCTCTGCTAATCCCTCCCGTCCATAAAGATGTATAATAAATAAATATAAAGATCTATAATTTATTTTTATTTCAAACACTTTTCTGTGAAAGTCCGCTAACAGACACCCCGATTTTTTTTAGAAACTCCATCTACAAATTATGAACGACATTTTATGCAAAAATTCCAAGTTTGAATAAAATCGATACAACATTACTGAATGTATTTACCAACTTTGGAAAATAGTAACCCATTCGTGGAAAATAGCTACCGCGGTTTCCTTTGAATTGGGCCAACAAACTACACCAACCACAGAGAATTTTGGCAATTAGAATTATTAGATTGCCTAATGTTTCTTCAATTCAGCTCTTTTTTCTGCCCAACAGTACGAACGTACAATGACAAGTTTGCTGGACATGTGAAGAAAGGTATGTATGTACCGGGAACAAACGGCATAATTTTTGGATTTACATAATTCGTCGCAGTGAGAAGAAATAGACCAACCACTTCGGGGATCTTGTTTCCTGGCAGATATCACCTGGTATGCTATGGTATGCCAAGTATTAACAATAACTATACTAACACCTACAGGGTTATAGAAATTATGAATTTGTAGCATTTCCACTGTTGAGGTCGGATATATTTGTCTTTGAAGTACACGAAGTTATTATTTATATACACTTCTATATAATATTTTGGCGCATCAACTTCTGAAGCCATTAGAGCCCATCAATTAATTTTCCTTCTCCAACCGAGTCCGCTCGATCGGTGATGGCACAGGTTCAACCTTGGTGGCATGAAACTCAGTGCTTGGCCCAAGCAAGGCATGGTAGAGCCTAAAAGGTTATTATACAGAAGACCACATATCCTCTCTTATTTCATCAATTATGTCGACGAGGGGGGGGGGGGAGTGTGGCTCTTTTTATAGTGCCATCCCTTTTTTTTACAAAACTTATTGAATGTGCCATAAAAATTTTGGATCTATTTGCACATAATGAACTTAGTGCATATATATAAAGACTGAATTTTTTACAGTAGAAACGGGAAACTATCTCCACTTCTATGGGCCTTCTAAAAATATCTTAACATAATAGCTAAATAAATATTAATTATTTAATAAAGAAAAATGTGAATTAATAAATAATAAAATTAAGAAATGGCAAACATTTATTTTTAGAGAAAGAATGTAGAGTTCGAATTTATAATATGGAACATCATTAGTTAAATTTGATAAACTCAAATTATTTATCTTTTATTATTATTACCTTCTTCTTTTTTAAAAAAAAAAAAAAAAAGATTCAGATGGCAGATGGCAAGAAATTTTATGATAGCAGCGTGAGTGCAAACTGTGTATGTAGAAGTGCCGTGAATTGGTTACGGTCACTTAGCATTTAGTGATTTAAGAAGCAGCGGAGAGACATTCTTCAGAGATTAGTACTATATTGTACGTATTAAAAACGTTATTTAAAAGGTTGTATGGTGTAATTTAAATGGTAAGAGTTTTTTCTTTAGGTATTATATTTGTAGTAATGATAGTAGTAGATAAATAAATTTATTATGTGTTTGTGTTGTTGTGACTGCATTTAGTTAAATATGGTATACGAATAAAAAGAAGAAGAACGAGCCCTATTACATACAGACGAGCACTAATACCCCCTTGCATGGACGGACGAACGCACTGTAATGATGACCATTGTACCTTTGATATATGACCTACCTCTTTAAAGAGAAGATGTTTGTGAAACTGTAACTAAGTGTTCCCTCTACCAAGATACCCACAGCTGTCACAACTTATAAACTAAAACACAAATCATCAAACTATCCAAGAAATAATAGTTAATCACTTTAATATGAAGAAGTATCATCATCATATTAATTTTTTTATTATTTTTTGTATTTATTTTTGAATTCTTCACTGTGTGACTGTATTCATGCATTAAATGTGGGAAAAATGTAGTTAGTACATCTGAGAAGAGCCCTTGCTTCCTTCTTCAAGGAACTTGACGTTTTATGTGGATCCTTCAGCCATATATTTAAAACTACAATTCCACTGATAGCTCCAATAAACTCACACAGCATGCAGAAGTGAAGTGTTTCGCAAAAAGGATTTAACGAACCACAGGGCAATTCCAATTGAATACCACTTTCACTTTTTTACATATTTTTACAAAGGCTTTATTAAACATATAAACAAGGATATTATAAGGAAGCTGCAATAAGTGACGATGGACTTGTCATTCCCTCTATATATCTATCTTCTAGTCCTATACTAGATATACCTATCACGTAATAATGTTCTACATTAAATTTTGATAAAGTTTATTTCTAGCAGTGGGCCGCGACCAGGAAGGAGCCATTCTCCTCTCAGTTCTAAGATAACTTACCAACAGATGCGAAAAAAGTATTATAATATGAAGTTTTGTAATATTACGATTAACTCTCTGTAAAATTAGTAAAAACCATCAAAGTGAACTCGAAGACTCTACAATTAGAAAGCATTTTAGAAAGAATATTAATCAAAATATTAAATAAAAAGAGAATAAGCAGGCCTGCGAAGTGATTTTACATGTAGTGTTAGTAGAAGAGTCTTCCTTTAAAACAAGGCTATTTTGCTTTTTTGAAGCATATCTAGGCTAGGTTTAGATTAATCTTAATAAAAGGGTAGTGGAATATCGAGTACTGTCCTATTTGTGTGAATAAGATGTGAATGTACTTATTGATATGAATATATTTATTAGTTTGATAGTATTCAACAGCGTTAACGTTCTTTATTAGTGGAAAGAACTGTATGATGAGAATAAAAAATAAGATTTAATCCATTTTAAATGGTGTAGAAGTTCATAACAGTACTAAACAACAATGTTTTTTTTTTTTTTTAAGGGGATATGCACTGCGACCTAAACGATCTTTTGGGCCCCCCGGAGCCTCCTCACTGCACTGCCGGCCCCCGGGAATTGTTTTCTAACTACAGACAACACTGCTCATCACCGTACAGTGAGCTGAGGAGGAGAAGAGAAAATCTAAGGAAAGCATGCTTGATTCAAATTTGGGACCTCCGCGTTGCTAATCCAGCGCGCTACCGCTGAGCTAATCCGTTCCCTTACACTACAATTAGATTTAGGAGACTTTTTTGGGAAAAGGAACATTGGTAAAGAATTTTTCCCTAGACGCAAATAGCGCTTAGATAAGAAAAGGGAATATAAAATGAAAACGTTTTAACCTGTCTGATAGTAAGTTAAGATCCAAAAAATAGTAACAAAAAGAAAGCATAACTGTAAAAGAATTAAACACTTATGTGAAACTCAATTAGTGGAGTGATTTATCAATAAGGATACATCGCCCAAAATGACTTTTTAATACAAGGGATGGCACAACTAAGATATCCACGCTCCTACAGGTTGACTGGTACGAGAGGATGCGTGAAATCAATTCTTAACCGGAAGTACCAACTTACCTTGCAGGACAAGGTACGGATGTCACGGCACAGAACTTGAGCAATCTCAGATTATGGAAATAAAAATTGAGGAGAAAACGGTTTTAGAGGCGCTAATGACCACATCTCTCGATACACCAGAAAAAATAATACGAATTAAAAAAAGAAAAAAAACTTCAAAAAGGTAAGAAATATAGAGAGCACATTAAGACAGTTGAGTGTGAGTGACTCATTACTAAAACGGATGTTATTTTTAACATAGATGTTAAATGTTAATTTATAATTGAAATAATAACAGATGTTCACTATTATTAACATTATTAGTATTATTACTAATGAATGATAATATTTTTTTTTAAATTTTTGAATATAGAGTTTAATGAATGTTAGGATAATAGGATAAATGATTGGGAGGATTTCATAAAGATTCGTTCCGAAGAAAACAAGGTTGTACCGCTTTTCTGAATAACATAATCGTTCTTCAATCTGAAAGATGTAGAAACAACAGCTCCCAGAAAAACTCTTTGAAGAAATCATAACGGAATCAAATGTTGCACTTGCCGAAACTCTCAGTTAATGTCAATTATTTTTACACCATGGAGTAAAAGAAGGTCACAATACAAATTTTCCTACTATAATGAACAGTTAAGAGAAAATCTTAGAAGTTAAGATTGGAAATTTGCACTGCAGTAATTAAAGAAATATTCAGAAATTTCGAGTGTTTTGATTATTAAGAGATTGTAATTGATGTGTTGAAGAGCACTGTTATGTCGATGTGGTACTACAGCCCATGAAGGGGCAAGGCTTTCCAAGCGGTGATTTTTATTGGGGCTTATGTGGTAAGCCCGCTTTGGTTCCCTAGTTCTGACCTTCGCTACCTAGATTCCCTATCAACTCTAACTTCCCTCTTTGTCTCACGATGATAATCCAACACCATCTTTGCCCTCAAGGGAATAGAACCCGGAATTTTCACGCTAAGGGGGAGTGCGCCAGCCACTAAACCAACGCGTAAACTTGAAGAGTAATGTTTATTGAAATTTCGAGCATGGGAAATTTGAAAAGTTTTCATAATGAAAGAAGATCACAGGGAAAAGATTAGATTAGATTAGATTAGTAACGGGGGGGCGAGCCTCATTCCACTGCGACCTACAAGATAAGGTCTACTGTGGATCCATCATAGGGAAAAATTGAAAATTGAATTTTATAATTGGGTCTTATAATCGAAGATGTGTTAACTGCTCGGATTAGTGTTTCCAATATATTTATGTAAATTACGTATGTTATAAACAATAAAGGATGTGGAATTAGAGAGGCGATGAAATTGTCGGCTGAAATCGGCAAAACGAGGGAGACTCTCCTCCTAATTGAAAAAAATCAGAAATTTTCTGCAGTTTGAGAGAGTAAAGTAGCCAAGCTGACAAAACATGTGAGAAGAATGTGTAGAAAAAGGTAATTCTATAAGATGTCAAAGAAACGGCGACCCTCTTTCACAAGGATTATGTAGCAAATCTGAGGCTGACAAACTGGCCAGGATTATTTTTTACAAATTCAGCTACATAGGTTCAGTTCCAGCCCTTGTTCCCTCCCATTCTTATAATCCAGCCCAAGGATCCTATGAACTTTGATTATTTAATGATATAATAATAAATTTTAATAATAAAACAATGATACAAATAATAAATTACAATGGTACAATAATTAAATTTAAATAACGATACAATAAAAAAATTTAAACATTGTTACTGGCGACCACTGTTTATATCTAGCGATAAATCTTACTGACAATTTCGGCAAAAAAAAAAAGAAAAACATATTATTATATATTTTTGGAATAATTAATTTCACAGATAACTATGATATTGAAGTTAAATAAATTATAGATAGTATCTCATTATTTGGGGGAATATTTGTACTAAATTTATATTGAATAATTTCAGCAGTTCTGCTGTAATGATATTTCGAAAGAAATACGTTAGTTCTGCACTACTTATAGATAGTGTAACTTAATTTATAATTATTAGATTTATATGTTGAATTCTAAATGTATAATAATAACCAAAGAAAACATATATATGTATAATATATGTGTACATACATAAATATATATTTTAGATATGTACAGTTTGTCACGCGTTGTTACACTTTTGCATGATAAAGACCGGCCCGATGTACAAGTAATGTATGCGCTCGTGTGTAGCTAGATTGTTCTTAATTTTTTCAAACAGAGCTGTGCTGGTAGTCTGCGCTGTATGTTCAATATCAGAGTTTGTGCGTATTTTATATTATATTCTAAATAATTTGCATAAGCGGATAACTTATTATTGCTACCTGCTGAATTATTTATTTCCCCCATTGATATATATATATATATATATATATTATATAAATATATAGTTTCACATATGGGCCGATTTATTTTCGTCCACACACACACACGCACACATATATATGTATATATGTAATAATCGCTTCAATATTTGCATTTTTTATTTTTACCTTTTAACTTTATCATTATTTTTCAAGAAGTTGAAGACATAATGACGATATATGTTAATGAAGAAAGTAATATATTTAACTAACTACTCTTACTACGATAAATTAGTAATACGATATATGGGTTCGATTTTATAATAATAGTCCTCTAATGCACCCTCTACGATGCGAGAAATCCAAATTCAATTTCCAAACTGTGTTGATACCAGCACCTTGAGCAAAAACAGCAAGATCAGTAATTAGAGAATTTCGTATGCAAAATTCCGAACTAAACAAAATCACGATTGCTGACCACATGCTCAACCGAAAAGCGTTAAATCGTTGTTGAGTGGCTGGCCTTGCATTCTCCATGGGCTGTTGCAATAATATTTTGATTTTACCTATGTAGTAGTATCAGCTAACAAGTTTCGTTACAGACGAAACAATAAAAGTAATTATTGAATTAAAGATCGAAATCTACTTGAACAAATATGATACCATTTAATAGTTTTGAAAATTTATTTTGAAATGTCGGTAGGAATTCCTGGGGTGGCCATAGGTAAAATTTATTTATATTTGAAAACGGTTTTCTAATTATCTAATTAAATGGGGAAAAATTATACTGAACTAACCTTAGGCAAAGTTTGGACTCAAACTTTAGGTGTCACGTGGAGGACTCCGATAAAAAAAGTCTCAGAACAAAGTCCATCAGCTAGGTCATTTAATGGCACCGAACGAATTAATGTAATTGTGCATGCACAAATAATGTAATGCAACAATATTTATATGTACTTATTTTATTTTATTTTTTTTTTGAAGCTTCAACATCTTTGGTCATTGGCACCCAGAGCCTACTTAGTCCACTCCAACTTCCGGAAAGTGTATTATAGAGGCTACTAGGAAGAACACATTTAAGGGACAGCACTGGACTCGAACCCGGAACCTTGGCTTGGGAGTCCAGTGTGCTACCACTGAACTAATCTCTTTCCTATATAGAAATTAGTTTAATCCCCTTCTAAGTAGTAGAGGATCAAAATTGATATTAAATAATAGAAACGTCGGATTTTAATTAAACTGCAGATGTTTCAATCAGGGAACAACAACAAGAACACTACGATCACACATATACTGTTTTTTCATTAAGTTGTTATCTCCAGGTGACAGATCGCCCCGGGTGGGAATCTCAATCTCAGATTATAATAGTTTAACATATACAGCATTTATGATCAGTTTAGAATCAGCACGATTATTGCTTTATACAAATCCTGAGGTAGATTTCTGATCCAATTTGTGGCAGCGATATATTGAAACCAGCGGTATTATACTGTTAATATATTTTTAAAATCAGATACCCTAAACTATTTTAAATGTTTAAAATTTAAAATTTCCTTTTTTTATAAAAAACTGATACAGTTACTATATCGTAATATCTCAACTATACTTAATAAACTTAAGGAACTGTACCATACAAATATTTAACTTATATTTAGTTCTGTTAGGCAAATTGCAATTATCTATTAGAAACTTTAACGTCTTGGATACTTGCATTTTTTTTTTATTATTTTTTTTTTTAATTTAAGGTGCGTCAACATCTATGGTCATTGGCGCCCCGGAGCCTTCTCAGCGCACTGCCGGCCTCCGGACAGTGTTCTCTCGTTACAGACAACACTGTCCATCACCGGCCAGTGAGCTGTAGAGGCTCCTAGGAAGAAAACATCCAAGAGTGGCACAGCTGGACTCGAACCCGGGTCCTCCGCGGGGGGAGGGGGTCCAGTACGCTAACCAGTTAGCTATTCCGATTAGTTAGTTTCAGAACTAGGTGAATCAAAATAGTTTTCGCGTAAAATAGATTAGACCAACAGAACTAGACATTCTTAACAAATAAAATAGGCAGCACTGCTTCCTCCAAACATGCTCTCACTTTTAACCATCCCTTCCAATTTAACCACTTACCTCAATCATTCCAAATGCCTCCTATCCGAATCCTCACATGTTCACCCTTTATCTGAATTCTGGCAACGTTAAAAAGGACTAAGTAATCATAACTTCCAACTTCCATCATAACTTAAACAAATATACTCATCAGTAATGTGTTCCTTTCAATTTGAAATTCCCCGCTATAAATGTAACTGTAATCCTTGCCGCCATTCATCGTTCCTAAATAATATTCCTGAAGTAGAGCACTAAATGTTACCCGAAACGTAAAAACAAGTTTTTATTATCTTATTATTGTTTTTTTCCTTAAAATACTCTTCTGGCCTTTACCAAATAAGTATTTCCGTTTTTTTTTGTTTTTGCCATTTTTAGTTTTTCTTATTGCGAAGTATGTATTTAAATTTTCGAAATTGATTTTTTTTTTTTTTTTACAGAAAATACATTAATTTTTCCATTTATTATCTTAGTTTTTTTTATTTTTATTTTATATCTTTATTTCTTTATTTTTACTCGTTATCACATTGTTACCGTCTGTCGTTCACTTTACATAAGGAGAAAAGTAGAACCTGAAGAAAAAATAACTTGTTGACGCCTTTAAACAAGTTTGTTATCATTAAGGTAACTTTATCACTTTTTAAAAATATTGACCAATTTTATTTTTTTGAATTTAAAATTTGATATCTTATTGGCCATTTATTTTTATTTGTAATTTATTTCACTTTTTTTTACTTGGTCATTAATGAAACACATAATAGTTTTTTTATTCAGAAATATAAAAATAAAAATCGTACATTTCTATATTGAAATTCTCTTCAAATTGGTCTGTTTTTTTTATTTTTTTCTAAATCGTCTAATTGCTCTTAAAGTTTATATTTATAATGAAAGCTTACTTTATTCCTAAAATGGCGGATCGGTGTTAAACCAATGTAGCAACTATCCCAGAAAGTTTCTTAAAAAATCAAATTCCCTCAGAAAAATGGTTGGAAGGCCCACTATATATTGTATGTAGAATAACATTCACATTCAAGTAACTTCTGTTTCATAAAAAAACCTCTCCACCATATTCCCCCACCACCTCTATTTTTATAAATTATACTAGCTAACTCGACCACGCTTCGCTGTGGCTCAGTCTGATTTGTATGCTTAATCGTGCGTAATTTTGATCATTTGTTTCGATGCTTTGGAATACCCTGTCTACTAATTCTTCTTTTCGAATTTACAATGTTGCAGATTTGTAGGAGCAGTGTCGTTACCGAGTTCGCGTAATTGCCTTGAAAATATGGCAGCTATTGGATCGTTTTGAAGTTGAACTCTCATATTCGTTGTTGAATAATTTTTTTTTACTGTACTCCAAACAGTTGAATATTTCAAGCAGGTATGGCAATTCATCAGCTAGTGTTGAGCGAGGTATCACTGGAAGCGTTTGCCTGAAGTCACTGGAAGGTAACACCAATGCTTCACCAAGTGGAACCTGATTATTTCGCAAGTCTTTCAATGTATGATCTAATGCTTCCAATGATTTCTTATAAGCTATTGTACACTCATCCCATACAATGATTTTGCACGCCCGAAGAACCTGATGTTTTAGAAATGTTACATGTTTGGTTTTCTATGAAGTGCATGTTTGAGTCATGAAAGTTTAAGAGCTGAATGCGCTGTTCTACCTATTTCCATCAATGTAGCAGCAATACCTGAAGAAGCAAGTGCTAACACATATGCCGTTTGAACGGATTTTAGCTCGGAATTTCCTGTTTCCGTGGGAACTTCGGATTAGAGGTACTTATAAGTAGTTGAGAAGAAGAGATTCAGAGAGTGAGCCACCATCGCAACGCGTCTAAGTCTGTCTATTTCTGCCAAACTCACAAAACGCTCGGAATTTCCCATTTCCATGGGAACTTCGGAATAAAAAGTATATATAAACACTCTTATATAGAAATGTAATGTTGTGTAAAAATTTCAAGTCAATCCATCGACTGTACTTTTCGAGTTTTGCGGCCACAAACATATGGATGTTGAATTTATATATATATAGATTAATAACAAACAAAACGTTAAATAAGTGTTACGAAGTTTAAGACAAATTTGAGAATAAATTTCAAAATAAAAGCAGTAAATGTTTCTTTGTGTAAGATTTTGTGAGATTTTTTTTTTCTTCTACTTTTTCGAAAAAATAAAGTTTTACTTTGGAAAAATAACATTTTTTCAATTTCTCGCAGAAACTGAGAAGTATTTCACAAATTTTCAGTAAAAGTGTTAAGTTTTCCTACAAGAGAAGGCTTATTCATTCATGAAAATTGAATGAAAGGGTTAATTTAATTATAACCACTAAAACTGAGTAACTATAAATTTTAAAATTCTATTTCCAATATCACATTTATACTCATAACTGGTGGCAATTTTCATGTAAAATTAACTTTTAGAGAGGTTCGACATTTTATAGTTTACCCGACTACATACGTAGATCTTTTAGTGTAGTTGCCATCTAAGAAAATATCTAATCACTAAGTTGGTTAACTAAATAATATGATGTAAAAACACTCATACGACTTTATCTTACTGCAGTTAAAACAGTTACAAAAGCGAAAATTTTTTTCTTTTAAACTTGAAAGTTTACTCATTTTGTTCCATACAGGTTATGAGAGACAAGAACCTATTTAGATAGGTAGTTGATAAAAGTGATTATCTCGTAGTCCAGAAGAGAGCCCAAAATATTAAATCAACCCTATATAACATATAAATTTAATATCACAAATTCCATAGAACTGCATAAAATTAATTATCTTTGGAAAATTCTGTGCAGTTACATTCCAGGTATAAAAAAAAAAAAAAAATCTGGTGTGAAACACTCACACAACTTTCTCACTCAGTTTTCAAAATTATAATTTGACAAGTTTGTGTATCAAATTTAATGAAATTCGTTCGAAAACTGAAAAAAAAAAACTGTTCAGTAAGAGGGCACTTCCGGTTTTACTAATTTCCTTGAAACTGGTCATCTATTTATTTCTAATTAATTTTTTTTGGATGATAGAATCGTTTAATCAACTATGATAGCACATTAGAGAAAAACATAACCCCTCCCCTTCCCTAAAAGTGCCCTTTTCAATGAATTTTCCCAGAGAAATGTTATAAAAAAAAAAAGTCGTAGATCATTGTATGTTTAGTTTATATACAAAGTTTCAAGAAAATAGTCGGAACCAATTTTTGAGAAAATCGCAAAAAAATATGAAAAAATCATTTAGTAACGTGGTAAAGAAAAAGCACTTCCGGTTATCCGATTTTTTTTTTTTCAAACTCGAAATTTCAACAACATATTTAACGCTAATTAACATTATATAGTAAATTGAAATAGTACTTTAGTGGAAAATCTAATCCCACCCTTCCCCTAAAAGTGCCCTTAAATGAATTTTCTCAAAGAAATGTTTCAAATAAAAGTTGTAGACCTTTGTATGTATTGTAGGTGTTGGGAAGTTTGAAGAAAATTGACGGAGCCATTTTTTAATAAATAACGAAAAAGTGAAAAAAAAAAAAAATTAGTAAAGTGGTACTTCCGGTTGAGGAATTTTGACAGATGACCCACTGTCAGATCTCAAGGTGATACCTAAACGGAATATCAAGTTTGAACTTTCTACGATTTTTCATTTTTGAGCTATGCTGTTCACATATATACACACACACACATATATATATTTTATATATATATATAATATATATATATATATATATATATATATATATATATATTATATATAATATATATATATATATATATATTATTATATATATATATACCATTTGATAAAAACCATTTTATTGGACTCAGGGGACCTCAAAACGGATATTTCCGGTGAAAACTCGATATCGAAAGTTTGAAACGATTGCAATACTTCCTCTTACTAGGAGTAAGAGGAAGTAATAATTACTACGTGATTTTTTTTTTTTTTTGAGGAAGTTTGCAGTCAAATTGATAGGCATTTATATGATATAAAGTTTAAAGAAAACCGGTAGAACCTATTTTTGAAAAAAAAAAAATCGCGAAAACTTGAACAAACAAGTCAGTAAAGTCGCACTTCCGGTTGATGGTTTTTGACTGAAACTTTGAATCAGATACGGGGGTGGTAGCTAAACGGTATACTAAATTTAAGTTTCCGGTGAATGTTAGTTTTTGAAATATTTTGTTCAATATTTTTGTTACAAAAAACAACACACACGAACAGGACTATTCGCTAAAAACTTTTCTTTTCATACTCAGGGTACCTTCAAAACTTACATTTCCGGTGAAAATGACTCAATTTCGAAAATTTGACAGGAATTTTGATTCTCTTACCAGGAATAAGTGAAAAATACTAATTTTATAATAATTAAATTCATAAAAATTCATAATAGGATTAGGGATATTAGGGAGGTGTATTTTGTTGTAAAAATTAGGTATACTGCTTCACCAAAATTTTTTTAGTTGTTATACACTTCATCCTGCATATATACTTATTCTAAAATATTCGGGAAAAATCCGCGATTCAAATTGATATTCACTAAATAGCAAGAAATGTTTTCTTTAAAAGCTTTCTAGATAAAATATTATGATGGACACTGTAACTTCGTTAATTTATTACTTCCTCCCATAGAGGGAAGGTAGGATAATCAGTTTTTCCAGCATTTCAACCTCTTTGCTGGGTATCTTGGACTAATAATCACGAACACCAACTAATAGTTCAAAAAAACTTATAGAAATTGTTGATTAAAGCAGCTATTTTTGCGTGTCACATCACTATCATACAAGCATTGACACTTTAACAAAGTCACCATAGATCGCGATTTAAGTGGCAGTGGATCCAGCTTTTTTTTTGTAGCCGCTCATTCTACATATACTATAATATCCGAAAATTTATCGGATACCATATTTAATGGAATTGCGTAACATATTAAGTACAAAAATATTAAGACAAAAATATACATTTATCACACACAAAAAAAAATGATAGTCAAAACAATACTTACTATTATGCACATAATAGCTAAAAAAAAATAGTATAATATCCTAGCATTATATAAAAATAATAGAAAATTAACTTGGCCAAAAACACAAATTACCTTGGGGGAGGGGGACAAAATTGTTTAATAAAAAGTTTTATAGTGAGTTGTTAGTGCAAGTGTATTGGTGAGATGTGAATGCGTGTATATAGCAGCCAACCGGGTTATTACCATAAGAAATTGTTCACAGTTGGCTGTACTGAAATTAAAGAGCGGCCGCACATTCACACTAGCTCACACACCGGCCATGCATTACAACAACTTCATTTTTTCCCACCTCTCAGTTCTATTTGCAACGTGTAAATACATTGGACTACAATCAAAGTTCGGCTCTTTATTTAATACTGTCCAATATTGGCTTCCTACTACCGATTAGACGCTACATTATTTACAATATTTGCTAGTACAGCAAAATGACTGTCCCACTGAAAAAATAAATTTTATGCATGTGTCCTTATTCTTAAATTTTATATGCAAAAATAAAAAAAATAAGCAAGAAACGTTTAACGCTCGGTTTATATTCATCAAATTCCAAGTCGAGTTTATTTTATGAATAGATAGGTGTAATTCAGCTAGCACTGAAAAATATCCATTTCAACAATTGTAAAATTGAAGAATAAACATATCGATCTATTCTAATGTTAATCTAGAAAATATCTTAAGTCGCTAATCATACCGAAGCTAGAGTGCCGCAAGGCAGCATTCTAGGTCCTATCTTTTACTCAGTATACACTGCAGACATCCCAGCACACCTCGATAGCATCCTTCTCACCTACGCAGATGATACTGCTATCCTGTCTTCCAATAATGATCCCGTAACAGCCCATAGAAATCTACAAACCCACCTCTCCTCCCTAGAAAATTGGTTCAAAAAATGGGTCATTAAACTTAATGAAAATAAGTCCCAAAACATTACCTTCACTCTACGTCGCATTACTCTTCCCCCAGTCTACTACAACTTAATTCCCTTACCAGTGGTCAACGTTGCTCGCTATCTTGGGCTTTACTTAGACCGAAGACTTACATGGAATCCTCATACACGACTTAAAAGAATAGAACTAAACAGACGCTTTCGACAACTTAAAAGACTACTGGACAACAGATCTAAACTCTCCCTAGACAACAAAAGACTAATTTATATACATCTATTTTAAAGCCTATCTGGGCGTACGGGATAGAACTATGGGGTTCAACCAAACGCTCAAATCTCAAAAGACTCCAATCCCTACAATCCAGAATCCTCCGTAACATTGTAAATGCTCCTATTTTACGTCTCCAACCGAACCATATATACTGATTTTAATATACCGTTCATGGTTCAAGTCGCCCAAACCCGTTAAAGGAACTTCCATATTAACCTACAGACTCACACAAACCCTTTAATTCAACACCTGAAGTGTCTTCCCGTACACTTCCTAATAACCCTCCTAGACGTCTTAAAAGACAATGGCCACGTGATCTCCTCTCAATTGAATACACTCAATAGTGATTTTGTATAGTTTTGGAATGTAACCATTGGGTAGCTTCTCCACTCATTTTGTATTTATGTTCTTTGTATGATTGTTACTTATAGCGCTATCGCGCTGATTGTACCATAAATAAAGATTAAAAAAAAAACCGCTAATTGATCCCAATCTTTTTGGAAAGCCAAACTTGTTTAAGAAGTGCAATGCCGTTTGGAGAAAGAATTGCAATTTTAGTCCGTTAGACATATTTTCAATTATGTCAAAAAATAGTTGATTAATTCCGTTGAAAATATCTTGAGAGTCAAATAAATAATAGAACCGATTTTGTCAATTTGCCAATCCTCGTTTTTCTTAAAAAAAAAAATTACATACGTATGTCGGGAAATTTCCACAAGATATTCTCTAACTGCAAGTCTCAGAGTTCTCATTAACAAGTTTTCTTTAAATTCGAAATTTCTACTAAATCTTTAGTTCTCTTTATTCCCACTAGGTGATGGAGATAACTAGATGGAATTCTAGTCACATGTTATAGTACCGCAAAGATAATGCAACCACAGCAGAGAGAAGAGAGGCCCTCTCTGGTTAACAGAGACTACTCTCTGACTTAGGCAGGCTAGAGTGGGAGAACCTGTGTATATAAACCAGTGGGAATCTATTTAGAGGAATCTATCAGATACAACCATACAACGCATCGTGTCATATCTTTACTCTCACCATTAATTCTATCATTTTCATTATAAAGTCCAGTGCAGTTAGTGTAAACTTATAGCTACATTATAACAGTGTCTTCATATCTCGTTTATTTACTCAAACCTAATTTCTCTCCTCAACAACTCCACTATATACAGAACGAGCGTTTTGTATGAGTAATATTGAAGCCCAAGTATAGGAAAATCTGTGGGCCCTTTTTTGATTTAATCGCCAAAAAAAAAAAAATGGAAACTCATTTTGTAAAATGGCACTTCTCGATTTTTCAACAGATTTGGTATTTTTTTTAAACATATCTAATTGTCCTATAAAATTGTCCTATATGTACTGTTTGAAGTTTGCCGAAAATAAAGCGGGCCGTTTTCTAAAAACTTGCAACAAAATGAATAAATTAGCTGAGCTACCAACGCGAGGCCTCGGGTTCGAGTTCAGCAGTGCTGCCCTTAGATTTTCTCTTTCTAGGAGCCTCTGTATCTCTCTGACTAGTGAAGGGCAGTGTTGTTTGTAAAGAGGATCACTGTCCGGAGGCCGGCAGTGCACCGAGAAGGCTCCGGACGCAAATATATTATATACGCAAATAGATGTTGACGTACATTAAATTTAAAAAATAAAAAAACATTCAATAAGGTCGCAAGATGGTGATACAAAAAAAAAGAAAATATCAAGATCCTAAAAAATTATGATAAATTGTTATGACAACAAAAAAAAGTTTCAGACCACACATAGTTTATTATGTAGCATGTTTCAATATTATTTTATGCTGTAAGAACAAGAGAAAACGTGGGTGTATGTTTTTTTTATTTTTAAGTAAACAACCAATAAGAATATAAAGTGTTGGTGAATGTCTTGCGCCTGCGAGGAGAGAGAGAAAAACAGCCATGTATATTGACACGTCAAAACAGACAGGGGGCAACAAGGAAAAAAATGAACAGTCTTACTGCTAACAAAACTTGATGTTCAGCCAGCAAAAAAAAAAAAAACTCTGCGAATAGTTTATCGATCTTTGTGGAGAAGAAGACATGGATGAAATGAAAAGAAAGAAGGAAGTAAGAAGAAGTGAAATGAAGAGATGTTGGTCGCGGTGTTTAGCGTTCCAACAAGATGGTTTAGTTCCAGCTAGAATTCTGCTACAGTGGGGAGTCTCAGTTAGGTACGAGCATCACGCATCTTTAAAGAAAAGAAGTGAGTATATGAAAGAAGAGAGATTTCTATACCACCCGCAGTCACTCAGAGAACAGAGTACCATGCTTGTACACACACTTTCACACCCAGGATACATAAATTATATTATATTAAAATACCAGCCACACACCTCATATAAAGTAGTTCTACTGGTAACAATTTACTTCAAAAAAAAAAAAAAAATACTCAATCTTGATGATGCTATTCAAAAGAAGGGGAAAGGGGAATTTAAATCAGAACAAGTCCCCTATTTTAACTAAAATATTTATATTCTTAAGTTGCGATGTTTATTTATTTTTTGAATGACTAATGTAGAATGTTTTTTTTTTTTTAGATTTCTTAATGTGGAATATAGATGGTTTGATTATGGATAAAATATGTTGGAAATAAATCGGTAAATGGATTCCTGGTAATCTGTTTATATTCGATCTATTCAAACTTCTTGGACAAATTGAAGCTATTAGAGATTTTAATATGAAGTCAGATATAGAACTCAATTTATAAAGAAGAATCAAAATTATAAATAAACAAGCATTAAATGGGGATAATGAAAAGAAATATGGTTAATTTGGTCAAATAAATGGTGAATAAAAGGAGTGGACTAACTTCATAATTATATTTCAATGATAAAAGACGTTGGATTTAGAAAATATCGATCATATAATGGTTCATTTCGTAATATCTGAAAAGAGAAGTCTGTGTGGGAAGCAATGGCAGACCAAGAAGAGGTAGATGCATTGGCAAAGGAAGGTCTCGAAGAACATCAGTCCTGAACCTTTTTGTGATCTGTTCAAAAGACTGACTCAAATATCCATCAAAGGTTGAATGGACGACCAACATCTGCAATGGTGTAAGGGATCACCAGGAAAGAGGCAGGCAAAACTCTTTATTTGAGAAACACTTGCCTAAGTTCATTAAAGGGCCTACTTAACTATAGCCGGAATGTCGAATAAAGATTATTGTAGGCATTGTAGGCTGGAACAGGGTACACATACGCTATTCCTTACCGAGGACGCGATGTGCCCATTCTTTAAGTTTGAGGAAGAAACTCCAATACTTGTATTTCCATTATTCATTACATTTCCGGTCTGGCAAGTCAAGTCTAGCACTACAGTTCGGGGTAAGCAATCCCGAAGCCAGAGCTTAGATCTGCTTAAATGGACGAAACTAGAAGACATATTGTAACATAGAAATTCCATAATAGATCTCTTTGTCTATGTAGTGATGGAATAAGTCTTTTGCCATCTCTTTTTCATTCTAACCTAATCTAATGCCAGACCAACAAAACTAACGATATTACACTTTTATTTTACTAATTTGCCCGGCAGACTTAAAGCTACATATGTACGAATAATTTGGTTGGGTTTGACTAAATTAATAAGGGCAAAATTTAGTTATTGATATTATTTACAAGTCCAGTTTAACAACGTCTACTACAGATGGTGATAGATGTAATGACATGGAAAGTCAAACCAATGTCAAAGTGGTTCCAGCCAGCTGCTATCTTATCAAAGGATGGCAGTAATAAAAGAGCAATTTATAACCAGCGACCTAGTAGGCCGCCGTCTTCAAGACAATGCCGGCCAAACAAACAACAGAGCCCTTTTCAATACTTTACATCAAAGTAAGCACCGATAAGGTTGGCCACTGATCTAAATAAGGTCAGCAAACTACGAAGTTCGCAACAAGGTCGCACACTAGGACAGATGTCTTGGTGTGAGTGTGACCAACACCGATATACAAACTCTATCATATACAACGAGAAGAGGCATTATATCTTATACGAAGATACGAGCACGTCCATATACACGAGTAGCAGTTTACGCGACTATACACAGTTTCATTTAAACTTATTATCTTTTAGTAGTGCATCTTAGTTCGTTTATTTTATCATTCTAATTTATTATTTATTTATCTTCTATTTATTCCTAAGTATTTTGCTAGTTATTAGTTACCATTTATACGTTAAAATTATTGTTAAAATACAGTTTATTTTTATAAAATCCGTATTAATAATTCGAGCACTAACTTTCCAAATCTCTCAACTAACTTCCGCCATCTTCAAGACATCTACTACATCAGGAATCATATCAAACGATTCCATTACATAGAGAATTTGACTTTGACTTTGTAGTTACTCCCTCTATATAACATCTACAAATTCACTGTAAGACAAATCGGAAGTAAAATAAAATCTAGTGTGAACCATTCACACGAATTTCTCTAACTACCCCATAAGGCAATATAATAGAAAACTTTCTTGAAGATTGTAATGTATACAAACGTTTAGCCTTGCCATAAAAAAAGGTAGTACTGAGTATACCTAATATAAGAGTGCCTTCTGTCTTAACTAATAAAGCTTGTAGTGGCAATTTAAAAGTTTGTAGGTTTCTATCCAGCAGCTTCCCAAGTTTAAAGAAAATCTTTGCAGCCGTTTTTTAGAAAATTCCAAAATATTCAAAAATGAGTTTTTTATAATGACGCAATTACCGTTTCTAATGTGTTCTCAATTATTTTCACTTATAGATAGGTTTAACCATAAACTGTATATAAAATTGTAAAACTTTATTTTACTGCTCCTCCAGACCAATAATCGCGAAAGAATGAAGAAAAACCACACGGTGAAACAGCACGTTCGTGTCCGATACGATGTTATTACTTCAACGGATTACTGTGATTAGATTGTGTTCATACCATGCACAGGTTATCTCAAACAATTGTAGTTTTCTATGATAATTCAATTTCAAACATTTTGAGACGATCGCACTATTTTCTGTTATTAGGAGAAGGGAACCTAAAAATTATACAATATATAGATCAGCAGGTGTTGGTGTATTGGTTATGAGCATGGACTTGTAAGTGGGAGGACCCCAGTTCAAGTCCAGCGTATAACTAAATTTTATATTTGTTTAAAAAAATGTTAATAGTAAAGTAGGTGCTTCCGCCCCCGTCCACGACACCTAATTTGGTAGTTGGAGCCCGCCTGAAAAAATAGGCATTACTTTACTTTACTTATAGATCAGCATTCAAAAGACATGAAATGTGAATTTCTTTAAATTATTCAAACCGAGTGAACATTTGCACGCAGTCAGGTTTCAAAAAAAAAAACTCTCAAAGTTTTATGATTGCTGATACTATTTCAAAAGTTATATTTAATTTTTTGTTTTTGTTTTTCTAATGAACATTTACCGGAAATGGCAGTTTTTTTAGGATCGCTGAGTCTGAAAATAATGTATGTGACTGTTTGGATGCGAAAATCTTGGTTCAAAGCATTCACTTTTATTGAATTCATAGTTCATTTAATAGCTTTTTTGGTTAGTCTAACAGTCTTCAGAAACTTATAACTCAAAAAATTAGTTCAATCTATATTAATAAAATATGGTACTGTGTACAATTTTAGAATAAGCCAAAATCTTGTTTAGTTCGAACTAGTTCAATCTGCTGAAAATGATAGTTTAAGTAGTGAGTCTGACTGTCTTTTATTACTTTAATTATATTACAAGAAATCAACTTAACAAGGTTCTTCTATAAAGATCCTCGAAATTGAACAAAATTCTCATCATTTCGTGCAAATTCTATTTCCAAGTTTTGTTTTTTTTTTTATTTTTTTTTTCAGATAATTATTCTATAGAATAAATAAGGATAGCGCTTAAATTTTTAAAGTAATCGATAATGCAATCGACTAAATGAAATCAATCTAATGAAAATTAAAATAGCAATAACTACCATGTATGCTGATGAGATATTGTATCGATCACGTAGAACGTAAGCAATGAGCGAACAGTGGAGAGAGTATCACTGTTAGATAATTGGGTCCTGAATGTAATGGAATGATATCCCCAAACCTCCATCATCATAGTTGTACACACGCGCGGGTGTTATTTGAATGTGTCTGTGAGAGAGGAGTTGTAGCAAACAAGAGGCCGATCGTATGTATATCAAGGGGTGTTTCGTCTATGATGGGAGGTATATATATATATATATATATGCGAGTGTGTGTCTGTATATGAGGGTGAAACTACACACGGGGAATATACAACCAATCAGGGTTTGTTAGTTCCCCTGGAGACTGACACTGAACACACGGCTGCCTTGCAAGTCCCCTAGGATGGAAGCACATACACACACATTGATACAATAGTTACGTAACGACTATATTCTCAGTTTATGTCTGAGTGGTCCGTGAGTGTATATATGACGGGTCACCCGAGAGTTAATGGCGAGCTCCTCCTACCGTCTCTTCACCAATATTAATGCTACGCCACTAATACAAATCCTTATGCATATTGAATAATAACTAAACATATTGTTTATATATTAACTATTTACTATATACCATGTACAATACATAACTGTACATATATGTAATTAGTTAACCCATTATATATATATATATATTTATACATATTGTTATCTTATCGTAATAATATTAACTATGTGCAAAATAGTTATTTTACATAATAATTATCATCAAGAAATTATAGTAATACTCCGAAAATTGGACATTAGAGAACTGAATTTCAAAGCCATCAAAATCTTCCCTGATTTTCATAACTTTTATCTCTACAAATTCCAGACTCAGTATCTCCAGGAATCAACCACTCTCAATGTTTCTATGACATTTCCACGCGGGACTTGTACCCCATATATGTTAATGCGACACAAAAGGACGATAAATAAGAAAATTCACAAATGCTTGTTCCTCTCATAGTAATCCCTTTTGTATGGTTGCCATTTTCCAATTTAGTTCTGTGACGGAATACTATTTTTCTTTTCACGTCTCAAAGAAAACGTTAAAAGGTATCATGCTTCTTAATTCTACCACGAGACCATGCTACTAATACTATGTACAGCGGATCTTACAGCCTAAGCGACACCAGCGCTCGAAAAGACTATAATTTACACAAAATTTACATAAAAAGCTTCGCTCAATCAAATTTGAACGTAAGCAATGAGCGAACAGTGGAGAGAGTATCACTGTTAGATAATTGGGTCTTGAATGTAATGGAAGGATATCCCCAAACCTCAATCATCATAGTTGTACACACGCGCGGGTGTTATTTGAATGTGTCTGTGAAAGAGGAGTTGTAGCAAACAAGAGGCCGATCGTATGTATAGCCCTCTCATAGTAGTAGTATGGTTGCCATTTTCCCATTCCCGATAAGTCTTCTTCTTGCGGAAGACTTAAAACATAGTAGTTTAATGGCTGTACATAAACAAAAAATTGTACAGACTGAAAAGAAGGATCTATATATCTTGGGTCTCAATTCGATTTATTGCTTTCTTAAATTGCATTATAATAAACATTTGTGAATTTTCTTATTTATCGTCCTTTTGTGTCGCATTAACATATATGGGGTACAAGTCCCGCGTGGAAATGTCATAGGTTCTAAGCGACACCAGCGCTCGACAAGTCCGCTATTCTAAATGTTTCTGGAGTTGTTGGTTCCCTGACATAAATTTTTTCTTGAGATATCTCCAAAGAACACACTCACAACAACGTGAAATGTTGATTTCTGTACGTTTCGTAAAAATTTCATGTTTGAAGGAATTTTGTCAATTAGAATACAAGTTATGATTTGTCATGATGGACTTTAACATACATATATACACACATACATATCTCGACACACACTCGCATATATATATATATATATATATATACCTCTCATCATAGATGAAACACCCCTTGATGCATCAGCCCCTTGATACATGGTATTCAACGTGTCTAAAAATTCTGAAGAAATTATATTCGGCCAGCACAGTCTCTAATCGCTCCCTCAATATTTACTCTTCACAAAAATTTACTCAACATTTGCTGTTTGTCCTCTATACAAAGTGTAGCTGTAAATATAAATATGTCAGTATATCTCACTCTATCTTCAAACAGAATATTATCAAATTTCTCTTTTATAACAGTTCTCTTTTTGGTGGTTATGTAATCCGTCGACCTAATTCGATCAATCGTTAAGAATGTTGAAGACATTATATTTATTTATTACCAGTATTTTTTTTTTACAAGGCGCGTCTACATCTATGGTCATTGGAGCTCGGAGCTTTCTCAGTGCACTGCCGGCCTCCGGAAGTGTTCTCTCATTACAGACAGCACTGTCCACCACCGGACAGGCTCCTAGGAAGAAAAAATCTAAGGGTAGAACAACTGGACTCGAACCCGGATCCTCCGCGTGGAAGTCCAGTATGCTAACCACTTAACTAAACCCTTCCCTTATTACCAATATTAACCAATACTAAGTAACAATTCTTCTCAACCATGGGATTTTAGAATTATCTAAGAAAAGATTTTAAAAATAGAATAAATACAGTTCTCAGATGAAACTGCATACTACTGTTTTGAACAGAACACTTTCTTAATAGTTTAGAAATAAGGATTGTAATTGTTTAGAAATAAGGATTGCATATATTGTAAACTGCAATTTAAAAAATAACAATTAAAAAATAAATTATAAATAAGTTATAAAACAGGAAAAGATGAATAATAAACAGTGCATCTATAATACCATTAACTGATGCAATTAAAATAAAATAAAAGCAAGGAATATTTATTAGCCAATTAATTCTCAGTATTAAGTTATCGCCATAGAATCTTGATCTTGAGTTTTACTTAGCTTATCTTCTGCAGTTAATTTTCTGGCCTTATTATTATTATTTTTTTTCATTATGCACTATTATGCAACTAAGTAATACAGGAGCCTGAGAACTATTAAAACGTTTTAAATACGTACAATAGTTTCCTTTTATGCATGGATGACTTAATATTCTTGAAGTAATTAGGCCTACAATTCCGTCATCTAGTTGCAAAACCTAAACTATACTAAGTTTGGCCCATTTGCAATGAGCTTATTCAAGGTGTCCGTTACATCTTGAAAGTTAATAAAGCTAATAGAACATCTTGAAACATAAAAGATCATATTAAATTATCAGAGATATTTTCCATGATAGTCTGCATAAAATTTGTATCATCACCCGGTTTCGGGCATTCGCCCATCATCAGGATGTTTTGTTAAAAACAGTGCGATAAAAAAAAAATGGCTGGCATAAAACAAAATCAGTTTTATATCATTGTATTATACATTTGTGTTTGGAACATTTATTTAAGAAAATTTTCTGAGGATTCTTAAAGAAGTGGGATTTTTTTATCTCATTCTAAATTTCAATTAATTGTTTCTCGTAGTTCCCCCCCCCCTCCAACTGAAAAATAAATAAAGCAGCTGACCATTTAAAAATAAATTCGAGGTTTGTCGAAAATTTTTCCAATGGACCCAATCACTACCATCCGGCTACAGTATACTTGTGAACTGCAAAGATTATAGAAAGTCATGTGAACTGTATGAATTTTTGTGATTTTTTTTATACACTAATTTAACAAATTTTCCATTGAAAGTCTGGAATATTCTGTTGTTTATGAGGTTATAAACTAATTATAGACTATAAAATAATGTAAGATAAAGGGGGGAAAAATATATATATAAATAATATGACGTATGAGATTGGCTGCAGCGAAACAGTGATGTATTTATTTAATTATTAATCTACTAAGAGAAACAGATTAGACCGTAGCTGGCCGTTAAGATAATTAGCAAGATGTGATGGTGTGATGTGAGATGAGTATATATATAGCATCAGCAGCATCAGTACCACATTATTAGTAAACAGCGTGTTATTCCTACAGCTTCCCCAACAGTATTATCATTTGCATTATATTCACACCTCTCTTCTCTTCATTATATAGTCACTCTCTCTCTCTCTTTCACACACACACACACGAGAGAGAGAGAGAGAGAAAGATAGAAAGAGAGTGATGCTACACTAAACATAATCCAGTCTAATTATAAGAAGTTTCACCGGCACTCCGATGTTCATCTTAATAGTTTTAATATCATCACCATATAATTATTATTCCCATTTTTTCCCCTCCCATTCTTGCTTTATTAATAACAGCTATATTAGTCAATTATTTATGATTAAAGACACTTTTCTACCGCCGTCATTATCATTAATTTATAAATAATTTGGTTTTTTTAATAAAAAAAAAAAAAAGTTGGTAAGGATGTTAAAGGACATATAGTCTAAAAATATCCAGACAGTACTTCCGTTTTTGGGCGACTATTATGGATATATTTTCACATAATCAGTAAGTTAATATTGGCGGTAGAACTTGTAGGTAAAGTGAAGTCTTAGAATTCATTAAAGTCCCATTTGAATAACTTGTCTTATCCTGTATGTGGCAAAGAATAAAAAAATTCTTTGGAAATGGCGGAAGATGATTAAATATAACTTCCTATTTCTCCAAGATTTTTGGCATCTCTGCGGCCAACCCACATGTAAACTCGACTCACACAACTACTTGTTACTATTAGACAGATGTAAATGTAGCTGGTTAGGTATGGTAAAATGTGAAATGATGAACACATAAACTAGGACTGAGTAACAAATATCTCTCAGATCGATGACCGGTGAAGGGCAGTGTTGTCTGTATCGAGAGATACCAATGGCCATAAATGTTGACGCGCCTTAAATCGAAAAAAAGAAAGTAATAGGGGTATACCAAGAAATTGCTTAATTCATTGATAAACATATTGTTCTGTCCGCAATACTGAAAAACATCTGGATTTTTATCATATCACGCTTCTGCTTGTAGCATGCTTTTTCTTGCTTCTGACCAATTTCAAATTCTCATCCATCGTCAGTGTATAGTTGTCAAGTTCGTGGAGAGAGTTGATTTCAACTTTAATTGGTTCTCAAATACTATATTGATTAAATATTGTCAAACCATTTTTTACAAACAATCAATCAATATAGTGTGTATGTGTGTGTGTGTGTGTGCGAGACAGAAATTTGAAGTTCCATCCAACTCTCTGTACGAACTTGATAGCCATAATTTGATCTGCACTGTAGATAAAATCCTAGATGCTTAATTCAATTGAATTTAAAACAATGAACGATGTTCTCTAAATTGTACCGAAGTTATTCTAAATTCTTCCAATGATTTGTTTAGTTCATTAAAAACATTGATTATCATTTGTGATTTATTTTAGTTCCATCATTTGTTTTCTTGTGAAAAGATGAACTTTCCCGCAGTAACAAGCATGAACGTTGGAGGTAATAGTGTTTTTTTTTTTTTTAAATTTAAGGCGTCTCAACATCTGAGATCATTTGCGCCCGGAGCATTCTCAGTGCACTGCCGGCCTCCGGACAGTGTTCTCCCGTTACAGACAACACTGTCCATCACCGGACAGTGAGCTGTAGGGGCTCCTAGGAAGGGAAAATCTAAGAGTAGCACGGCTGGATTCGAACCTGTGATCTCCGCGTTGCTAGTCCAGCGCATTACCACTGAGCTATCAAAATCATTATAATCCCTTCCCTTGGGTAATAATGGAAATGAGTTTAAAGATGAGTTTATTAATTTAAATCATACATAAATTCTCTTCCAGATAATCTCCACCACATCTAAAATTCCCGGATCAGGTAATTCTACGTACAGATCTTTAATCCCAGTAGCCCTTGCTGATTGAACTCAGAGTCCTTGTGTTGTGGGTATGTTTATAAATGTGTAAGTTTTTGGACGTACTTTAAGAAAATTCTTTAAAACGTTGAAATAAAACGAGTCGAAATCAACTGTTGAATTGTCAAGTAATGAGTAATCAAGTAATCAGGAAATAAACTGTCAAGTTGGCTTAAAAATAAGTGATTGGTGAGGAGACATTTCTATCCTGTTTTTTTTTATTTTCAACAACACTCATAACAACAACAGGTAAATGGTTCAACGAATGTCAGAATTCAAAAATTAGCCTTGATTTCTTAATTTATTTAATACGTTCTGTGGTAAGATCTTAAGCATACGGCGAACCAGTGGAAAAAAATCATTATCCGAATAAATTTCCAGAATAAAAACAACAATAAAATTACAGTAAATAAGAATAACCACAAGATAAATTGTGAAACAGCAGGCAAAACAACGTTTACGAAATTGGTCAGAAGAACGAGCCGGCTACATGGTGAACACAGGAACATCAGTCTTCTTACTGGGTTATTTTTAAAATGGTAATAGCAGACTTCCTCTATTTAGAATAAACTGAGGTAGCCCGAAACTAATAGCAAGCAACTGGACTAAACACGGAGTTTAACTACCCAAACATAATAGTAAGTGATTAAAATAAATCTTTTAATAATTTTTTAATAACCATAGACAGGTAGTTTTTGAGAGGTGAGAAAAAGCACCCACTTAGATTACAGACTACTCTAAAAACAGCTGTCAAACTGGGGCCGCCATTATAGCTGTTACTTGTAAAATAGCTGTTTTTATTTTAGTATGAATTATGTTAGCTGAATTAATTTTTCAACTGGGAATATTGATAAGTTAATAAATTAGATATATATAATGGAACCAATAACCAGTGAGCGTCATCACTGAGCCTCCAAGTGCACGTCAACTAAGCATTACCTCTCCTAACACGCCTCTTACAATGTGTGGGCGAATCTGCTTCAAATTCTACAGCGTTCTACCACCAGAAGATGTCTCTAGTGATAAGAGAAATTAAGTAAAAAGATGACGATATGAAGGCTTATTATGAGTCGCCAAATCAAATTGAAAAGTAACACAGTCTCCAGACTAAACGACTGAAAAGAAGTTGCCACATCAACTTTAAGCAGTTGTTAACATGTATCAACCATCAACATTTGAAAAGTTCATCAAGCTCTAGCCACTCTGAGTAATCTCTAAGTAAACTCTAAGCATTGATTAAGCAAGAGTTCTAACTAGCCACAATAAACCTTCAAGCGACTCACTTCATCCAACCTATTTTCGTTATTTTCACCAACGCTAATTCTTCGCCCAGTCACTCTCGTCCGTGTGATCTCATTTCATCATTCATAATCTTATTTTTGATACTGTAATGACATGGCAAAGTCATAGCAATGTCAAACCCAACAAAGAAAGAATAATTTACAACTAGTGGAAGAATAATTTACAACTAGTGGCCTAGCTAGCTGACTGACTTCAAAACAAGGCCGCAGCCAAACAAACAAACCAAGGGTAAATACCCTAACATCAAAAGCAAGCGCCGATAAGGCTGGCCACTGACCTAAATCGGGTCACCAAACTACGAAGGTCGCACACTAGGACAGATGTCTTGGTGTGTGTGTGGCCAGCACCAATAAATAAATTCGCCCCATTGGAAGAGGGGAGGATTATATCATATACGATTATACGAGCACGTCTCCATATACGAGCAGCAGTTTACGCGTCCCTATACAGTTTTATTTAAACTTATTATTCTTTAGTTGTGCATCTTAGCTCATTTATTTATATCATTCTAATTTATTAGTTAATATCTTCTAGTTATTCCTAAGATTTTGTTGTTATTAGTTACCTTATTACGTTAAAATCATTGTTCAAATACAGTTTATTTTTATAAAATCCGTATTAATAATTCGAGCACTAACTTCCAAATCTCTAAACTAACTTCCACCCTCTTCAAGACATCTACTATATCAGGAATCACATTAAACGATTCCACTACATCTTGTAGTATCACGTGTGATCAGATCATCACATTAAACGATTCCACTACAATACCATTAAAATTTATTATAGTATCTGTTGAATAAAACAGACTCTTTCAGTGATGACTTATATGAAAATCTTGGCTTCAAACATTTAGCTGTTTAATGTTTTAAATTCAGAACTAAGCTACTAATTTCAACCTGAGGTTTATACTATATGGTTTATCGAATAAGCGGATTGGATTACTAATTGATTTGAAGTTTCTTATATATTTTCGGATAGTTATGCGTACAGGGATGTTTAATGCCTGCATTTCCAGAATGTCCAAGCATATGGAGGAGCTATCTCCCTCAGTAGATGTTTCTCCAGTCTTCAATTTAGGTGATAAGGAAGTTGTTAGCTGACTAAATTAGAAATAATTTCCCATTCACTGGTATCAGAATTACTTGCTACTGGTATATTACTTATGTAGCTTTAGAAACTTGGACAGATTTACAGAATTCACTCTTATGGATTAGCTATATACAACTTTATTGCCAACATCATACAACAGTTGACAAGAGTTGGCAGCTGTTGTACGATGTTGCAAGAATAATGTTGCATACATGTCCGATTTGAAGTATCCTTTACATTGAGACGTTGCTTTTAATCATCTCATTGTCATCGAGTGAAATTCAAGATTTTTTTTTTTTTATTGATTTTATTTAATCCTTTTTAAACCTTTTTTTATCGTCCCATTAGATGATCGGGATCTAGGTAATTTATTCGTTGTTACAGCAACCAAAGAGAGCAAGAGAAGATCAACCACTCTCTTGGACTGGAGTGGGAGAAGCTGTATAAATATAGCGACGAACAGTCCATAAAAATACAGTTGAAATCAGTTCAGTACATCCTATCGCCACGTGTCGTTTTCATACCACTATTAACCATAAACATTCCTCTATTGTAAAGTCCAGGCAGTCGGTGTCTCTTAATTAATATAGTAGTTAACCAAGTCTTCTTCTTATATCATCAACCAGATCTAAATTCTCTCCACCTAACACATCCATTATATTCGTTAAAAATTCTTTAGAAGTAGGTAGTCAAATATAGAATTCATGCTCTCAGAAATATTTCCCTTGATAGGCTGCTTCTTTTTGTGGGCATCGAATCGGTTTCGGGCATTCCCTTATCATCGGGATGTTTTTGTCAAAACAGTTGTGATAACATAGTTAGTAATTTAATTGAAACCTAGTTAGGTCCTAACAAATACACTTTTTGAATCCAGTGTATCAACTAAGTTTCCTCTGTACAAGTCTATGTTATCACACTGTTCTGACAAAAATATCCTGATGATGGGCGAACGTACGAAACCGGTAGATGACCACAAAAAGAAGTAGGCTATCATGGAAAATATCTCTGATGCTTTCCAGCTGTGCGGTATCAACCATAACAATTCCGGCTCTATTTGTCGTGGAATTTACCGTCATGTTTACGAAGAACTAAGATCTTGGTCGGTGATTTTAGATCTGGGGAACAATTCTTGAAATTAAACTCAGTTTAGTGTTGTTTTTTTTCTTTTATAGACAACTCATTTTACCGAGAGAGGTGAAGTCAAATCATGTCGTGATTGAGAAAGGTTGTATTTTTGTTATTCACAACTAGATATTGCTCCCTAATTTTACTTAGCAGGGTTAAAATTGTTTAAGTCCCGCAGGATAATCAAATTCGATTCCCGGGCAATACCAAATGCGAGATTGTTAGTTGTTTAGCTAAAATAGTACGGCTAACTCTCTCTTTCTCTCTGCCTCTTATTAATTCATTTATTCCAAATCATCTAATGCTATAAATTTGAAAATGTTAAAAAAATTCAAATGATTTTATATTAATCATTTTACAAAATGATTGTTTTCGAGACCGAATTAATATGGGTATATGCGTGACATATAAAACGTGTAAACACCTTTATTGACATACACATATATAAAACTTATAGTCAGTTTTTAAGGACGACCCCTTAGGCTAAAAATCAGTACTTTGGTTCTCCTATTAAATGAAACGAACCAACAATCAACTGACACTCACAGAACATATATATATATATAAAAAGAACAGAGTCCACTAATAATTTGACACGGTGGGCCTCTTAAACAAATTTACTACTCGCGTGCAAACTTTTTTTTTTTTTTTTTGTTGGCAACTTTAAAACATACATATAAACACATGACACACCCATACGATTGACAACAACATAACAACCAACATCCACACCGTCGTCCACTCCTACCCCTCTATGTAGCTTTCTATCACTCTATAGTGGTGCAACCTTGAAATCACAATTACACGGTTCTCTTTTGTTACAATAAAAGAGATCTCAATAAAAAAAAACTTTGTTTGTAGTTAAGTTGTTTGTACGTGTTTTTTTTGTAAATCTGAGCTTGCGTGTGTGTGTGTGTGTGTGGGTGAGAACTGGGTAATTTTTAGGGTACTTTTCTCTTGTCAAAAGATTACTTTCAGTTTTATGGAAATATATATTTAGCAGTTTTAGTTCCATTGTGTGATAGGTTTATTAAGAAACTTTATAACAGAAAAGTTAGTGATTCGCAGCAAAAAAAAGAAATAAACACATCAATGGTAACAATTACGTTGTTCAATTTGGTTGGTTCAATATTGACTCTGTTTACTGGATTGTAATGTAAAAAAAATCTGGTGGGAAACACTTACACAACATTCTCTTACTCCAGTTCTCAAAATTATAACTGACAAATTTGATAGTTTGTGTACCAAATTTAATGAAATTCGTCGGAAACTGAAAAAACTGTCCAGTAAAAACGCCACTTCCTGTTTACTGATTTTCTGGAAACTCAGAATTTTGGCCATCTATTTATTTCTAATTTATTTTGTTTGGATGATAGAATCGTATAATCAACTATGATAGCACTTTAGAGAAAAAAAACATAACCCCACCTCTCCCCTAAAAGTGCCCTTAAATGAATTTTCCCAGAGAAATGTTTAAAATAAAAGTTATAGATCTTTGTATGTTTAGTTTATATAAGAAGTTTCAAGAAAATCTTGGGGGGCCATTTTTGAGAAAATCGCGAAAAAGTGAAAAAAAAAATCATTTAGTAAAGTGGTAAAGTACACGCACTTCTGGTTATCCGATTTTTTTGAAACTCGGAATTTCAACAACATATTCAATTTTAATTAACATTATTTAGGTGATAGAATTGTCTAATAAACTGTAATAGTACTTAGATGAAAACGAACCCCCCCCCCCACCCCATAAGTGCACTTAAATGAACTTTCCCAGAGAAATGTTTCAAATAAAAGTTGTAGCTCTAAGTATATATAGTTAATATATGAAGTTTGAAGTAAATCGTCGGAGCTGTTTTTGAGAAAATTGCAAAAATGTAAAAAAAAAACAACTCGTAAAGTGGTACTTCCGGTTGATGAATTTTGTCAGATAACGTAGGGTGATACCTAAATGGAATATCAAGTTTCAACTTTCTACGGTTTTTCATTTTTGAGATATGCTGTTCACTTACATTCACACACACACACACAGACCATTTGCTAAAAACCACTTTTCTGGACTCAGGGGACCTCAAAACGGATATTTCCGGTGAAAACTCGGTATCGAAAATTTGACACGATTACACGAGTATAGGGGGAATCGTCGCCCCTACCCCTCTATATTTATATCAGCACAAATTTTGAGTATAAAATATTTTTTTTTTTTTAAAAAAACGTTTCATTTAAAAAAAAATTGTATCAGCCACATTAGAAAATGTCGCGTGAATGTTTCGCAGCAGATTTTTACATGTATACAAACAAACTTAAGATTTCAACAAAAACATATGGACAACCTTCATATATACAGGCGACCTTTATTGATTCCTTTATGAAACTTTATCTGCTTAATATATATTTATAGAACAGTAACATATCAATAATCTATTTGACGCACTTGACAGCCAATGCTGTCAAACAAATGATTGCTGACAAACAAACTGATTGTTTGACAGAAAAAATTGTTGTAAGGCAACGTTATAATTATGTTAAATTGATTTATGATAATTGTTATTTATACAAAAAAAAAAATTGTTATCATTTCTGCAAAAGATGACTTTTTCTTATCATTTTGTTGTTTGAAGAAAAAAAAAAAAAAAAATTTCAAAAAAACAAAAATGATAACTCTACTCACAAAACTCAACACAGCCAATCACACTGCATTGTGTTGAAGCTTGCACAATCATGGGGCGTACTAGCGATTGATATCAGTTTCATGTGTCGAGTTTTCTGGAATACAATTGAATTGGAGATTGATTAATAACTTATATTCTTCTACTGCGCGATACATACGATTTCTAGATTCAATAATATTGAGTTTCATAGCTGGTAACTTAGCAAGGTTTCTTTTACCTAAGTTTTTGCACTTATCGCTTGTATGTTTGAATTATTACATATGTATGAAGCGTACATTGTACTGAAGTGGTAGTTTAGAGTGTTTAGTTAATGTTGCAACTTTCCCAGAACCCCACAAAAAAACACAATTTTCCTCTATGAAATGTTTCAAATAAAAGTGATTGATGTTTATCCAATTATATACAAAGTTAATAAAAAATTGTTAGAGCCAAGAAAATCGCGAAAAACCAAAATAAAACAAAAAAAAATCTGGTGTGAAACATTTTCACAACTTTCTCTTACTCCAGTTCTCAAAATTATAATTGACAAATTTTATAGTTTGTGCACCAAATTTAATGAAATCGTCGAAAACTAAAAAAAAAAAAACTGTTCAGTAAAACGCACTTCCGGGTTAGCTAATTTTCTTGAAATTCGAAATTTTAGGCACCTATTTATTTCTAATTAATTTTTTTGAATGATAGAATTTTATGAATCAACTATGATAGCAATTTAGAGAAAAACATAACCCCGCCCCTCCTCCAAAAGTGCACTTAAATAAATTTTCCCAGTGAAATGTTTTAAATAAAAGTTGTAGATCTTTGTATGTGTAGTTTATATAGGAAGTTTCAAGAAAATCGCCGGTGCCATTTTTGAGAAAATCGCGAAAAAGTGAAAAAATCATTTAGTAAAATGGTAATGTAAATACACTTCCGGTTATCCGATTTTTTTTGAAACTCGGAATTCCAACAACATTTTCAATTCTAATTAACATTATTTAGGTGATAGAATTGTTTAATAAACTGAAATAGCACTTTAGATGAAAACTTAGCCCTCCCCCACCCCCCATAACTGCCCTTAAATGAATTTGCCCAGAGAAATGTTTGAAATAAAAGTGATAGATTATTGTATGCGTAGTTGATGTAACGAGTTTGAAGAAAATCATCGGAGCCATTTTTGAGAAAAACGCAAAAAAGTAAAAAAAAAAAAACACTAGTAAAGTGGTACTTGCGGTTGAGAAATTTTGACAGAAGGGCCACCGTCAAATGCCTGGTGATACCTAAACGGAATATCAAGTTTCAGCTTTCTACGGTTTTTCGTTTTTGAGCTATGCTGTTCACATACATATACACCCACATACAGACCATTTTCTAAAAACCATTTTTTTGGACTCAGGGGACCTCAAAACGGATATTTCCGGTGAAAACTCGATATCGAAAATTTTGACACGTTTACAATACTTCCTCTTACTAGGAGTAAGAGAAAGTAAAAATAGTAAATCAGGTTGACGGATTTTTGACGGAAATACATCGTCAGGTTTTTAAGATATTTTGTTCACAAAACACACTTACACTCCATTCCACAAACATATTATATTCAGGATATAATTTTTTTTTTTTTTTTGTTCTCCTGTAGTTTCTCAAACTGTATTTCCGAGGAAAACCCAATTCCTAAAAATTTTATACGACCACAATATTTTCTCTTACAACAAGAGATAGTAAAAAGAGAAAAACATATTATATATTAGTGATTACATAATAGTTGAAGGTTACATTTTTAAAAAAAAACAGGTGTTGCTCAGATCAGGTGTTAACAAACAGGAGTGCCCTGAAAGGTAGTAACATTTGTCAGTTCTATTTTAATTATTATATTGTTCAGTTATCTTATCCGTAGATTTGGTTTGGATCAAAAACTTTGGATATTTTGAATGAAATTGGTCTTGCTTTTTAAGTTAATGTTTTAACAATGTTTTTTTTTTTTAAAGCGATTTTTTGGCAAAAATAACACTTCATCTAATATTCAAGAACTTGTAATTTTATATGACACTAGATATGTTAATCTCAAACGCCGTTTTCTGCATTATGGTGATGTTTAATAACATAAAAACGCCCATCCAATTCAAATCTGAGTATCAGATTAATTGAGGTACCGGTAATTTTGGTTTTTTTTTTTTTCCTTTCTGTTCGAAGCAATTTCAAAATATTTTAATTTATGTTTCTGATATTTGAAAGACTAATACGAATGTTGCCTTCAATATAAGAATATAAAACTTAATAAAGCGACTTTTCCTTCTTTTTTTAGGGAAGCGTGGGACCTCATAGCTTCTTAGAACCCCTCTAAAAATCTATGATATTCTTTGATAAAGATATCCTAAACTTCGAGGAATTACTAGAATACCTTGACGGCAATGATTGGCTAAGTTTAAATAACTACTGCAACTCTGCCTGGAATTATAGATATTTGTTAGTTAAACAGTTTTAATTTTTAGACTTATTCTTTTCAAATTATTTTAATCAGTTTTTTTTTTTTGTATAAGTGTGTTTAGTTTTAACTCTGATTTGTATTACTAGTGATTGTGAGGTATTTATTTATTTCTTTAAGGAGATACTGCATATTTGCCCATTCTGCTTATTCTTATTTACAATATTGTTTAATCATTCAGATATAAACACATGGCAACTCTTCAGACGGTCGTATGACCATGAGTATGTCTTCAAAATAAAGATTATTATTATTATTATTATTATTAAAAAAAAAGAAATTCTATTCATTACAATAGTACTTTTGATTGATCAATTTCGAGCAAAACTTCTCACAACCCTTAGAGAATGTAAAAGTCTAGTGTTGTCATACTCTAGTTGTTTGTTATTTCATTTCTTGAATTCCATATTTTCTTCTACTTAAGTTAGAATGTTAACAATACATTGAATTTTACTTTAATATTGGGACTTCAATGGAATTACAATGTAGAAGGTAGTAAAAATAAAATCTTCAAGTGACTCTTCTACTAATGAATTCTGACGAAACTCTTCGGTCCAGATTTTTTTCAATGATAAATGCCTCATTTTTATAGTAATCAGTTTCGGAATGTACATCCATCATTAGGAATTTATTAATTAAATGTTTAATTAATTAAAAACAATGGCCGCATATATTAGAAAGATGAAGAATTGTACAATTAAGTAGAAAGTGGAAAAGAGAAATATTGCATTAGAGAGAATATAATGGGGCGAATATGATACTAGTTGTGTGCCTTCTCCATATGTGTGTGAGGAGGCATCACTTCCAGTTAAAATGTTAATAAATATATTCACGTTATACAATGTTGTTGTTATTGTAACTGGCGGAGAAATAGTGTGGCTGGGTAAGTGTAGGAGAAGAAGTTGTAGAAGAAGACGATACAGTCGGGCCCGGGATATATCATGACATTCGGAATACGAAGAAATTGTAGGTGGTGGGAGGAAGATGTCAAGTTTACAGGTGGAACTGTAGGGGGGCCAAAAGCAGAGTATTATGTGAGGAGCTGTAGTAATGTTTCACACTGCTCTACCAGCCACTGTTGTTACTAACACATTCCTGGCATGTTCACTAAATCATTTTGTAACAGGGTCTCCCCTGTGTGTTCAGTGCTACATAGAGAACACCCACGTGGTTTTCCTAACCGTCTTATATACTACACATACGACACATAGATACACGCACAAACACATATACACACACATGTCCCCCCTTATACGATAGAAATAGTAAAAGTGCCTTACTTAAAGTCAACCACACAAACATACACACACACACACACACACACACATATATACAAAACTAGGCAATAAGAACACGTCTGTCAATTAGCACAACTAAATGATTAACGTTACCCATCCACTAATCATCCAGAGAATGACTAAACTTCACTCTACTTATATCCTGTTGTTGCTCCCCCCCCGCACTTTCTTTCTTGCACTTTCATTCAGTTTTACTACATTTTCAAACTAAAATTAGTCTCTAGTTTAGCGAAGTTACATGTTCATTATAAAATAAATAATCTCATATTTATTCCTATTTCAGGGAAAAATTTTTGGAAACAAAATTAGTTTTTGGCTTTGTAAGACACAAAGCAGAAACCTAACAATTCGCGGCGCCTCATCTTCCCTCATGGGCCTCAGTAATATAGACAGTTGACAAAGTAATACCTAATACACAATCGTCTTACCTTAAATTTCAACTGAAAGCCCTCAAAATCAAACTTCCCTCGAAGCTACTCGACAAATAATCGAAAATCTCCATAAATAATCAAGGACTAACTGAAAAATCAATCATAAAAACTCTTCTAGATATGGGTCAGAGGTTTGAAGCACAGGAAAGTATTTCCTCCTTCCTTTGGTGTATTTCCATTCCAAAACCATTCGCCAAATCTCCAAACATCTATTTTATTTCAATAATGCCCTTTATACTGAATAAAAGATTCGTCTTAATCCCACAGATACAATAATAGTCTATAGTCCTCTTTAGTTCACAATAATCCAGTAGTTCAAAGGCTACAATTCGCATTATTGGCGACAGTCTTCCCAAATTGTTGTCACGCCATTAGCTTCGTTATCAGTAAAACATAGCAATCCTTCGGAGACACCTCGATTCATGTCTCTCAAGACAAGATCCAAGGTCTTCCATTTCCGATGCTCTAACAACATTATGCTGTTTTGTTGTCAATGCTAATGCGCCAAATAAGTCCTAAGCAGACGTATTAATAGGATTGTTTTAGAACTAGTTCCAAATTATGCACTGGAACGTTTGGAAAGAAGCAGGCTTTATCTTTCTAGTCCATTACTTTAATTAATAATAAAAGGCTACACTTCCAGATATCCATGTTTTGTTAAGGAGGCTATGCATACTAAAACTGAAACCTTCATGTTGGGTCTGCTTGTAACTCTCTAGAATATTATCAATTAATGAACATTAAAATACCATTTTTCAAATCAGAGCCTCAAACACTTGTAATATACTTCGTTAAAAAGTAATTGCAAAATTCAATTAGTTGTATTGCTTCAAAGTTGTATGAGAAAAAAAATTTCAAGATCTTCGCCTTGAGATACAGTGAGTGTCCTACCGCAGAATCATCACCACAATCACGATGATCAGCGACTGAATGCTTGTTCTACATACCCACCAGCTTCAATGGAACTTCCTCTAGGTATGAGGTCATAAAATCATTCTGTTGTAAAAAAAAATTACACAAATGATAATTGGGATTTTTTTTTAATTGTAATATAAAACAATTATCACCGACATTATGATTTAATTAATAAAATATTAATAACTTACGAATTAAAATGAATACTTTTTATTAAGTCTACAAATGCAAATGCAATAAACATAATTATTGTATTTCCTGTTAAATTCTTCTCACTAATTAACTGACCATCTGCTTGAATTTATTGTTATTGTTTTATAAATTATTTATATATAAAAAATAATTATGCATATACGTATATATAAAATAATTAAATACACTTTTCTATGGTGTTTATAAACGAGAGCCAGGTATGACAGCAGATAGCGCTGAGGAATGAAGCGAAATGTAACAATAACATACGTAACCTGTCATTTGCCCTTTTTGAGTAATAAGTGTTCGTGTTGTCAACTACTGATGAGATCTCTAATTGGATTGCGTTGCAATGCCCCAGAGGAAACCGCATGATTCATAATGCTTCAGGAATAGAATTATCAGCGAAAGACAAATATGAGATATTTGAAATGTGGGGAGCAACTTGGAATGAATGGAAGGAAGGAAGCCATGCTGAAGTGACGGCATTAATTGTTTACCTCTACTCGAAGGTTTACGAAGGTCCGTAAACTGGTGTGAAAAAATAGTTCAAAAGGTATCAAAATATAAGTTGATCGACCAAATTTCAAATGATACACCACTCCCTTAACATATCTAAAACGTAACAGGCTCCAAAGTGTGGTGTATAGCCTATTAAAGCATTGAAACAAGAAATTCTTTTAAAATATTATTAATCCAAATTCTAAAATACCCTAAACTCTTAGCTCAGCTCAACCGTTATTGAGACATGGCCAAAACAAAGAAAGTTCCAGAAAAGTTGTAGCATTCTTGACCTCTTGGTTATGCGTTAAGTTTGATGTTTTTTTTAAAACACATTATGTTTCTGGCATTCACAACCAGGACTCCTGATAACTGAAGCTTCCTAACTTTATTTATGATATAGAATGTAGATCTACGCGGTGAAAACTAGCCGAGAATCCAAACTCATCATTGAATATGAGATCGAAGAAAACATCTGTGTGGCGCGACACAGTCATTCTACTGTTTCTAATGTTTCTGTTACACGAAGTGGCGCCACTTGCTAAATGGTGCGACATAGTCGATCCTCCGCGACTCGGTGAACCACTAGCCAGGTCACACAGTCAGCAAGTGTATTTATTACGGTGCAGTCACACGGACACCTGTGTAGCGGCGACTTGTTATGGATCGGTAAGAACTCGATATTGAAAATTTTATTTTTGAAATTGAAAAGCGTCCTGCAATATGCATGGACGCAAAACAAGCATGGAAGGAACTAGTGGTAATATTTATTAATAAAGAGGATTCTATAAAAATTTGAAAAATTTGACTTTATCTTCTCTCAAACGTGGGTAAACTGTACAAAATAAATTTTGGGACATTTTCTCTTGTAGAAGCGGAAGCGGATGGATCCAAAATCTTCTATTTCCTCTGTTTTTTTTTTTGTTTTTTTTAAGATAAAATAGGCGAGCGCAGCTATTTCTTCAACTTCCATTTTCATATTAATTCAATTCAAATAAGTGGCTAGCAAAGTCGCGAATGAACTGGCTCGGAAACGGTGTCGCGACACACGTGAGGCGCGACACGAGTCGCTACGTCTGACAGAAGCCTAAGAGAAAGACAGAATCTATTCAAATTGTAAAAAAAAAAAAATGAAAAGAAATAGAAAAATGAAATATAAAGTCAAAGCTCAGGAAGCAATAACAATTTGTGAAGCAGCAAAACAAGTTGTGTTAAGTATTGCGGCCTACAGGACAGCTGTAACCACCAACTTGAAAGAAGTCCCACTGTCGGCATAATTTCTTTAAAAAAAAAAAGAAAAACCCACCAACCGCAAAACTGCTCCCACTCTAAATACAATATACAAATGAGTTATTTTTTTTCATTTTTTAGCGTGCTAAAAAGGTTTTATGCTTACTGTTTGCAATTCTCTTTTGACAGTTTTTATATTTATTTTTTCTTTTTGTTTCACTTCTTTACTTAACAATCCATTTAGCAAATATACATCCTGAACTAAACACAAAAACCTCTAATGTTTAAAAAAAACACTTTTCACATTTTGAAAGGCACAGGAAAGGAGGATGAGTTAGTTAACAAAAAAAAAAAAATCTGGTGTACAATTTTCTGGTGTACTCACACAACATTCTACAGTTTTCAAAATTCTCTTACTCCAGTTCTCAAAATTATAATTGACAAATTTTATAGTTTGTATACCTGATTTAATGAAATTCGTCGAAAACTGAAAAAAAAAAAACTGTTCAGTAAAAGCGCCACTTCCGGTTTACTAATTTTCTTGAAACACGGAATTTTAGCCATCTATTTATTTCTAATTAATTTTGTTTGGATGATAGAATTGTATAATCAACTATCATAGCAGTTTAGAGAAAAATATAACCCCACCCTCCTCCAAAAGTGCACTTAAATGAATTTTCCCAGAGAAATGTTTTACATAAAAGTTGGACAATCTTTGTATGTGTAATTTATATAGGAAGTTTCAAAAAAATCATCGGAGCCAATTTTGAGCAAAAAGCGAAAAAATCATTTAGTAAAGTGGTAAAGCAAAAGCACTTCCGGTTATCCGATTTTTTTCAAACTCGAAATTTCTGCAACATATTTAATTCTAATTAACATTATTTAGATGACAGAATTGTCTAATAAACTGAAATAGCACTTTAGATAGAAACCTAACCTCACTCCTTCCCCACAAGTGCGCTTAAATGAATTTCCGAGAGAAATGTTATAAATAAAAGTTGTAGCTCTTTGTAGTTATAGTTGATAAGCCAAGTTTAAAGAAAATCGTCGGAGCTATTTTTGAGCAAATCGCAAAAAAGTAAAAAAAAAAAACAACTAGTAAAATGGTATTTCCTGTTGAGGAATTTTGACAGATAAGGTACTGTCAGATCCCATGGAACGGAATATTCAAGTTTCAACTTTCTACGGTTTTTCGTTTTTGAGGTATGCTGTTCACATACACAGACCATTTGCTAAAAACCGCTTTTTTGGATTCAGGGGACCTCAAAACGGATATTTCCAGTGAATACTGGATATCGAAACTTTGACATGATTACAATACCTCCTCTTACTAAGAGCAAGAGTGAGTAAAATAGGAAAGGAACTACTTTACGAACAGCTGATTCAATTAAACAGTAGATTTAAAAATCAGCTGATTATGAACTGTTTATAGACGAAAAAAGTCCCAGAGTGAAACTTTTACTTACTTCTCCCCCACTACAATTCAAATTGTTTAAAGAATTTTCTTCAGACTTGGAATTTTTACTAAACATTCAGTTGGCGTCAATATCAGTCAAAGAACCCTAAACTAAATAAAATCTCCCTTTTTTAGGGAAATTGGTTCCAGTTTCCCCAGAATCACTCTAAATCACCCTGAAATCAATTTTCTTGGAAACTTGCAATAAAGTGGACAACCGATTTTTCTAAATTCTCGTCATTTTGGTAACAACTTTATCGAAAAGTGGCAGTTTAGTGGAAATCCTAACTACATATTATACAAAATGTCTATAACATGTAAAAACAAATCGTTGGAGCATTTTCCAAAGAAAATCGACAAAAAACTGGAAAATTCATTCAGTAGAGTTTTTCTATTATTGATTGGCCGATTTCAACTACATTTTTTTTTTGTAAGAGTCCCTTAGTAGCACTTAAACGATATAATATCAAGTTAGAACTTCTAGCGATTTTCCGTCTTTGTGTTATGCTGGCCATATATACAAATCCATAGTGACTTATTTCCAAAACCGCTTGTTAGTATTTGGAGAACTTCAAAACATGTAATAACGGTGAAATTCAATTTCGAAAATTTGATTAAGCAAAAATTTGTTCGAATAGTTTTACTCTGTGTAAATCATTTTAAACAAAAAAAAAAAAGAAAAAAAAAGACAAGGCTAAAAAAATTGTCGTTAACAATCAAAAGCAGTAATTATAGTTTTCAATCGAATGTCCATTTTAGACATTACTAGGATGCGTCCAAAGAAGATTCTACAGAAAAGGTATAAGAAACAAAACTAACCTTGGGCAGGAAGTCTGGGCTTGATACATCTTGGTACAACTTCAGCTCTGAATAAAGAAAACGGAAGGTCTTTGTTACAATAGGCTACCATTTCAACGAGTATTTTAGAGTCAAGTAAGAAGAAAATAAGAATATTCAATCGGTGCCACGGGTAAGTGAACAAAATTGGCGACAGACAAGTGACAATATGCATCCATTGCTACTTTAGATTTCTCCGACGCTTGAATAAAAATAATTAACGCATTATAGTGGGAGAAGATATGAGTGAGAAATTATATAGCCACATCCACTGCAACCTGAATGCTCTATTGTGAGATCTATGATAGGGATCTTATTGTAGGTGTTTATCTATTATAGATCGAAAACATACATATATAAAGTGTTCTACGTATAATTGTTAGTAAAGATACAGAGTTAGATTCTGTTATGAGTTCGCTAAGTCCAATTAGTTGCATTTATCAACCATTTCTGCAGGCTCAATAAGCTGGAATACCCGCAGGGATGACAAAGTGGCCAGTCCACTTCTATATCTACGGGGATGCTTAAAGATTACAAGACATACTTATTATAAATGTATCTGTTATATTTCTTCTATAAAATTCTTTCATCATAAACACATGCTCAGAATCATTTTTTTTTTTGTGTGTGTTTTGTTTTTGTTTTTATTATATTATAAATATAATGTGAATAAATTAATGTAATAACGTGTGAAAAACATTAGCGTGACCACGCATACATACCAACTATATATAGGTATGTATAGTAATAATGGAATAAGACAACTTATGGAAGAAGTTCATCAGCATTTATTATATTACATTTTTTTTTAATTTTATTATAATTATTACTTTCTCTTACTACTTGTAAGAGGATAAGAGAAATTATTGCCAACGTGTTAAATTTTCGGTATATTTTCACTGGAAATATACATTTTGAGGTCCCCTGAGTCAGAATTTTTTTTTTTGTTGGAAAAAGTCTGTGTTTGTATATGTATGTACGTATATAAGTGAACAGCATAGTCTAAAAACGAAAAATTTTCAGAAAGTTCAAACTGGTTGACATTCCGTTTGGATATCACAATGGGAACTAACAGGAAGTTATCCTGTTCAAAACTTCTTAACCGGAAATACCGCTTTATTAAATGGATTTTCCAGTTTTATTGCAATTTTCTCAACGATATTCATTAAACTTGGCATATCAACTGCACATATATTAAGAGCTACAACTTTTTATTTGACACATTTCTTCAGGAAAATTCATTTAAATGGACTTTTGGAGGAAGGTGAGATTATATTTTCCTCTAAAGTACCATTATAGTATATTATACGATTTTATCATCTAGGTATATATATAATACTGGTTAGAATTAAATACATTGCCAAAATTCCGAGTTATAAGAAAATTGATTGATTAAGAAGTGTGTTTTTATTCTGGTCTCTGGCAAATACAGAAGGATTTCATTTTAAATTTTGTTTCACTAACTATGAATACAAGAGACCTATCACTTTTGTTTGTTGAAACATTTTCTGAGAAAATTCATTGGGGTTTACAGTGAGCAGCCATTTTCATCACAGTATTTCTGCAATATATTTAACTTATGCTGAGCGTCTTTCCAAATTTTGGCAAAGATTACTAGGTCGTCCGTGTAAAGTAAGCAAAAACAATTCTCTCGAATTATTAATTGAAATACCTTCTATGTTTCTGGACGAGAAAAGATCTTGTAAATCCGCAACAAACAAAGAGAATAATATTGGACTCATTACGTCACCTTGGAGGACCCCCTCCGTGATTGAGATTTGGCACGTACTGGACTCATCATATATGATATAGGTAGCGGATTGATATAATTTAATCAAAACACGAAGCATTTTACCTCCGATACCTAAATCATACAATTTTCGCCATAGTTTTTGATGATTTATGGAGTCAAAAGCTCTCTAAAAAAAAAAAATGTATTATTAAGTTTAGGATTTCTCCCAATTCATATAAGATTGAAGATAAATGAAACACTTGTTATTAGAATTATAAGTTTGAAGAAAATTTGTCATTTATCATTGTGTAAATTACCGAAAGTGAAAGTCATTGAAACGTTTTCACACCATATTTTTTTTTTAATTGATATGAAATGAAACTTTTAAACAATTTATTATATTTCTTTTATATTAATAATTTTTATTGAACAATATATAAAAAAAAAGGTGATCTTCTGGTGAAAAATGCTCTCGAAACTTTTACCATCCTCCTCAAATGATCACATATCGCATAGAGCTGCAGAGAAAGGAAATGAAACTGCTTGGGCAATACTCTTAATTCGGCAAATTCCGACATTTATACAGACAGATATTTGCTTAGAAAATACGGCGTCAAGGAAGCCATAATGTATATTTAGATTTTACTTGCTACAAACTATCTTTACTTTGCAAACTATTTTTAGATAAGATTTTGTGATTTTTTTTTTTTTTTAATTAAGGCGTCTCAACATCTATGATCATTTGCGCCCGAAGCCTTCTCAGTGCACTGCCGGCCTCCGGACAGTGTTCTCCCGTTAGAGACAACACTGTCCATCACCGGGCAGTGAGCTGTAGGGGCTCCTACGAAGAGAAAATCTAAGGGTAGCACGGCTGGATTCGAACCCGTGATCTCCGCGTTGCTAGTCCAGCGCGCTACCATTGATTTTGTGATTTATATCAATTTTAATCGAAAGTGCAGGGAGGTTTTGTTTCAGTCGAACTTACCGGGACACTTTTTAGCCCTCCAATTTTTTGTCACAATCTTTAAATCTGATCATTCAATATTAGAATATCCTAGACTCTACATTGAATCCATGGCTTGATTCCATAATAGTATCAGGTATGGGGTCAGTCTGGGGAGGATACCGCACCGGTCAACAAGATTCATAAAAAAATAAAAAAAGGCCACTACCATTACCGTAATTTTGTAGAGTTATTAAAAACTCATTATACTTTTTAATTATATAGCAATGCAGCTGGTTGACAATAGTTTTATATTCAAACATATTCATAATTAAGACCTTGATGGAAGTGACAGGTACAATTTAAGTATCCAATTGTACCAAGTCTAACAGTCCAGTCTAAAATAAATATGTACAACAGTTCATTTGATGACCACCAGCTGTGTGGCCGGCCTAATGGGTATTCTTAATGAATGTATGTAAAACGGTGGCAAACATCTACTTTATTTCAAGGTAAGAGTTGACCGCTGAATATCTCTTGTCTTTCCAAGATATCATTCGTTGGATATGGCGGAAGTCCCATTATTAACTCAATATCTTTCTTAATGGTCCTATACGTCCAAGTAAGATATAGAAATAAAGTGGCTTAAAATTATTTATTTATGCATAGTTTGTTTATATTTATTTTATATATTCATATTTATTTTTTACTTGGGTATCTTGCTCAATAATAACATCTTGCGATCTTGTAATATTTTCGAAATTGATTGTGTGTGTGTGTGAAACAAGAACAAAACATCGTGGCAAGCTCATAAGTTCCGCTTTGAGCCTGAAATTAATTGCTCGATATTTTTAGAGAGACTCGGTCAAGGTTAAAACAAAAACTCCTTATGTTTCTGTTTTGAAGGAAGTGTAGGTGAAAAAACCCTTTCAACTATTTTTTTGTTGCTAACATTTGGACCAATTTCTGATCTTCATCAGGATTATGTTTAGAAGAACAGCATACAATTCATATTTTCACCAGTTTATATACATAAATAAATTCTGCAGCAGTTGAATAATATGATAATTCTTAATATGAGATGAATAATATGATATGGCAATATGGTCCTTGAAGAACCTTGGCATCCTCAACTATTGTATTCCACTCTTCCCTATTCCTAGCCAACCTTTTACAATTTCTAATTCCTAGCTGCTTTATAACCCCAAAGAATATTTTATTCAGGATCCGGTTTTTCTGCTTCAAAATCTTGACTAATTCAGTCTGCAACATTTAATGGTACCTACTATGTCTAGTTCCGGGAATAAATTCCAAGCTCACTGTTAGATCTACCTCTCCAAGTATCCTTCCCCATCTTATTGGACCGAAGATCTTCCTTTATCATTCCGTGTAATAACCCATGTTTCACTAGAATACATAACAATAGCTCTGAGAGCCGTTTTATAAATTAACAATTTTGCCTCCCTCGACAGTGTATGGAAGTTTATTCGGAAGTGACAGCTCTAAAGTATTTAACTCGATTACCCTCTAAAATATGTGCGATAATCTCTTCTACATTTAAACTGTCTTTCGTAGATACCACCCACTATGTTTTGGCCTAATTAATCACAAGAACGGAACCCTTAAAAAGAATATTTGAATTTCTAGAACATATATTTCACTAAAAATCAATGGCTAAACTATAGTTTTAATCTATAGAGATTAAAAGAAAAAAAAAACAAAACAGTATTGCCAACTTACAATTCAACAAATTTTAGGTTTGAATGAAATTGATAAAAATTATTATTATTTTTTTTTAAGTAAAGTAGAAGTTCTTAAATTAAACATTTGTTTTAAAATATTTCAAAAACAATTTAACAATCAATTAAATTTTGGTAAACATAATTTTGCTTAACAATTAATTTAAGTTTACAATTTTTCTGAGGATAACCTTCCCCATTTCAATGGGCAATATTCTCCGTAGAGGTTACTTACATGTTTTTTAGTTCTTTTTATAATTTTCTTTCAAATAGTTTATTGCTATAGAAAAAATGTAATATTTAACGGAGAATAAAATGTATTCGTAACTCGCTTCAATGTAGGCTGTACCTGAAAGCGAGTGAATTAAAAATGGCAGTTTACTCTTTTGTCAAATATCTCTTTACCTATTGGATTTCAATTGCCTTCAAATACTAATTGTATTTAAGTTTGTATACAATGCTATGACTATTGGTAATTTTTAAGGTAAACTATGCTGATAGTTTTATATTATGCTTTTGTTAACTGTGTATGATCGGTGTATGTTCACAATTATTTGATTATGTAAATTTAGGCACGCATTTGAAGCGTTATGGAAATCTAATGAGTTTACGACTAAGTATCCACCAAATGTCGTGGTTGAAGGTAGTTAGCAATGAACAAACACATGTTTTTCTATAAATTATTCATATTACCATAAAGCCGAGATGGGGGATCCTGCAGCTGTAAACTCAATTTGGCGGCCCGCTCCTTTAATCACTCAGCTTTATGTATAATGCTAAGTGTCCACTTGTGATAAAGTCTCAAGATCAGTCTCAGGGTGTTATCCATTTGAGATCACTTTCGGTCTTGAGACAGTTTTCTGAGACTCGACAGTCACTGTAGTCTCGAGACGAGGAACATTTCGTGTCCACTTGCGAGTCTACTCGCAGTCAGTTGTGTGATTTGATCGCATTTTGTTTATTTTTATCTTTTCTTTCCTAATAGGCTCGCGTCAGGCCCTATAATTGCGTATAAAATTCCAAAAAAGTGGAAAGAGTAGTTTTTTTTAATAATTGTTTCAGCCAGTCGTCTGTACAATAGAGTCTGGTGGCAAACTTCTGTTCAGAGTAGTTTGTTTGTTTAGGTATTTGTACTTAAATCTGTGAGAGTAAAATTGAACAGAAAAAAATCATTCTTTTTCTCAACTTTTCTTTTTTTGTGTTTGTGTTTTATTTACAAAATAAACAACAAAATTCATAATGGAGCGTTTTTCTATTTTTTAACAAAAAAATCCTATACCTATATTTGGCAGAATTTGGAATTAACTGAAAATCATCGCTTGAAATTAACTTGAATATCTCTCAGATACTCTGCGCCTTATCATGTCCCATATTTATATGCGCGCCTATTGGAAGATTAAAAATGAATTAACCAAAATGCAAATAAAAATGAAAAATACACACAAGAATGAAATCAAGTCTCCGAGAACTGAGAAAAATCTTCTAATGCTAGGTGTCCACTTGTGACAAAATAGTCTTGCAACTAGCCTCGAGACTATTATCACAAGTGGACAGAGGCCTGAGAGCAGTCTCGGAGACAAACCCGCGCAGGTCTCCGAGAGCGTAACTGTCACAAGTGGACATGTTCATTTCTGCTCTCGTGACTCAGTCTCCAGAATTCTGGTCAGTGTTTAAAGATTTTCTCGGCTCTCGGAGACTTGATTTCATTCTTGTGTGTGTATTGTTCATTTTTATTTCGGAATTCTATACTTTTTATTCGGATTTTGGTTAATTCTTTTTTAACCTTCCAATAGGCGCGCATATAAATGGGACATGAAAAGGCGCAGAGAATCTGAGAGATACATCAAGTAATTTCAAGCGATGATATTCAGTTAATTCCTTTTTAACATTTCCTTTTTATTAATTATATCTGGTTTCCGAGTTGGAATACAATTTTATTCAATTTTAGATTTTTGAGAATGTTATAGTAAAAGAAAGGATATATGAGTGAGTTTTCGCTGTTAACATTGATAAATATTTGTGACAAATTCTTGTTTTGTTTTTGAAGAAAAAAAGCGGATAGATATAAATTGGAGTGTTCGTTTGTTAGTGAGTGCTTGAACCATTAATAATAATAATATCATCAGTTAGACCCAGTGATCACTGTTTGTGTGTGAGTGTATGTGTGCATGTTTGTATGTATATGAATATTGGTGTGTATGTTTTATGTAAGTATGTGTATAATAAAAGCCAGTAAGTTGGTTAGTGTGTGCTTATAACACCTGTCGCTGACCCTGAACACACAAACTCACAAACACACGAATACATAGACAAAATATAAACTTCATTCTCTACTAAAACTCACTGTAAAGTTCTTCTGTTGTTAATTTAGGCTGGTTAGACTACTCCACCCTTCTCCATGAAACAACACTAACGGCCTCTATCCGTATATATAGTCATAATTCAAATATTATCAACCTTTCTAATCATTTCTCACTCTCTCTCTCTCTCTCTCTACGATCGTATATTATATATACATATATATATATTATTCGATGTTTATATCTTCTCTAAAAATTTCTTTTTTAAAATAATTTTTATGATGTAATGAGTTTATTATTAATTTTATTACATAATTAAAAAAAACTTTAAACATTTTTATTTTTATTTTTTTTTTCAATTGGACAACTGTTCAAGTTGGAAAAGAGTTCAAACACGCAATCTTGTAGTTCAGCAGCACACAGTATCACGTACAGAACACTGTTAGAACACACGTTCTATGAACAAACGTGAGGGCTGCCTGCCACTGACGCTTGGAGCCCCTTAGGCAAAAAATGGAGATTTTTTTGGTTTTAATTAATTATAAAAGACCGATTTAGGATAAGGAAACTCAATATAACTTAAGTTTTACTCTCCCACATTTAATTTCCTCTTAGGAGAAAAATTGTTTAGTAGAGTCACTTTTTCAGGAACCTTGACATTTCTAAGGTTTTCCCGTCCCCAACATTATATTTACATCTAGTACAAATTTTTCCGATGCAAAAATCCAAAACATATGAGAGCTGACAATGTTGTTAAATTAGATGTTGAATATCCATCCTATTAACGACTTCGATTAGATCGATATGTAATTGACTGTTTTGTGGTCCAGAGCAGCAATTGCAGTCACCAACCAATTTTATGTTGTAAAACTCAAACATAAGATGGAATAGAGAAGCTCAAGGAGGGATGTCAAGATTTATCAAAGTATAAGTCAGCAGGGGGGACTTGAAGTATCACTCACTAAACAGTCTCACTGAATTAAAAGTCCTGGTAGTAGATGTATTGATTGGTCACCCTTAGGTAACCAGTCATTTACACAAAATAGGCAGGATGTCTAGTCCTTTGTGTCAGAAAACGGTGTACCTCTAGTTAGTGTCCCCGTTTCTTCAGTACTAGGTTCCATATATCTGAGCAACATTCTTGAATGCATGAGGAGACTGAAGATATTGCAGTCAGATCTCTTAGGAATGGCTTCTTTTGGGGGTTAGTAGGTGAACAGAGCCCTGTGCGTTCGTGCTCTTTTAGGCAATCTTTTTGGCTGTTATTTGTGTATTCGTTCATACTTGGCTTAAGCTGAAAACAATGTAAGTTCTCTTTTTCAGGCTACTGTTAGTTTGTAGAGCGACCATATCCCTGCACTAAACAGGGGTTTTCAGTTAGGGCTACGCCCCAGCAGTTGGTATTAAGAAGCTACTAAGAGAGTAGGCTTCAACCTGCTTTCCAACCTGTTTACAGTTGATAGACTCTTAAATTTTGCCACAGAAAATTCATTACTAGGACCACCGAAGAGATATCACAGCTTTTTTACCGACAAATAGAAAGAATCCAAATTTTATCCCTGCTGGTGTTCGAAAGCCGCATTGCTATAAAATCTATAATACGTACTTGAAGGCTCGACCTGGAGATGTAACCACAACAAGCTCCCAATAGCAACCTGGATGATTATAAAATCGAGCAGATTGACTAAACTGGCAATAAGCGAGGATAGATGCTGACGAAATTTCTTCAAAACTTCTGCGCGAGACACCGGTTTGGAAACGGAGAATTGGAAGGACCAAGTTGCGATAACAGAATGGAGTACTACCTCATGATGCGAAGAATATCCTCCGCTACTAGATGGTGGCTGCTAGAAATCGGTCTACTGGCGGAAAAACATCTTAGGCGACCACTGGATTTTAGTGCTAGGAAAAAAAGAATGCTTAAAACCCAAGAATCGAATCCAGTGTTGCGATGTCCGGTAAGCCTATATATTGACCACTTGAACTTTCATGGCTTTCCGAAACGATTTTATTTCTTTCTTAGAATTATCTTATGGACTTACAAGTAATTTTTAACCAATAAAAAAGACAATTTGTGAATTGTACGATGAAATATGCCTTTGATATATATATATATTTTTACGAAAAATTGGGATCAAATTTAAAGGAGACAATTGCATGTTTTCAATCCACAAAATTCTTGAAGATATTTACTTAATGGTAAGTTATTTACCTAAATGAATACAAGTGTTAGATGATATGCAAGTCAGTTTTGCTATTTACATACAATTATAGAGTAAATAGTGAGAAATGAAACTGCTATAAAAAAACAAAAAAAAAACAACACATACACACGGCAGATGTGTAGAATTACACTTATATATAAATAATAAAGTTGCATGATTATAGTACATAACCATCACGCTAGGTGGGGCGGCACCTCAGTCCTCACTGAATATAACTATGTTTATAACCTCCTCCTTACACATGTACACAACTTTCTATCTTTCTTTTCCTCAATAAAGTAATAAACAATTTTTTTTTTATTTCTAATTAAAAAAATTAAAAAAAAGAAAAAGAAATGACTACATATATCTAAACATATCATTAAATATTCATATATTAACCGTTCCTACAATAAATAATCATTCCATTTTTACTGAAGCTCACTCTGTGATCTAACTGAAACACAAAGTTATTAAGTAATCTACTGATCAGCTGTTTTTTTTTTTTTTTGGAATTATTTTAATCGTGTCAAATTTTTGATATCCAGTTTTCACCGGCAATACAAAATTTTGAGGTCTTGTGAGTTTGAAAAAGAGGATTTTTCATAAAATTGTCTGTGTAGTAAAATAATATAAATAGAAATAGTAAAAATAGCCGAAATGGACCGAGGGGGGGGGGGACTTGACCTAGCCAACAAACAGAATAGCCAAATACGTCACACACTAAGAGTTTTGAAAAAGATGAATGGGAGTTTATAAGGTGAGGTCACAACTGACACATTGGTTGAAATGTAACACTGGGTGGCCCCAACTTGTTAACTGACACCTCCATCTTCCCTCAAACATTCATCTCTGGGTGGGCCCCTTCCCAGTGGGTAAAAGTTACAGGTCTTAAACACTTTTAAGATCTCTTACATAAAACTCTTCAGTTTACAATAACAGGCCACTTTTTTTGGTAAACCTGCTGAGCTTCACTACATGATTACCCTTTTTTTTTCTTTTTACAAGGAAAATTTACCTAAATGGAATCGATTCTGACAACAACAAAAAAAAAAGAAAAGAAAAACGCCTCTTACTTGGAATTTTATCGTTTTTCTTTGGAAGAAGATTTTCTATTTAAAACGACAGATTAGATAAGTGAAATGAAAAAAATATATAAGGAGAAATTTGACCACCCAATGAAATAGTTCACGTTTGGCTAGCAGGAAATAGGCGTGGATAAATAGTTTTTTAATAGTTCTTGCTACACAAAATTTTCTATCGAATTAATTATTGGTAATTATTGGAAATACCGCAAATGATTTAGGCACTTTATTTATACAGTACCTATGGTCATTAAGAATTTGACCTAATTGTGATTGCTACAATCATTTTAACTTGAAATACTTCCTACAAATATAAAAACAAGCCACTTTTATTTAAACTTTTTAAAAAAAAAACTGATTTTTTGGTTTCGGGGGGCTCTCAGTTATGTAAAATTTAAACAGGCGGTGCATGTCTTGAGATAGAGGACGACCACAGTCCCCACTCAGGTATAACACCCCCCACATTTTTTTTTATAGCCACCCAACTAAACATTGAAATTTTATAAAAAATTTATTATATTGAAATTGTATTAAATGGAGTAAGAGAAAGTTGAGTGTTGATTGAAAATAAGTTAGTGTGGTTGAAAAATGATATAAATCACTTTATATTGACAAACTGCAATTTTTCGTGTTCAAACCATATAAGAGTATCTAGCATGTCAAACGAGCCCACTAAGCCAATTTTTAATAATAAATCTTTTTATCGTTCTAAATAATTGCAAAACAAAATTACCAAAATTTTTATATATACGTATTATTTGAAACACAATATTATAAAATTGTATTAAAAATCTCTTATCAAATTTAATAGCTCCTAACGGGGGAAAGTTCTCTCCCAGAATCTTGCATCCCCAATCCTATTCCTGGCCTGATTCCTAATCCTAATCCAGATCAGCAACTTCCATAAAATCATCACCCCATCCCAATTTGCCTTCTTGCTTCTTCTTTTAAAAAAAAATCATTCCTTCATTTTTCTGTTTCCCTGCGTATATTAATCCTCATCAAAAAACTAAACTCATTCATTCTCTTTTGAGATTTAATAATCCTTACTAGGGTTTTCATTTTAGTTTTATTTCTAATCTCCTCAATTGTGTTTGAAAAATAAATTACATATAAATGTTCAAAGGCTCAAAACTTCTACGTGAAACACCGGTCGGAAACGGAGAAATTGGAAGGACCAAGTTGCGGTAACAGAACGCAGTACTACCCTAAGATGCGAAGAATATACTCCGCAACTGGATGGTGGCTGCTAGAAATCGGTCTACTGGCGGAAACATTAAGTGATCATTGGATTTTAGTGCTAAGAATCTACCCTCCTACTATATCATTCCGTTGATTGAATTGCCACTTAAACACTGAGCAATCAATTGAGAGAAGTGCAGTTTCCACCATCACTAGGGTTTCCTACAGGAAGCGATACAATCAGGGAGAAAATCTCTTTTTCTCATCAACATGATATCTCTGAGTGTATAATAAACCTATATAAACTGGAAATAATGCATAAATATGGGAAATATCAGATAAGGTAACAACTTGTAATTGACAGAGAAATATTATTTATAAAAGGGCAACAAGTTAATAGAGTAGTGTAACATGTGATTAGAAATATATCCATTTTGTATAACACTTGTAAGGGGAAAATAGATGATACAGACAGTATCAAAGACCCCTCCCCCCTAGCAAAGGGAAATAAGTAGTAACACAAAACAGAAAGGGGAACAGAGAGAAAATTGAGAAGAGTTTATCTGTATAGTTGGGTAAGTAGAATCTCAATTTAGAAGGCAATGGGAAGAGAGTATAACATTGAGACCAGGAAGGAAGGAAAGCAGTGGCAAGTAAATTGGGGGAAGGGTCTGAGTTAAACATCGATTAGACAGAGAATGAATCTGTGATAGTTTGGTAGTACTGGCCTTCTGTACTGCAACTACCCTGAAGCTTGGGAGTATGGGGAACAATTACAACACCAGCCGTAGTTAAGTAACAGCTCATAGCTGGCAGAAGGTGGCGCTACTCAACTTAGTACTGTCACAGTTAGATTGTCTAGCAAGGAAAGCAATCAATTGAGAGAAGTGCAGTTTCCACCGTCACTAGGGTTTCCTACAGCAAGGGATACTGACACACACACACACACACACACACACGCACACACTGATGTTAACATTGAGTATATGTGTTTATGTGTGATGTAAACAGGAAGTGGTGTGGTGGTTGAATTCCACATCAATTCCACCCTCACATTCACCACATAAACACACCCAAACACACACATACAAAAGGCCGGTCCCTATAATACTTGTTTCTACCGCCCCCTAAGTTTACTGACTACCCTAACCTCCCATTATATCATTCCGTTGATTGAATTGCCACTTAAACATTCAACTAACTTCCGCCACTCCTCCAGAGATATGTTCGCCCATCAATCTATAACTACCCTTACTCTACAATAAAAACGCCAATATTTCTCATCCCCTTCTATAAAAGTATGGCTAAGTACTTTCATTATGTATGTCATGATATATGTACTATTAGAGAACGACACCATAAACAATTACTATTACGCAAGACTTACATAATTTGCTTCTTTTTTTTATTTAAGTAATTGGTTCAATCAGTTGATTTTATAATGGAGATATAAAAAATATGATTTACTAATCATATGATTTGGAGAGGTGGACCCTTTCACTAGTACGAAGTTACGCAATGGTTTTACTTCTCATTTATATTACTATTTCTAGGGTTGAAACTGTGATGAAGTAGTAAAATCGCATTTGATATAGTGACGAAATTTTTTTCGCTTAATAAACAAAATATCTAGTACGAATCATTCGAAAGAGACTATTCCACTGGTGTAAAGCTGAAGATACCCTCTCTTTTACCCTATCACCCTTCTCTACCAAGGTTCGTTGTTCCATTAGCTTTCAAGGTATAACGACCCTGAAGAGGTCCATTGCAATATGGGCAAAACGTTTTCTAACAAACCACTGACGTGGTGCCAACCCGGAAACTCAATTGTTTTTCATGAAAATAGCCGTGGAAAACTAACCGTTTCAAAGGTTTACCACTAACGCAATACTTTCTCTCACTAGGAGAGTAATAGAGAGTTTTCGCTCTCTTTTTTTTTATTAGAAAAAATGTTCTTTCCTTAGAGAGAGACGGATTAACCCACTTCTCAAGGATCTTGGCGTCTGAGTGGATGCAAGAAATTATATCTATTTTATTTAAAGAAAATTATGATATGAAGAAAATGCAAGCTCGTTGGCAAAAAAGGATACACGCAGGTAGAAGGCTACAGTTACAGAAAGAGTTCAAAGGACCTGATTGGCTTTGTCTTTTTAGAGTTCATGAACTTGTTAGCATTGTCTACCCCCTTCTTCTCACAGGGGAAGATTTGAACGAACAATTAGAAGGCATTCTTTCAAGACAGTCTGTATCAGACATTCAAGCAGAACACTTCAGGAATCAGTGCCAGTTCCACAATATATTAATAAGTTTATAATTTCTTTGCAAATAACTTGTAGTTATTTTATTATTTTAATAGAATATAATTATTGTTTAGCAGTGGTGACTACTTTCTTATTTCTGATACTTCTTTCTCTTAAACATATATACTCGCAAGCCCTTTACAAAACCGCTCGTGCTACACAAGCTACCACTACATTACAACACATCACACCAATAACATTTCAGCGTCTGAGTGGATATCACTACCATCACATACATTTCTGTATTTTACAAACAATTATGTACAATACAAAGCTCAGATACACAAGAGAGTAATAATAGATTTTCTAGTTTGCGGTGGATTTAACTATTATTTAGTAACATCACTTCTAGGAATGTCCGTTAGGAGTACTTTCACAGTACTGGGTTTATCGCACTCACAAAAAATCTAGCTCACCTTGAGGCTCACATTACATTGTACTAAGGGGAGTACACTACAATTTATAGACCAAATAGATTTAGCTTAAACAAAGCCTTAGTGTGTCAATAAACACGATAAGAAATGACTTTAAACAGCTGACAATAGCGAAATTAACACAAATAATTATATCCTCCAAGAGTTACGCAATAATATGAGGATCTCAAAAAAGGGTTTAATGAACCAATTAAAAAAACAATTATTCACAGTGAGTGAAAGAATTAAAAAAAAAAAAAAAGCTAACCAAAAATAATTATAAGTAAATTTTTCTAATAAACTTAATAGATGAACATAAAAACCTTCACAGACGATAAATCATTGGAACAAATTAACCATTATTATATTTATGAAGTGTAACATCAATTAAAAAAACTTAATTAACTAATTATTTATTAATTACCAAATATTTATTATGTACTGAAGAATTAGAAGAAAAAAAAAATAATAATAATTATATTTGTTGAAAGTTGTGTTGGTCATACCGGTGTCTGTATTGTTTAAATTTACCTCCCTAACAAATATGGACATTTTTTGGGTGGTAAGCTTAGGCCTAAAAATTACATCTTTTTGGACTTTTTGGTGATAAAATAAGAACCAATAATGGGCGGAAGATACTAAGCTGGTTGTTAGGAGCTGAAAATGTTTACGTTTGTATTATCTAAGGATTTATGTGTTCTGAAGAGAGACCAGAGTAAATACCATCCGAAAGAGAGAGAAGGGATAGACTCAGTGGTTAGCGTGTTGGACCCCCACGCGGAAGTCCCGGGTTTGAATCCAGTGATTATCCCTTAGATTTTTTCTTCCTAGGAGCCTCTACAGCTCACTTTCAGCGATGGATAGTATTGTCTGTAACGAGAGAACACTGTCCGGAGGCCGGCAGTGCACTGAGAAGGCTCCGGATGCCAATGACCACACATGTTGATGCGCCTTAAATTACAAAAAAAAATCTCAGAAAGTTTTTGAAGGAAGGAATATGTATGGCCGGGTATATAATCTGGAATCAATTTCACTGTTGATCCGCTTTAGTGAAAAGAAAAAAAACACAGATTGAGAAAGGGATAATGAAGAATATTAAATAATAGTTGGCAATACTGCTGCGTGTGCTAGTAAGCTAGGCTGAATCCATTTAGAGAAATTGATTTAAACAAAACATCAAATGAAAAGTAACATATAGGGAAAAACTGTTCTCCCTTAAAGAAATAGCCATATGGATAATTAATAGAACCATAAATAATTAAATTTTCGCTCGCATTAAAGAGATTTTGGAGAAAGTTTAAGGTTACTTTGATGGTTTTTATGCAAAAGAAAATTAGAAACTTAAACAAGATTGTTTTCTGTCTTTTAGGGCTCTCCATCTTCGTTTTTTTTTTTTTTTTTTTAATGTGCAGGGTATCCTTTTTTCCGACTAGTTCCTGAAGAAAGCAACGAGAAACAAGAAGAAACTTATATACCAGAATTTTCTGGCTGCATTTTCCATGGAGATGATTTCTGTTAACTTTGTATAATAAATTTGTTTCTGCTACAGATTAAAAAAACCCTAGTCAACGAGGGCATCCTTCTGTTAACTAGAAAATATTTTTAAAATTCGCTTGACGTGACGGAAAGGTCCTTTAAATATTTAGATCATGAAATAGAAAGAATGGTAGTCCGATTAGTAATACATGCTATATTGCTGTACACGCTATATTGCTGAAGAAATCCGTAAATACGAGTTCAGAATCCGTAGCATTCAGAATTCTAACATACGACAGTTATGACTTATAAGAAATATTAAGAATAAAAAGTGTTAGAGACATTTTCCGTGGTAGCCTGCTTCATTTTGTGGTCATCGAGTTAGTGTGTGGAGTTAGTGTGAAACTAAGTCTCTGTACGAGTCTGTGTTGGCACACTGTCTGAAAAACGCATCCTGAAACGCCCGAAACCGGTCGATGATCACAAAATGAAGCAGGCTACCACGGAAAATGTCTCTGATGCTTTCCAGCTCTGCGGAACCAACCACCACAACAAATAAAAAGTGTTCCTTCAGAAGATTACTTTTTTAAAAGTTTTAGCATTTCTGCGATTATTACAGCCACACAACATGAACTACACTTAAACTGAAATCGTCTAACATACTTTTTAGGCCTCAGAGATTGTGCGCTATTACTTGGCTTCACCGTACTCTTAATCGCAAACTCTACCCCACAAACACTGCTATACACAAACACACTAATGGAGTAACACAGTCACTAGGAGAGCCACATTGGATCTTCTAGGTTCCAATGGCTATGTTCTACTCTGCTATACACATCTCTTCATCTACTTCGTATTCCGATGTCATGAAGTGCTTCTCTATTAGCCGATTGAATTTAAGACTTGAATCAGAGTTTGGGTGGCCAATTCAGCACTTTGATAAATATTTTCTGTGGCAGAAATGTATCTGCCATCTTCCTCAAATAATTCATCGGCAAGATAATTTAATTTATAGAATGAAATCTGTTCGCGACCAATCGTAAAAAAAATGTTAAGAATAAAACAAACTCCCAAAAACCACACAAGTAGTTAATTAATAAAAAGTTTAAATGAAACATAACGCTAAACATTAAAATCTCCAAGCTTGGTTATATTACTCAACGCTCATAAAACATTTTATATATATATATTTTTTTTTTTCTAATGGTGGTTAGTACTGTTTAAATCATGTGGTAATTGTATCCATTTGAGATCTAGTGATATGATCAGCTGTTTCAATGTGTACGTGATTCTCAAAAATATGTTTTTTTTGTAGTTAATAAATATTAAGGGCCGGCCACATCAGATGTTGTGTTGAATATTTTGTAACATAATACATAAAGTATTAAAAATAGTAAGGTCCTATAGTTTGTATAAAGATTTGAAAGAAGGAAAAAATAATATAATGTGAAACACACTAAGATTTTTACAACAATTGAACAATCTTCTTTCAAATTGGGATTTTTAATAAAGCCTATATAATAATAGTTTTTGGAGTCGTACTTCATATTGAATGACACTCCCAGAGAGAAACGTAACATCGCAACTCTCACAGAACCAATTTAATAATAAAAAAATAAAAAAAACCCTATGGCGCAACAGCCCATGAAGGGCCAAGGCTTGCCAGACGGTGATTTGAATAGGGTGGCGTGTGGTAAGCACTCCGCAGTTCCCACGCTGTTTAGTTCCGGCATTCGCTAACTAGGGCGCTACTAACTGTAGCTTCCCACTAACGTCCCCGTGTACGTATGCCCTCCCTGCGGAATGCCCTGCCTGTCGTAGGAGGCCACTAAAAGGGAGACCATGCACTGGACAAGTCGTATCTTCTAATAAGATATGTATGAGTCCTTGTGTGGAAAGAAAAATCTAGTTGTGTCACTTTTACTTCAATAACTAGAGACATTTTGGCGTAGGCTTGTGGCGAAGCCACGCTCACCCTGCGGAGTGCAATCAGCCTCTGGCTCTCCAGGTTGGGGATTCCCTTTCCCAACCCATACTGATTTGCCTCCAAGTTACCTGGGTTACTGAAACCCCTATGCTTGGGGCAATGGACAGGAATCAGTAGATGGGCACTAGATCCATCGGGCGTGCTATCAGTCACGCTAGCTCGTTAGAGTTAAAATACTGAACTACGGGCGCAAGCTACTTTCCGAGCCAATTGTTTGCAATTGAGGTAGGATCCGTAGTTGCCGTGATTTAACCAATAACTCCAATTGAGGTCATGAGTTGAGCGGGAGGAGATTCGCAATATAAAATCAACCCCGGAGCGAGCCATCTGCAGGAAGCGTATTTGTTATGTGTGCGCGGTTCACCACAGCCTGCTGGAGAATGCCTTCTCTAGCTTCTGGTAGTGGAGTGTGACCACATTGTGGGATCACTCTGCGCACTATTGAGCGTATCTCAACCTGCCCTTAAATAGGTCAAGCGGGGAAGTGCTTCGGCACTAAAAGTCCTTCCATGGTGATGATCCCCTTCTTGTTAAACGATCCCGTTGCTTGCAACGGGGAACCGGTAAACCCGAACGGGTAGGTACGGTCTAGAAAGATCCCCTGAAGTAACAAAAGGAAAAGGGGTATACGGGAAAATGTAGCTTCCCATTTTTTATCACAATGCTGGGTCAACACCGACTTTGCCCTCATGGGAATTGAACCCTGAATTCTCGCACGAAAGGCGAGTGCGCTAGGCACTAGACCAACGCGTGAGGACACCAATTTAATATTTCCCGGCAAAATATTCCATTAAAAGAGGCAGTGCTTCTCTAAGTTTCGCATCGATCCGGTGATGGTATCTTGTCGGAATATCAAGTTTGAATTTCCCGGATTTTTCCTTAATATATTTTGCTATTTACACTAATGCCCGTTCAGACTATGTGCTACAAACATTTCCATCACAATAGTAAAGAGTTTGTTGCGAAATATTCACAGATTTTATCTTGTATTTATTTCTCAGCTTACAAATGATAAAGTTTCTTCAAACTTGGATTTTTTAACAACTCATTTCGTTGAATATTATAGGATATAATAGAACGGTTCTTTAGAGGTATGTTGGCGTCGTTGCCCCCTCAAAAATGTAAAGTAAATGTAAAAATGATTTAGACTTTTTTTTAAAAATACATATTATAGCAAGATTTTTCTGCTTTTCCGAAAAAAATTTTTGTTTTCGAGTTCAAAACTTATATCCGGTCAAAAATTAATTTCAAAAGAATTGCCTTTCAATCTGCAAGATAACGCTACTGTCATTACTCCATTCCGCTACGTCTACCACAAGTTTCATAACTCAAGAGAAAACGTGCGAAATTGATAGGCAGAATTTTATCACAACACTTCATCAGCTCACATCAAATTTGAGTATCCAATCAAAAGCGATCAGGTAACATCATTCAGCTGCAAACATCCTCTTATCCCCCCTCTTCCCTCTCTCTTACTCTTATATCTCTTTTACCTCTAAATTAAGTCGTTAGTCATAAAACATGTCCTAAGTTTAGTCTCTAGTTTATTTATTATATCACCCATTTAATTTTTTTTATTTATCAATAATTAGGTCTCTTTTGGTTCTTAGTATATACTAGTAAGAGGCCATGAACCTTTGTTGAGACTTTGAATGGTTAATTCAATATTTAAGGCAAAAGATGTTGTTCTGACAAGTTAGTTGATGACTGAAGGTAGATATGCAGATTGGGTTAAGACACAATATTGAGAATCTCTGTAATGACGTATAAATGTTGTCAGCAATATTTAAAGACGATAGCATAAGCAAAATATTTGAACGGGAATTGTTGCGAAGTGAAGAAGGAGAAGTGAAGAGAGATAACTAATATGGCTCAAGAGAATCAAGAGAGAGAGAGAGAGAGAGCGAGAGAGAAACAGAGAGATATTCGAGCACAATAGTACTGAACTGCCTCCGCATACTATATACTACAGTAGAATCGGAGGCGGAGCATCTAGACAAACCAGAGCGCACTCACACGGCACTACAAAGAGGCAGAGAGTGAGATCTAGTTGAGTATAAGAGTGAGAGAGTCAGTACAATGATGTATATCATTATTGTAGCTCGTCGATGTGATAATGGTCGTGTTAGTTTGTTAATGCCCGGACCCCCGGGTAAAACGAGTGTGCGCACTACACACCGGTCGATGAGCCGCCTCCAGTTGCCATGGACACCGACCGTATCTCTCATTCGCTTTCTCTTCTTTTTCTTCTTTTTGACGTCGACTTTCCTATATCAACATTCCTACACTTTTCTCCTAAAAATAAAATTGAATACCATATATCACGAACGCGTCAACCTAAATGGTCAAATCTAAATTAATTCAGTACAAATTTACGAACGTTTCCTGATATTCAATAATTAATGTACATACCAAAATGTAATGTACTATCAAAAAATAACTGTAAAGCTAATTCGTCCTAACTTAAAACATTCTGATGAAATATCTTGCTTTGTCTGAAAATAATGTTTAGTTTTTGCGTCGGTTTCACTCATTACAGACGGCATTGCTCATCACTCGGTGTGTTTTAAAGCCTCATAGGAAGAGAAAATCTAAGAGCAGCACTGCTAGATTCAAACCCGGGGACTTCGGCGTGGAAATCCAGCCCGCTACTACTGAGCTAATCTCTTCCCATTTTGAAAAAAAAGTAAAAATTAGTAAGACTTGGTAATACTTTGAAAACTGTAAAGATTAATTGTTAAAATTTGTTTTTTATGGGCTGTGCTTTTCCTTTTTATAGGGTGATGATGTAATGAACCTTTACTAGCCGAGAGTTTTTTTATTATTTTATCATGTCGAGTATTACAGAGTTTTTATCCTGACGTTTCGGCACTAATAGTAAATTGTTTTATACAAATTTATATATGTAAGAAATTATTGTAAATGTCTAAAATATATTTACATAGTAGTATTCCTCTGAAGATGGCACGCTTAGTGCCGAAACGTCAGGATAAAAACTCTGTAATACTTTACATGATAAAATAATAAAAAAACTCTTGGCTGGTAAAGGTTCATTACAACATCACCCTATGTAAAGATTAAATTTGACTGTAATTTATGTCTTCCAGTTAGAAATTAATCGAACAAAATTTAATTAAAAATTAAAATTAGACCGATTTATGAGTTTTTAATTTTTCTATCGTCTGGAGAACATTAATAAAGGTTTGGATGATAAATAAAAGGACTAGGAGTGTAGACTAGGACAAGGAATTCGTAATCCTAGCGGACAATCTAAGACTTTTCGTCAATCTTTCATATTGTATCGTTGGGTACCATTTTATCTTTAATACAAATGGAGAACTTAACACCATATTCAAAGTTATAAAAATGTATATAATGATGTATGAATGTATAATATGCTGATTTGTCTTAACATAAACATACAACTGGTGATGATGAGACAAGAGCCACCTATCAATTGAGGCAGGTAGAATACGATTACATTGCAGAAAATGCCAATAATATTGAACAAACACAGTTGAATTTTAATGTCTCTAATTCGTCAGAACTATCTGAACCCATTGCTTTCATAAACAAATTATTATTAAATAAAAAATGAGAGGTTTATATCCGTGCAGTTAACATTCCAAGTAGGTTCCAAAGGAAATCGTTGTAGACGATCGTTGAGAGAATCGTTTTTTGAAGAAAATCCCCCCCCCCAAATTCAAGAACCAATTCTGTAAAGTTGTACTTCTCGTTAACCGATTTTATTCAAATTTGGAATAAAAAATTCTACATTTTTTTCTATATCTAGTGAAAATTCACCTCTTACTTAGGTGTAAGTAAAAGTAACAAAGAAACCTCCTACAATAAAAGTAAACCAATTGAAACAGACAGGCCTTGAAAACGGAGCCACATGAAGAATTCTGTGTCACAATATAAATTATTATTTAATTATTTAATGTTTATTTTTTATTAACCCCCAAAAAAACATTGTGTTGATTTTTTCCAGCAAGGCCGTTTCAATTTATTGTAATCAACAATTGAATATAAATCTATATGGCAGTGATCTATCATCTATTAAAGTCAATATGATTATCAAATTCATTCACATATGTTAAATAATAAAACTGTCAAAAAAAAATGGAATCAGCTAAGCGTACAAGGTTAATAACCTTGCCGTTACTAGCAGCAGTCGGATACATCCTTGAAGGTAACAAATTAACCACTTAGTACCCATATTATGTTCTTATACATAAAGGTAACTGAAGGGATGTAAAATCCCTTGAAGATGAAGCAAAAAAAAAAGCGAAAGAAAAGTAAATTATCCCTAGGATTATACTAAGTAGTGAATGACAACCCCATGCATTCATTGTAATTTACCTTTGGGAATTGTCTGTCCTTTCTGACAGCCTGTCAAAATGATCGCATTTCCATTTTTAAGCGAGAACATATACATATATATTTTTATCTTTTTTAAGTATAAATATTAAATTCTGAACGTTTTTTCAGGATTAAAATCCCTTAAGATGGAGATTTCTTTTACTTTTTTTCTGTCTGTCAGTGGGAGATTTACAACTACGATGTGGGTGTCCGAGGAAAATGGGAAACAGGAAAAGGTCCAGTAGGTTTTTGGCGAGCATATTAATAAATTAGGATTTGATTATTTCGATTTATTTTGTTTATTTTCATGTCTACTTTCTGTAGGTGCCATTTTACTGAATGATTTTCCAACGTTTCAGGATTTTGCTCAAAAAAAACGATTCAACGATTTTCTTTAAAAAGAGGCTTTACTAACTAACATGGATTGTAACATTATCGGGTGTGTGGACGCACATACATTGATTTGTATGAGTGCTGTAAAAAATGGTGACAGTATGTTTCTCTCAAAGGGTCATTACAGTATATTGAACTTTTTCGACAAAATCAACAATATTACAAATAATAGTATTAAATTTGTTGTAGAAAGATAATTTTTAGGAAAACTGTAAACTGGAATTTTGGAAATGCTAGAAATTCAGTATGTTTCAGTTTGTTGTTGTTGATTATATATGCTCGTAAAGTGGAGAGAAAAAAAAAATAATCAAAATGAATATAACTATACTACCGCTTAACGGTCCAGAACAAAAAGGTTTCGAAAAAAAAATAAAATAGAAATATATATGGGGTTGTCCAACTGTTGTAGGTTTTTGTAATATTCGGAAAATATAACGGTGCATTTCTTGTGCTTTTATTCCTGTTCTGAGAATCTTAGGAAAAATAGGAATCTGGGCCACCATTTTGCAAAACCGCTGTTCTGGCAGTTAGGTCTGTAGGATGGAATATAATGGCTGTAAACCCAGAAGGGGTTGCCACAATGATCCAGTTAGTCTTTACTCTTAAAATTGAACTTGATTAATCCACATCTTCAGAGATGCTGGACGTTCCTATGTATCTGGTAGCCGGACAATATGTGAACATATTATACACAGGATCTGCAAAAGTAGTTGATTTATGCTTCTACTAAGGTTTGGCTTATCCGAAGGGAAACTCAAGCCCCACTCCCACACAATGGAGGTTCACACATCACTTTTCAAATAGTACATTCACTGACAATTAAGGCACACTATATCTTCGAGCAGGCTTTGTTAACACCCCATCTAAACATCTACTAATTCAGTTTCCTAGTTGTGAAAAATGTTTAAGGCTGATCTTTTGTTGGATTACAAATGTGAAAGCAAAATGAACATCGATATATATTTATATATAAGAAGTTAACATGAGATGAGTACAAGCAAACACCTGTATATGTAGGTTTCAAAGAATTTTTTTATTTTTATTTTTGTAGAAGGTTTCATTTATAGCAGGTTATTATTCCACTAGAAAGTGATGTAGGACGCGTGCGCAGTAAAACCGGAAAGCGGTGTGGTTCACTAAATACAGGGCTGACCACAAAATGCTACCGCAGGCTAAAGCTCGCAAAGCGCCTGAAGGCAGTCTAATAATTGTGTGTGTGTGTGTGTGGGTATTTTTTGTGAAGAAGCTGTGTTTACAGTTAATTGTCTTCCAATTACAGGCCAACTCTTTATCTTGTTCTTTTCTCTCTTTTATTCTTTATAATCATCATAGTTCGTTGTCTCATTCACTCTTGCACGCACATTCATATAAATATATATATATATAATCACTGAAAGAAAACAAGTCGGTTAACGGACTGCACCTGATGCGTTCACAGTTGCGATATAATGAACTTTGCTCAGTCTTTCTACAACAAGAAGCGTGCTGCTGCAGGAGGTTTTCTTCGCCAAGGATAAAACAGTCTTTGGAAGTTTCTATTAATAATGTATGAAAGAGCAATATAATGCTTGTACTAGGATGGACTAAAGATAGATAGACTAAAGTCGTAATAAAAGAATGCTAATATACAGCATCCTATCTCAGTGGATGGTAAATCAAACGGGCACCCAGGCACGGTAAGGTAGGCAGTGAGAGAGGCATGGTGATGCGATCTTGGCGTGACCAGACCAACCGACAGCCGGCATTCTACTACATGGTCATTCTCCCAATCTGTCTGTCTCACCTCACACTATCATGTTCTCTCTCTCACTCTCTCAGCCAGCCACCTATCATTGTCTGCTGCCTTCATCTTCAACAGTTTCCATCCGTCTAAATGACCACATGTTGATGCGCGCACGCGCACTTTAACCACATAATACATACATACACACCAATACATAACACAAATGTAACTAACTAAAAGTATCATTCAACCATAACGAATTGATCATGAAATAGTAATTGATGGAAATATGACGTTAAAAAAAAAAAAAAAAAAAAAAAAAAACAGATTACCTTTCTTCTAAAGAATTACCGATTATATAATTCAATTTTTTGGTTATGATTAAAATAAAACATACTCGCTTAACTCAAAAACTAATTGTATTCTAAAGTAATCGCATAGATTTTTACATTTGTGCAGTACGTATTCCATATTTAAAGGATATCATTACAATGGTTTTTGACAAAAATTCCCCCCCAAAAAACTCAAGAACCCATTCTATAAAGTAGCACTCTTCCTATTAACCGATTTTCTTCGAATCTGAAATTCTAGCAATACTTGTAATGTATATTGTAATATTAGACGATTGAAGCCATATATTTTACAGAATTAGTAAGTTTAGAGAAACAGCTTAACGCTATTGTTCCCCCAGAACCTCCCCTCCCCAAAACTATTATCCTAAGAATAATTTCACAAATAAAACTGATAGGCATTTATGTCTGTAGAATTTAGGTATACACAAGTTTAAAGAAAAATCACCGGAGTCATTTTTTGAGAAAGTAAAAAAGTAAAAAAAAAAAAGAATTTTGGATTTTGACTAAAATTTATTGTCAATTTATTTCAAGTATTTTATATAAGTGTTCCTGCAATTTTCACTTTCTCTTACTCCTAGTAAGATGAAGTATTGTAATCGTATCAAATTTTCGATATCGAGTTTTCACCGGAAATATCCGTTTTGAAGTCCCTTGAGTCCAAACAAGTGGTTTTTAGCAAATGGTCTGTATGTGTGTGCGCGCGTGTGTAAAGCATAGCTCAAAAACGAAAAACCGTAGAAAATTGAAACTTGATATTCCGTTTAGGTATCACCATGGGATCTGACTGTACGTTATCTGTCAAAATTCCTCAACCGGCAGTACCACTTTACTAGTTTTTTTTTTTGTTTTTTTTACTTTTTTGCGTTTGTCTCAAAAATCGCCGCTCCGACGATTTTCTTCAAACTTGGTATATCAACTACACATACAACGAGTTACAATTTTTATTTGAAACATTTCTTTGGGAAAATTCATTTAAGGGCAGTTATGTGGAAGGGTGGGGTTAGGTTTTTATCTAAAGTGGTTTTACAATTTATTAGACAATTGTGTCATCTAAATAATATTAATTAGAATTGAATATGTTGTTGAAATTCCGAGTATGAAAAAAATCGGATAACCGGAGGTGCATTTACTTTACCAATTTACTAAATGATTTTTTTTTTTCACTTTTTCGCGAAAAATGGCTACGACGATTTTCTTGAAACTTCATATATAAACTAAACATACAAAGATCTACAACTTTTACTTAAAACATTTCTCTGGGAAAATTCATTTCCACTCTTAGTGGAGGGGTAGGGGTTACGTTTTTTCTCTAAAGTGTATCATAGTTGATCATACAATTCTATCATCCAAAGAAAATTAATTACAAAATAATTAGATGGCCGAAATTCTGAGTTTCAAGAAAATTAGTAAACCAATCTTAGTGGAGGGGTAGGGGTTACGTTTTTCCTCTAAAGTGTATCATAGTTGATCATACAATTCTATCATCCAAAGAAAATTAATTACAAATAAGTAGATAGCCAAAATTCCGAATTTCAACAAAATTGGTAAACCGGAAGTGCGCTTTTACTGAACAGTTTTTTTTTGTCAGTTTTCGACGAATTTCATTAAATTTGGTACACTAACTATAAAATTTGTCAACTATAAAATTTTGAGAACTGGTGTAAGAGAAAGTTGTGTGAGTGTTTCACATCAGATTTTTTTTTTTTTTGTTTAAAATTATTTTGTTCACACTCACAGAAATTTATTTTCGAAGATAGGAGTCCTCAAAACATGTAATTTCCGGTGAAACTTTTAAACTTCCTAAATTTGGCACGATCGTAATACTTCCTGTTACTAGGAGTAAGAGAAAGTAAAAATCGAATATCTGAACATGATTACAAATCTCCTTTTTTTACACTAGTACCTACTCGTAATAAAAACGAATATTATAATTTACACTAAACGCCCGAATTAAACCGGCTCCCCCCCCCCCAAACTGTCAAAAACTCATCACCGAAGAAAATAAACCTCGGATATATTATATTTCATTTAATGCTAAAAAAAAATCTAAAGTTGAATGACAGTTTGATACTTACCACTGGTGTGTAATAAAATAGCATTTATATAAATCTAAATTGGAGGGGAGGAATTGAACATGAAAGGTGGAGTGAGACAATGGAAAGTTAATCGTTATAAGCAAGAGATCTGGGAAAGAGAAAAAAGATCTAACACGGCTGTCCCGGCTGGGGGACCACAAAAAATTAATACAAAAAAAAATTAACGAAAGAAAGAAATATTTTTGTGTTAATTTTGGTGGCACTGGTTGACAAAAAAGAAATCAGCTGATTAGGGAGATTGTTACGAAACTCATACATACAACACATGTAACAATACATACAACAATCTAATAATTGCATACATTTAGGGAACTGACTGGACAGATTGTCAGCAAGTGTAGAAATATAAATGGAAGGACATTGTTCCCCAATATGTGGCAGACCATTCTCACAAATTCGAACAATACTATACAATTATGTTTAAAACCATACATACAAGGCATAGCCTCACCCTTACGACTGGAAAAACTCACCCCTGAACACAGTTAACATGTTCAGTACAATGTTTTAATGTTAAAATCGAAAAAAAAATTCTATGTAAATTATCCACTGCATTGTGTAAGACTTAATATATATAATAATATGGTGTGAAAGATTCACTCGACATTCTTTTACTTTCACAAAATTTCTACAAATTTGGATTTTTTACTTGAAGTTAGATTGTAATCAGAAAAAAAAACAGCGCCTACAATCTAGATCAAACCATAATAAAATTCATGTTTTTCAGAGAAATGTTTCTGGATGATAGGATCAAGCATTATATAAATGTCACTTTAGAGGAAACGTCAACCTGCAGCTCCCTGTTGAAACTTCCAAAAATCAAGATTTCTGGAGAAGTTAAGAAAAAAAAAAACTTAATTGTGTAAGTAGTAAATGAAGTTGTAAGGAAAATCGTTGGAGCCATTTTCAAGAAATCGAGAAAAACTAAACAAAAAAAAAAATTAATAATAATAATCTGCTGTGAAACAATCACACAACTTTCTCTTAATCCAGTTCTCAAAATTATAATTGATAAATTTTATAGTTTGTGTACCAAATTTTTATTGAAATTCGTTGAAAACTGAAAAAAACTGTTCAGTAAAAGCGCCACTTCCGGTTTACTAATTTTCTTGAAACTCAGAAATTTTGGCCATTTGTTTATTTCTAATTAATTTTGTTTTGGATGATAGAATTGTATAATCAACTATGATAGCACTTTAGAGAAAAATATAACCTCACCCCTCCCCTTGAAGTGCCCTTCAATGAATTTGCCCAGAGAAATAAAAGTTTGTAACTCTTGGTATATCAAGTTTGAAGAAAATCGTCGGAACCATTTTTGAGATAAACGCAAAAAAAAAAAAACTAGTAAAGTGGTATAATTCCGGTTGAGGAATTTTGACAGATAACGTACTCTCAGATCCCATGGTGATGATACCTGAACAGAATATCAAATGTCAACTTTCTACGGTTCTTCGTTTTTGAGCTATGCTGTTCACATACATACATACACACAGTTACACACACACACACACACACACACAGACCATTTGCTAAAAACCTCTTTTTTGGATTCAGGGGGGCATCAAAACGGATATTTCCGGTGAAAACTCGATATCGAAAACGATTACAATACTTCCTCTTACTGGGAGTAAAAAAAAAAAGAAGAAAAGAACTGAAGGGAAAAGTAGAAATAAGGTCACACTTGCCGGTAGATGTGCTAGTGATGGTATCTAAAGGGAATATCAATTTTAAGCTTCTTCCTGTGGTTTTCATTTTTGACATATTTTGTTCAAATATACACATATATAGACCATGCGCAAAAAAAAAGGGTTTTTCCCATTCGGAGAGTTCAAATCATGTATTATTTAATAAACTAAAATCAAGTTTGAAATTGAACAGATCGTAATATACATCCTCTTACAACAGTAAGCAAGAGGAATTGCTTATTCCAAAAATTGATATTCCAATTAGAGAATATGTCTGAAATGGATCTTAGTCACTTCTTCAAGGATGTTGATACGAACAGGTTATCCCAAACACGACAACATCCCAACACAGAACACTCATCTGTTTATACTGAGATGGTCCATGTGTACGACTATTTGAGTGTGATACATTCTATATGTGCAAACTGCAGCATAACTTTTGTATACTTCTAGTGGGGTAGCTGCAATAGATAGATCTACTATGTCGCAATGGATATCATTTGCAGCTGCTCGCTCTACATGGTCATGCTTGCTCCATACTTTATCGGCGCTACGTGTCCTTTATCGGGAGCTCTTTAATCTTAGGCAGTCCCAAAATTGATCACCAGTCAATTATCTGTGTTTGCTTTCCTAAAGCCACATTAAAGCAGCATCAGTGCGCAGGTAGCTATATATGCTGCCCATCTTACTCTGAGTTCCAGTCTAACCAATTCGTCCAGTCGACCAATTATTATAAATGAGCAAAACTTTATTTGCGTATTCAAACCAGTTCATCACAAAATGACCAACGAATCCACAACATTATCAACCAGCTCGCCGAACCACCTCACAGGTCAGCCAGTTCCTGATGTATTCAAACTTTGTTAGCTTTAGAGAGAAAGCGACTTCGTAGATGTTTCTAAAGGAAGAAAAAAAATAATAGTGATTTGCACAAAATTAATATGGAAGCTAAATTATGCGTACACCTCCACATGCTTTCAATAAGTAATAACCCAGTGCAAAAAAATTTGCCCCCCCCCCCAAGCAACTCCGAAATGATGAGTCTACACTCCACTGTGTCATGACAGCGTTTTGAGCAAACTTGTTTTTTATAAACTTCAACGTATTAAAAAGGATTAAAAGTCATTAAAATATCAAGTTTTTTAATTCAACTATCCGTTGGATATAAATAAAACTGGAAGATAATAAATATGAGTGACGTTTACGCGATCATAAATTTTAAATTATTAAAATAAAATGTAATAGTATTTAGAAATAAATTTAACAAGCTCTTTGGATTAATTTATTAAATAAAATTTAAAAAAAACAATGGCAATTACTTAAGTGAGTTTTTTTTATAGAAAAGAGTTCAAGTTATAATTTAATAGAATTACAAGGTAAATTATGAAATTTAACTCTTTTTTGTAAAGTCATTCAAAAAACCACTACCAAGTGTCGCGACATAAGCCTTATATATACAAAAATTTTGCGTATTTTCTAGTAATTTTTACTTTCATCAATTTTCCTAAATTTAGTCATCTCTTTCCCCACCTCCCTAAACGTGGAAACTACTGCTGACAAAACGTAATTGTAATGACTTATGCTGGTTCTAATAAAAGACAATTCCAACATATAAAGACGAACTTTTTTGAGAAACTAATTTTTTTTATTTTATACTCGTTGCTAGCAGACATTAAAATAAAATAAAAAAAAATAAGGATAGGCCTTATATTGTCGCGTCACTTCCGTTTAACCACCGGAAGGATTTAATGGAGAGAGGAAATAAGACTGGCGGTATGGCCAGTCAAGGAACTAACTAACACGCGAACCAATTATTTAAAAAAAAAAAAAGCCTACAACAGAATAGTTTATTTAACTTTTAGTTTTATTTTTTATTTATTATTATCATTTATATTTAGACTTTGAAAAAAAAAAATTATAAATGTATACAACTGGATATATTTAGAATTCTACCTTGCAAAGTAATTAAAAATCTGATGTTTGTGTGTATGTTTGCATATGTATTATGGAATAGTATAATAAATGGAAAGACCTAAAACTCGTAATAGAAATATGTTAATATGAAATTTTCCAAATAAATATTTCCAATATAAAATGATAGACTTTTATGTGTGTAGCATGTATAACAAGATTAATATAAAGTTGTTGTGGTGGTTGGTTCCGCAGAGCTGGAAAGCATCAGAGACATTTTCCATGGTAGCCTGCTTCTTTTTGTGGCCATCGACCGGTTTCGGGAGTTCGCCCCTTGAAGACATGATGCTTCCAAACCGGTCGATGACCACAAAATGAAGCAGGCTATCACGGAAAATGTCGCTGATTAAATAAAAATTTATTGGAGACATTTTTGAAATATCTGCGAAAAGCTTAAACAAAAAAAATCATTCAATGAGATATTTGTACGGCAATGGCCAGAGGAGTTTCCAAAGAAAAAAAAAAAATTGTTTCTTGCTCTACGTTTCGGATACCATTGGTGCCCTTCTTCAGGAGCTCTGTAAAAATTGATTGAAGGAAATACATTATTGTACAGTATAGTACAGTACAGTATAATGTATTTTTTCCAATACATTTTTACAGAGCTCCTGAAGAAAGACACCAATGGGTACCCGAAACGTAGAGCAAGAAAGATTTTTTATTTCTTAAAAAACTCCTTTGGCCATTGCCGTACAAACATCTCATTGTAATTTTAAGGTCTGACGATTTGAATACCATTTTATAAAAAAATCATTCATTTTAAAAGTGATATCTCTGATTTAAAAGTGATGTCTCTGCGACCCAAAGGTCTATTTTGCTATTTATGGGTAGTTTTAGTCGCACAGTGTCAACCGAGGCTTTGCAAGTTCTGACAGGTTGTCTTCCCTTGGACTTAGAGATTATTCAAGCGGCCTTAAAATATTTCTTGAGAAAAGCTGAAACGGTGAGCCTGGGTGGCATTACTGTGGAACCTTTCCCAGAGGTGGACGCTAGCAATATGATTTGGCTGAGAAATAGATAACAAAAATTAAACAGGATCTTTTATGGACATATGGAAAGCCCGCTGGGCGAGTTCTGCGAAGGGAAGGACAACTTATAGGTATCTTCCGGAGGCGACGGCTGGTCATAGAATAGTCCCAAAGGATTTTTCATATGCTGTCTCCAGACTTGTAACGGGCATGGGCAAGTGGTTTAGAATGTGGCTGGTGAGTGAGGGTTGATGTCGCTGTGGCGAAGACGAGACCGCTGAACACATAGTTTTAGACTGTGAGCTCTATGAAGATCACCGCATAAACTTGTGGCGAGGAATTGAATTTCATGTGAACCTTAGCAATGACAATCTGCCCCTGCTTCTGGAAAATGAGACGGCATATAATGCCTTCAAAATGTTTGCGGAATCTGCTCTGTCGCGGCGTATGTCTTGGGGGTCTTTCCTTTGGGTAGGCGGAGTGAATGTTTTGTGTGATAGTAATTTATTGCTTGTCTGTGGTCTGTGTGCGTTAGATTCGGGTAGCTGTAGAATTTTAGATGACCTCTCAGGAATATCGAGTACTGAGAGGTTCCTTGGGTTAGTCTTGTATGGATGTGCAAGGTATAACTGTATTTATTGACGGTGTGAGGTTTGTATGTGTACTAGGTTATATTGTGGTTAGTCTAGGACGATTTGAACACCATTTTAAAAAAATCATTCATTTTAAAAGTGATATCTCTGATTAAAAAGTGATGTCTGCGACCCAAAGGTCTATTTTGCTACTTATGGGTAGTTTTAGTCGCACAGTGTCAACCGAGGCTTTGCAAGTTCTGACAGGTTGTGGATCTAGAGATTATTCAAGCGGCCATAAAATATTTCTTGAGAAAAGGTGAAACGGTGAGCCTGGATGGCATTACTATGGTTCGGTTATGTGCACCTTTGAGTGCCCATCCCTCGTTTATTTAGTGATTATGTATATATAGAAACAGTTCTGTTTATAGTGAAGTCGATTGCGATGGATGAATAGTTTGATGGGATAAGCGCGAGCTCAGATACGCCTTATAGTGTGTTTTGATAATAATAATAAAAAAAAAAATCTCTCTGATTAAACCAATTGCTAACGAAAACGCCGTGCAACTTTTTCTTTGTTGGGTTATGTGAAAGAAACATTATATAATATATATAAACATAATGTGCATATAATATCGATATTCTTGAAATGATATTTCAGTCCGATATTTCTTGTAGCACCTTGTGTTGTGGTTTTCGTTTGTGGTAAAAAAAATGCCGTCTGTCAGCCTTTCTCATTAAAGGATAACGGCACTTTGAAAGTTAAACTGATTCATTAATTTCCTAGAACACCATACTATAGATTATTCCAACAACAAAAAATTGTTTCAAAAGAAAATTTCTGTAAAGTTCACTTCCGGTTATTCAAAACTTGGAATTCTAACAATGCTTTGAAGCTTTTTGAATTTATAAATAACAAGAACCGTGCTAAGATGGCACTTTTGAAGGAAGTGCACTTAACGTTAACAGTTTCCGGCACACATAACCGTCTAAAAAAAAATTGTTCCAATAAAAGTGATGTATGCAAAGTTTAAACAAAATCTTTGAAAGGTCTTTATCGAAAAAATTGCACAAAACTTAAAAACAAAATAAATAAATAAAATAAAACATTTAAATACACTAATTTAAAACATTAATACACTTCAATCTGAAAACTTGGCAAGTGATAAAAATAAGATTGTTGGTACGGAATATATCAAGTTTTGATGTGCTTGGCTACTTTGAAATATTTTGGATTCACCACACACTCACAACAACATACTTAAGTTCCCTGACACATTTTTTTTATATTCAAGAGAGAGTACTTCAAAAACATGAAGAATCAATTTAGGAAAAATTTTCGACATATCGAAATATTTGCTCGTAACCATAAGAGAAAGTATAAAAAAAAAAAAAAAATCTGGTGTGACATGAGATTCAGACGACTTTCTCTTACTGTAGTTAATCCTTTTATTTATTTCTTTATTTATTTAAGGCGCGTCAACATCTATGGTCATTTGCGCCCGGAGCCTTCTCAGTTCACTGCCGGCCTCCGGACAGTGTTCTCTCGTTACAGACAACACTGTCCATCACTAGACAGTGAGCTGTAGAGGCTCCTAGGAATAAAAAAATCTAGGGCAGCACAGCTGGACTCGAACCCGGATCCTCCGCGTGGGAGTCCAGTACGCTAACCACTTAGCTACTCTCTTGTCTTGCAGTTAATACTGTAATTTTAAAAGCAACAATTTTTTTTTCTTTTAAACTTGAAAGTTTACTTATTCGCCCTAACATAGAGGTGGTGAGGGTACATGTACTTACCCAATAAGGCAGATAGTATTTGAAGTGATTATAGCGTAGAGAAGAAGACAGCACCAATAACATTGAACAATCCAAATAATCCCTTCAAAATCCCCCTCCCCCACACAAAAAAAAACAGTTTTTCCAGAAAAAAAATAAAACCTTCATATCTGTGCAGTGAAATTGTGCTCCTTGCCTTGAGAGAGAGAGAGATTGAGCTCTATTGCTTAGGACGTGGTTCATTTTATGGCAGAATGTTCAATTCTGTCAGAACTTCGCCTCCCATATTTTGGACAATGCACTCTAAATAAAATCCCACCTTATTTCTTTTTTGAATAGGTCTGATATACAAGTTATTAAATATGCTCATCATGCCTGGTTTATCGCCAACAATTTATCCAAGAATTCAACTTCCACTCCAGCAATTGGACAATTCTGCACTTCTTTGTAGATTTGTAATTTTACTTTTGTAAAAATTCATGAATTTTTCTATTTTTGTAATCATTTTGTTTATCAAGTTGTTCTTTTACATTTTTTTATTTCATTAAATAATATTTACTTTTATTTCTATTTTATTTTTTTTAACTAAATTATAATTTTCATTATATTCTTTATTACAATATCATTGATAAGGCATTTTGTATTTACCGACCTCCAGCAGACGGATCTATTCCCATTGCTGTATAATACTTATAAATTTATTTTTTGTATGCAATCCTTCTTAAAATAAAGTATTCTAACGCATCCAGTGGTGCCATCTAGGAGAGGAAGTAGGAATTCAAGTTCTCTTAGTGGCCGCTAGGTAGCGCTGGCGACGCGCTCTAGTTCTTTCTGGAAGGATTGAGAAGATTTTAGAAGATTCTCCATCGATATAAATAGTGGGACCGCAGAGAGTTTTCCAGTTACAAACGAAGTGTATGTTTATGGAAAGTGTATAAAAAGTGAACAAAGTGTACTTTTGCTGTATAAACTGTGAAGTAATTATTATTAAGTGTTGTATTTTATAATTTATTGTGTATAACAATAAATTGGTGTTTTCTTGGAGTATTTTATCTATACGAACCCACTTAAAACTAGTTGCAGTAGCTAGTTTTGAGGGAAAAACGTTACAGTATTATTATCTATCTATCTGTGCAGTGAGCATTCCGAATTTTAAAGAAACGTTTTTAGGGAATCTATAATAGATTACCTATTGCCCTGAATTCCATGCCATTATTATCCATGCTACCAAGCTACAAAATATAACTGAACTATTTTTAAGTGAAAAAAAAAAAAAAAAATAACAAACAAATAAATAAAAGAAAAACAATCATAAACTTGATCTCTTAAAGAGAATTTACTTTTTTATTGATGTCTATTGTATTTTATGTATGCCGACTAAAAATCACCAGCAACACCACACTGGTCCATCTATCTATTATGATAGTTTTATGATGAGGTATCATTAAAATCCCCTCCACCACAAAATAAAAAAAATGTAAGACATAAAGATGGAAAAAATAAATTTGTCAGGTTTTGAGATGTAAAAAAATGATATTTTTTTTTTTTTTTTTTTACACAACTAGAGATGGTAGCAGCAATTCAGAGAACATTAAGGACTGACTGTCTGTAGTTGTTGTCTTAAAAACAACAAAAAAACAACAAGTTGTGGCTCGTGTTAACAACACGGCACCATACAAAGATCACTGTATGTATAGCACGAAAAGAGGACCACCATTGCGCACAGCTACACTTCTGTAGTTGATGACGAAAAACTAAAAGAATATCTCACGGATTGTACAAAAAAAAATACTCTTGCCTGGAGGTTTCCTTTTTTCTACTCTACTCAACGTATAGCAATCGTACTAATTCAAAGAGGACTAAAAAAAAATAAAAATTAGACAACCGGACTTTAGACACGATCTGCCCATACTCGTCACGGAGGTCTCTCGGAAGTCTCTTACTCTCACTTTTTCTCTCTCACTCCTTAATAGTAATAGTTTTCGTAGAAGAATAGAACTTTTTTTGTTCTTTTTTTTTATCATAATAACGACATCTGTCAGCCTTCTCAAAATAAAATAAATATAAAAATCTGGTGTGAAACACTCACACAACTTTCTCTTACCAGTTCTCAAAATGATAATTGACAAATTTTATAGTTTGTGTACCAAATTTAATGAAATTCGTCGAAAACTGAAAAAACTGTTCAGTAAAAGCGCACTTCGGTTTACTAATTTTCTTGAAACTTGGAATTTCAGCCATCCATTTATTTCTAACTAATTATGTTTGGATGATAGAATTGTATAATCAACTAGGATAGCACTTTAGATGAAAATCTAACCCCACCCCTCCCCTAAAAGTGCCCTTAAAAGAATTTTCCCAGAGAAATGTTTTAGATAAAAGTTGTAGATCTTTGCATGTTTAGTTTATATACGAAGTTTCATAAAAATCGTCGGAGCGATTTTTGAGAAAATTTTGAAAAAGTGAATAAATCATTTAGTAAAGTGGTAAAGTAAACGCACTTCCGGTTATCCGATTTTTTTCAAACTCGGAATTTCAACAACATATTTAATTCTAATTAACATTATTTAGATGACAGAATTGTCTAATAAACTGAAATAGCACTTTAGATGAAAACCTAACCCCACCCCTCCCCAAAAGTGCCCTTCAGTGCATTTTCCCGGAGAAATGTTTCAAATAAAAGTTGTAGCTCTTTGTATGTGTGGTTGATGTTACAGTTTAAAGAAAATCGTCGGAGCCATTTTTGAGAAAATCGCAAAAAAGTAAAAAATCAACTAGTAAAGTGGTACTTCCGGTTGAGGAATTTTGACAGATAACGTAGTGTCAGATCCCACAGTGATCCTAAACGGAATATCAAGTTTACTTTCTACGGTTTTTGTTTTGAGCTATGCTGTTCACATACATACATACACACACACACACACACGGACACACACACACACACCACACACACACACACACAGACCATTTGCTAAAAACCACTTTTTTGGACTCAGGGGACCTCAAAACGGATATTTCCGGTGAAAACTCGATATCTAAAATTTGACACGATTACAATACTTCCTCTTACTAGGAGTAAGAGAAAGTAAAAATAGAATAGTACCTTTCTTTATATTAATTTTATTTACACTTGTAAAACATAATATTAATAATCAGTTGTTTAAAGTGTTTTATTAATTTTGGGAATACCAATTAAACCCTATTGTTTCATATGCATTTCACATGTTCAAAACATCTAAGTTTGGGCTACACTGATCTCTCTTGGACTTCTTCAGTGATCTTAGTGTTCGTGCGAATATCGTAGACGAAACAATTTGAACAACAGTTTATATGCATGCTTCCTCCAATATACACTCAAAACACTCTTTTTTCATTGATTTTTTTTACGATTGAACAAAATTACATGCATTAAGGAAACGTGACAATAGCTGAAGTGATCAAAGAACACATGACTTGATCGAACAATATGGGACTCCCAGACATTCAAAAACTTTTATCATATTCAATCTCATCAACTGTTCAAAAATCCTCCTTTTACGTTTACTAATCAAATCATCCACAAAAAGACTTAAAATTCCCTTCATCCCTCTGCGATAGCCAAGTCCGGTCAAGTCCGGAATGATGGCAGTCGTAATAATCTATTGAGATAGGAGATTGATGACTGTACTATGTAAGTAAGCAGTTGATCGCGAGGCTACCGATGTTTCTGTCATCTGGTTAGGATGGAGGGGAAGTGTTGTGGTTGAAGGTGCTAGTATTTTGAGTGAGAGGATATTGGGAGTAGAACTTTAGATAACCGGACTTTAGATATCGCAGAGACGAAAGGGTATTTTAAAGGTCTTTGTGGATGGTGTGATTAGTAACTTTGAAGGAAATGCGTAGGATTTTGGACTGTTGAGATTGAATATGACAAGTTTTCGAATGACTGGGTGTCCCATATTGTTCGATTTCGTTCGTCCATATAGAGGCTAGTAGTTGTCGTCTTTTATTATGAAATTTAAGTTTCGAACGTTTATCTAGTAGTTTTTTTTAGTATTTCATATCTGTTATTCAGTTCAGTTCCTTTCAGTCGTGGATGGGGGGGGGGGGTTCCATGTTACTCGTTTGTCGACATGAATACCAAGCGTTTACGTAACAAACTTTTGTGATGGTTGAAATAAAGGTGAAAGGAGGGTTTTTACGGTTTTTATATGAAGACTATAAGTCTAGATTTGTATGATTAACCTTCATTATCCATTTCCGTTGCTACGGTTCGAGGATGTTGAAATGGGATTAAAGGTAGCGAATTGACATGACGGAGTCCATTATTAGGGGAAAGGATGGCCGTAGCGAACTAACATGACGGAGTCCATTATTAGGGGAACGGATGGGCTGTATCGTCGCGTAGTTGAAGATAACAGTATTTGAGTGCAGCATGAGGTTAGCAGTGTGAGTACGCTTGGGTAGAGGGAAATGTCTTTAGGGGATACACATAGGGAAATGTCTTTCTCTCACACATACACATAATGATAGATAAATATATAAATATATGAGTGTAGACAATAAATACTGAAAAAAACCTAGGAAACTCAAACTTTTTATTTTCTGTTTCGCTATTACCAGAATTATCTCTCGTACCGAAAGTTTCAGTCGAAATCCGTTAACCTTATGTTTGCACCTTCAACTTTCGCACAACACACGAACGGCCAGCATAGAAAGCTGATGTGTACAACTATTGGGGTTCATCAAACAAACAGACAAACTTAGCACCCCACTAAAAACATACGAAGGATATTCGAAAAGTAAAGATACAAGGCTCATAAAAACATTCAAAAATGCATATATTTAAATAAAAAAGTAAACATACATCCTAGTTTACAAAAATAAATTAGTATGATAAATAAAGTAAATAGAAGGAGGAGGATAAAGGCTGCCAACTGGGCATAATGTATTGCTAATATGAAATATTTTAAAACCTCATATTGTGAAGAGCCAAAAAGGCAAGACTATATTAAACCTTAATTAACCCGTGAAAAAAACATTCGTTTACATTTTATTGTTGAATTTTAACCAAGTGATGATAATATAATACATGTTATGGTCGGATTGGTTAGCATAGGTAGGAAATGACGACAGAGAAATATCGGAAAATGGCGTTACTATCATTGGTGGCCCCGGTTGGTGGAAATAAATGTCCGCCGCTTGGTTCCCTACTCACACCCACCATTTCGTATCTCATGTGTGGAACAGTTATGAGGTGGACACCACCCAGGGATATGAGACACTGCGTTTGTGTAGTAGATTGTAATACATAATGATAGCATCTTTCTATTAAGAGTATAGCCGTGTTATAGTGGGCATTAGTAGAGTTTGTAGTGGAGTAAAACTACATACCTCTCGTCCTAGTCGGTGGTAGCCGGTGTGCTCGTATCTAAGTGGTAGTAATGGAACAGGAAGGTACCATAAGACCACATTACTTTGCTCACTCCCTCTCTCTCTCACACACACACAATGCTGATAAAAGAAATGTATTTTTAAGTGCTGCACTCTTAGTGCGCGGAGAGGACATTGTCTCGTGCTCCCCCTCCCCTCTTACCTCACCAAAACACACACAAGAACAAAGCCACTCCTGCAGGTGTCACATAGAATTAGTTTCACTAAAAACAGAAACAAAAAACCAACCAAGGAAATCACTCCACTAATGACTATTTCTACTCACCACCAGCTCCTTTATTATTATTTTTTTTGTTTTAATTCTAGTCCAGAGAAACAATAAAACTTTCTACCTTGGTACACTTTATAAATGTACCGTAATAATTTCACATTTACTGTGGCCTGTAATAGATAACATGATAATGCCTTAATTTTACAAGGATTTCTATGGGGTTGGATTAGAATAATACTCGCATTTTAGTTTCTACAAATGTCATTATATAAACGAGAAAGAATTGTAATAATAAATATTTCGCTTAAGGAAATTGAGAGAATGATACGCACGAAATTGACAAATGCATGCCTGCATCACCCTGCACTCTTTAACAGTGAGACACAGTACTTGCCAAAGAGAAATCGTGGCCTCTTAAACAGGGAAGTTGCAAGCAGGAAGCCGATTTGCGGCACTTCTTCTACAAGTCATACGTCTACTAAATCATAATTAGTATGGGATTCAGGGCTAACGATACTAAATCTACATAGTCTTGAAGACCGATAAGATATTAACCACCAGGAACGTTTAAATATGTGGAAAGAATAGGGGATGCATGGAAGATTCCATAATCGTCACCTCAAAAATCCCTTAATAGATGCAAAGCTATCGATGCACTGCCTCTCATGGCTGGAGGACTATTCAAAGAAAAACCTAAGGCTTCTTTTTTGCCATTCAGGAACAAGTCATGGTGACAAGGTTTTATCGCCGTATGTCCTAGAGGGCGCGCCAATAATCAACTAAATTTGCTCTGTGCAAGTCTATGTTATCACACTGTTTGGCAAAAAAAAAACATCCTGATGAGGAAAGAAAAGGGGATGCATATAATGTAGGTAAAATTTATACCAGGTTGGAACAAAAAGCCGGCGAAAATTATTGACATATCCATTCTAATTGATAGAAATATAAACTCCAGATACGGGGGAAAAAAAATGAAGTACCCAATAAATGCCGATTTTGCTCCAGCACATATGAGCCAATCCCACATATCACGAGTGGATGTAACGTTCTACCAGGTAATGATTACATCCAAAGAAACAATAATGTAGCCAAAATTTATCACCAGGTTGGAACAAAAAGCCAGCGGAAATTATTGACATCTCCAACCAAATTGACAGAAATATAAATTCCAGATACGGGGGAAAAAAATAAGGAAGTACCCAAGACTTGTGATAGAATTAAAGAAGTTCTACAGCCTTGACACTGCAGTGGTAATACTGTTAACGTCTTTGTGCCAATTTGAACTGTTACAAGAACAGATTGCTGGGCCTACAAGAGAAGGACATTAAATAGGCTTAATTTGTATACTGCCACTGTTGTGAGAAAGTTTTTAAACATTTCCTAAAAGTGGTTTTTGGATAGAAACTCTACGGCTCTGGAACTTTACCACAAATGAGTGGAAAAAGAATAATAAAAACTAAGAGATGGAGAAGATGCTAATACACCTCCTAACGGACTAATAACCAAAGAAGATTTGGGAAGCCTACAGGTTTTTGAGGAAGATATATCCCAAATTCTGAGCTTTCTCAGATATCTTAACCCTGGAAGGAATGGTGTAGTTGAATTGTGTCATTCTGTGACACCAAATAAGGGCGAGAATAGATCTCTTTTGATCGCATTGCATTGTACTAAAAAAAAGTACACATACACATGTTGTGAACACACACAGATGAATGTTTAAACTATTTATTTATTATTTAAGCAAACCTCCATACCTCCATTTCTTGTAAAAAATTTAAATTTCACTAAATTTTACTTTTACCGCGCTATAGAAAAAGTTTGAAACTATATGTTACAAAATCAGCAAACTTCATAACATAAATAGAATATGAAGAACTTTAAACATATTTATACACCAAAGTTTTGAACATTTCTACATAATAAAGGTTGGTTTAATATTGATTATCAAAACTGATTCATCCCAGTTTGTTTTGTTGTGGAAGACTATTTATAACTTTTCCATTTTAGTAAAGCTAGAAAGAAAGAAGATGAGCTTACAGATATAAAGAAAGCTGCCGTCACTATACTTGACAGAAAGAAAAGGAATCAAAGAAAAATAAGGATAAGCTCTTCTTTCCACTTATAGGGTAGTATTCAATAAGGTTTTGTAAACCAGAAAAAAAAAAGAAGGTATATAAGAAGAAGGTAAGATCAAGCGGAAAACCAGCTTTGGTCAGCAACCAATCAACTATTATATTGTGTACATGTTTCTCCGGTGTAAGAGAACTGGTAGTGCAGAGAGGATTTAAAAGTATATATATATATATGTGACTTAGAACTTGATACTTGCAAGTATATAAGCACCTTATGGTTTAGGTTATAAAAAGGGAAAAAACTTTCAACAGGAAGGCCCAAAAACCACTAACTCCTTTTAGTTATTTTTCCTCAACTAAATCCCCTCTTACTATGACTTTAACCAGAAATATAACAAATAACAGTTTTGGTTTCTTGTAAGATTGGATACCTTCTTTTTTTTTTTTTTGTTCCTTTGTAATATAATGTGTTCAATATACCTGTATTATTTGTTTGATAGAATTGAAAATAATCGGAAGTAATCGATTTTATATTTTGACATTATCTTGTTGTTTTTTTTTTTGTCTCTAATCGCGCTAATCATACTGTCATTTGTATACAAAGGTCATTTATTTTATTTATTTTTAGTGATGAGTTAATTTATCTTAGTTTCATTAATATCGATATTATAAGATTTTTTTTTTTTTTTTTTTTTTTTTTTTTTACGAACGCTTTAAGAGAAATTGTTGCGAGTGTATTAAATTTTTTGAAAGTAGGTTTTTCTTCTCCACGTTGTACGAAACTATGTTTTTTGTTTGTAAGAACAATATAACACAATGGAGTAAAAATTGCCGCAAGCTTAAACTTTTATCTTTCGCAAAGATGATAAGAGAAATAGCTATAGTTTAAAATCGATTTTCTTAGATCTAAACATTCTAATTTGTAGCTATTTTCTGAAAAAAATTTTATTTTGAATGAATCCATGAGGGGTAAAGGAGGAAGGAAGTTGTAATGTTAGACTTCAATCTAAAGTATTATTTGTAATTTTTTAAAGTTCCTCACGACGAATCAATATTATTTTAAAAACAATTGAATATGCTAAAAAATTTCTTAATTTGGAGAAATTTAATTTAAAAAAAAAAAAATCTGGAGTGAAACATTCTTTAAAATTGCAGTAATATTATAATCACGTTTAGTTAGGCTGGCCATGAAAAAAAGATCGTAAGATGTTCACATGTGTACCTGAGTGTATTTTGTATGACAGTGTTCTCTGTGTCAATCAACAACAAAGCAGTTTAAAATTAAACCTAATTCATTAAACATTTACCCCCTCGCCCCCGCCCAGTCTCCTAAAATAAATTTTCCTAGATGAATGTTTCAAATAAAAGTGATAGGCATTTATCATTGTACACAGTATTCTAAGTTTAAAGAAAATCTGGTATTTTATCCATCGTAGTATGCATATTTATATTGTTCCTAACCAGTTTCGGATTTTCATCCATCATCAATCAGAGCAAATTCACCAAGTTCGTGTAGAGAACTTGAACGCTTCAACGTAATGTTTCTGTTATACTCACACTTGTCGGGTCGTATATATATGGATAATACAAATTCTCGACCGATCTAATAATAACTAAAGGAGAGATCTCGGGGAGCGGTTCAACAAAATGTACACTTTTTTTTTAATCTTTTCCAACGTTTCTAGAAAATTTATTGTCTTCTTCAGGGATAAAATTAAAAAAAAAAAAAAAAAAAAATGTTAATCGGTGTTACATATAATGATGATTGTGTGATTATAATGATTTTGATTTTTTCTGATGATGTAGCTCATATAGTTAGTTAGCAACTCTCTCTGCCATATCAACTTTTTGTTTAGTACATATTTTGTGTTTAGTTTGTTTAATGGAAATTATATGTAACACCGATTAACATTAAATTTTATCCATGAAGAAGACAATAAACTTGTCGAAATGTTGGAAAAGATTTATAAAAAAAGTGTAAATTTTATTGACCGCTCCTCGAGATCTCCTTTAGTTATATATATATATATATACACAACCAACAGAAACATTACGTTGAAGTGAGAACTCTCTACATGAACTTGGTGAATTTGCTCTGACGCTTGGATGAAAATCCGAAACCGGTCAGGAACAATATAAATATGCATGCTACGACGGATAAAATACCAGATGTTATCAAGCATTACGGACCCATCCACATATTTAATGAAAATCATTGAAAACTTGGAAAACAACTTAATTTGTTTTTTTACATTGAACTATTTAGCGTAGCTGTAATCAACATGGATCATAGCGGAGGATTTGGGTACATTATTCTTCCAAAGATAAAAAGCCTGCAGTTAATAGTGTCAGAATTCGAATTTTGTAGAGACCTTTGATCAGCATCATACGCCCCGAAGCTAAGCCTTTGAACTTAGCATTATGAATCAGCTATTAATTATTGTAAGTTTCCAAATTTTATTCAAGTTGTGGGAAATGTTCAACTCTATTGAGAACCACTGAGATTGATCCATAACTCTACATACTAAAGACAGAATTATTACTTACTAAGTTGCATAAAAATTCAGTAACATCCCCCCCCCCCCCCGGAAAAATCAGGTGTAAATCACGTGGCTGATAGAATATGAAAATAAAACCAGATCCTTATAAAAATATTGGGATCCTTAAAGTTCAGCACTGCATTACCAATGAACGTCCATACATCTCTGCTTTATCCTATATTCACAGATATCTCATACGGAAATGACCAAACTGCATATATTCAAATAACTAAAAAATAGACAGAGGTTCTGCGCCGAAAAAATTTATGTCAATAACCAAATAGATGTTACACATACCTTAAAAAAAAAAGAAGAATTTATCTTCCTTAAAAGAAAACAGTTTCCGATTGGTTTCTCTGCCCTTCTAAGCTGCCACACTTTCAATATTTATGTTACCATAGTAACGAAGGGAGAGAAAACATATTTCTAGCAAGATTTAACACACTGATGACGAGTGTGTTCCTGTTTTTCCTTTCTTTTTTACATTTTTGTCTACACTGCCATTCAACTATGCGAATATAAAGTAGCGATCTTATTAGATACTCTTGCAACATCAAGTGAGAGAAGTGAATTTCCAATTTGGGTCTCCGTCTCGCTATCTCTCACTCTAAAGAATTTAACTCAAAAATAAAGAGCCTAGCAGACTCGAATTTGATTTTTTTTTTTTGATGTTACAAGAAGTTTTCAAGAACAAAAATAACTCAATAAGAACTACTACACTACTAAATGGTTTATATCCAGTTTTTCAACAATTTCCCCAAAAACAGCTTCAAAAATCATTGATGTGTGTGTATGGTTGTTAGATTGAAAGGAGTGAGGCAGAGTACACCTTCAGGTCAATGTAAGGTTTGTTTTAATGGGCATTCATGGAGAGCCCCTCTGAAGCTTGGCAGCGTGGTCTTGCTACCCCTTGAGGAGTCGATCCCGGAGCTAAACAAGCTCTTTATAGTTGAATATGTAAATGGGTCCGCAATGCTGGGTAAAATCTGGTATTTTATCCGTCATAGCATGCATATTCATTTTCTTCCTGACTCACTTCGAATTTTCATCCATCGTCAAAGCAAATTCACCAAGTTCGTGTAGAGAGTTCATTACAACGTTATGTTTCTGTTACACTCACACTTGTTGGTTTGTTGGTTATGTGGGGGAGGTTATAAGGTTATGTTACTATGTTACATTAAACACTCAGTAACATAACCTTATAACCTCCCCATATAAGTATATACAACCAACAAACCAACAAGTGTGAGTGTAATAGAAACATTACGTTGAAGTGAACTCTCTACACGAACTCGGTGATTTTGCTCTGACGATGGATGAAAATCCGAAATCAGTCAGGAAGAAAATGAATATGCATGCTACGATGGATAAAATATCAGAAGCTCTTTATATTGTCTCAATTTGCAATGCCGTTTTCTTTTCTTACTAGTAAAACCTGTTGGTTCTGACACAGTTTTGCATGCAAGTTTTGATGGAGTAATTTTTATACATTTTGAAACGATGCAAAAGGCTGAACGAGCAAGGGGATCAACGCATTGTTTTAGCTCGCAAATCTCATCAGAATGTACAAGCAGTGTCATGCCGTTCCTTGAATTGACTTGAAAGCTTGAACAGAAAACGAAAATCTAGTTCTTATATTCTTGTCTTAAGATCTCAGCAATGACTTGGGCTAGCAGGCTGAGGCCAAAGCTTAACTAGGCCCAGAGCTCTATAAGCTATGCTTGGTATATATAGATATTTTTTTTAACAATCCAAGAGGTCAGAGCCCCGATTCTCAACCGTGCAGTTCCTATCCCTTAGTCCCCTTGCCGTCATCTCCTGTTCCACATCCTCCATTCGACGCTTTCTAGATCTGCCACATTTCCTCCTTTCTAGAGCTGTAAAGTAATGGTTTTTTTTAAGCCAGAGCTCTTCATCTATTCGCACTAGATGATCATACATTTCAATTTTTTTGCCTTATAGCTTGTATATACCATCTTTCTTCGTTATTTCGGAGTAAGGGATTTGCTGGATAGATTCAGTCCATTAACAGGGTAAGCAACCACTTTTCAACTCTTCTGAATAAGCCCAGTTTTTCTGCTGCTTATGTGGCTACACTTTTCACGAATCTTCTCCTTTGTCCTCATTCCTATTTGTTTGTTCCAGAGGACCGCTTCAATTGAATTTATGATCTTTCTACCATTATTTTCTTTATGCTAAATATCAGTCTCACATTGTTCCTACAAATGGCGACATTACCCAAGGTATTTGAACTTGTTGCTGGCATGCTAGTCATCTATTTCCAGTAGAACTGCGGAAGTATTAAATAGCATGTATTCCGTTTTCCATTTGCTAACGCTCAATTCCCATTTGGAATACGCAACTATTAACTTACTGAACATGTAGCTCAGACCCTTTGCATTTGGTGCTATTATTGATTTGTCATCGACATATTGGAGAGATTGAATAAACTTGTCCTCAAAAGCTACACGAATTTTATTAATAGGAGAGTTTCTAATCTTTAAGAGCTTGCACTGCATATATATTAAACAAGTGAGAGGATGGGCAGCAAGGAATCCCTTGTTCACTATTTTTAACTCGTTCCACTTGTGTCCTTATCCTCGCTATATTTTCCACACATATAAATGAACTTTTTTTCCGTGCTAAATTGTAGATATATGAACGAATTGTAAATAAATTTTTTCGATGGGTGGGGCTCAAGAGGTATGGTGACATCAGACAGTAGCCTCTTTTCAAAAGATGCCAGTATCAAAATATTTGCATGCTTCATTATGAATTTAAACAATATTGGGAGTGTGTAGTCGAAAATCAGTTGACCAATAAAATGAATGAGTTGATATCCAAGAAATAGCTTATTTAAACAAGAACGAGAGTTTTTTTTTCAACTTTTTACATTTCCTTTTTCATTTTTCAATGTCTAATAAGAAATAAATTTAAAAAAATTAATTTAAATTTATCTTTTTAAATTTTTAACTGACTGGTGAGTATTTTAACAGATCACCGGTAGGCGGGCAAGTAGGATGTGTGTTCGTAAATTGTAAAGGAATCTTTGTGCGCCCAGTATATTTGTGTAGGCCACTTAGCATGATATAAATTTTTAAAAATCTTCGTTTATATCCTATTTCTTCAACAAGATCAGAACTATATTATTTAAATTATAATTATAATACATATATTTTATTACATCATAAATTGGCAGAGTAATATGCACCATTCATTTGGAAATTTGTATTTCATATATTGTTAATATAATAGTGAATTTGTTCTGATCATTTTCAAGTAAGAGAGAAAAAAAAATTGGAAGAGTTTGTCCCCTATAAACTAGTTTTAATTTAATCTTTTATTTTTTAGAAGACTAACTTCGTTATCTTTTGGTACGAGTCGTCCCAATATCATTCCGATGAATGAGAAATAAGAAGCTACAATAATTGGTAGCCTATCCTAATTACGATCCTTCAACGATGAAAAGACAAACAGCTCACTGGCATGATATATCCTGGAATAACAGTTTCTTCAGGGTTCTTGGCGCTTCTGTTGCTATGCAATCCTTAGAACAAGGACAGCACTCACAATCCTTAGGCAACACCTAACATCATACTTCCGAGTCCGAGAGTTTCTTATTCACAGTTGATTCACTGACGTTCATTCAGTACCCAGTTGATTAACTGGTGATTAAAAAACCAATTTAAAATACATAAATCTGGGTCGCAATAGATTTGACTTGGTTTGCTTAAGATTTCATTGCCTTAATACATTCATATATCTCCAGAGTAATACTGTTCTACGGTGTTAGAACTGTAATCTGTGCTCCAGTGGTAATACTGTTGCTAGTGCAAACTCTGTTATCTTTGATGCAAGGCGTTGCTATGGGGGGCCTCCAATAAAATTTATAACGCCGATTTTCAAATTTAGCGCATCATTGGGACTGAATTTGAAATCATAGCACAATACAATCTGGAAATTTATTTATGATATGAGTATTCTCTGGTGAAGTGCGAGTGAATAGACAGTACAATGGGACCATTTAGACGAAGTTCTAGTCTATTTTTCCAGTGGAAGGACTCGTGAATGATCTGTCTAGCAGCATGTTTAGCAATATAATGCAAAATCCAAGTTTGGACTACAAAACAAAAATTGGACCAAAGTTTGTTACGTGAAAGACCTATTTTTTACATTCATTTACATTAAAAGAAATACTCCGAAAAGACAATAAAGCAACTTAAGTCTTAAATAGTCATGGAAGTCTGGTAGTAGTAGTAGAACATTTCACCCAAAAACTGTCAAGATTTCCATCAAAGAAGATCAAAATGCAAAATATCAATTGAGATTGATGTTGGGAAAGCTTGATCACCATATTTCTCGACCTCTTATAATCTAGAGACGAGATTACGGCCCAAAATAAGTGAATAAATGAAGAATGATATGATATAATTACTTTTCGTTGCCTTACATTGTCTATACAATTAGTTCAAAAAAATGTATTTATTTATTTAATTTTTAAAAGCCATATATATATAAATAAATATTCGGCAACTAAATCAAGTACCTACATATGCGAAATAGATCAAACAGGAAATGACTTTCTTTTCAACAACAATACAAGAGTTTACATTTCTTGACTTTATTTTATTTTCACTTCTTCTTTTTTTTTGTAAAGATATGAAGGCCCACCTCCTTGTATGGACCGTAACTGATACACCCTCTTTGTTACCTATTTGTAAGGGCTAAAGGTTCTCTCTCTCTCACACACACACTCACACACACACACCCACCACAAACATACACACACACTTTAACAATAACAAAAACACTTTAGACCATAAGTAAACATTTTTCTTTTCTTTTTTTTTTGAAGAAATTGGTTTAGTTTTTACGCTTGTTTCACGTTTATTTTCCACGTTACAATGTTCTCAAGTTTTTTTCAATACGCCTTCTATATTCTTTTCATTGTCTGATTCCTTAATTCTGTTTACCTAAAGGTGAACACAATGAAATGTTTTTCGTAAACAAACTGACAGCTCTATTTAAACAAAGATATATATATATATAATATATACTATTGAAAGAATGCATTTTCATTTAAATATTACGCTAAAATTTCCGTATGAATAAGAGCTTACCAATTTATAGATAGTAGTTCTAGCTGCTACGATCTCCCAGCTTAGACCAAATTGTCTATTATATATAATCATCTGGTTGTGAAATATTCACACGAGTTTCCATTTCTGTGATTTTTAAGTTCAAACAAATTTTATTTATAAATTCGCACCGTACCAAGTTTAAATAAATTCGTTAATGTCGCTCCCCCCCCCCCCAAATAATTCAAGAATCTCAAAAACCTATTAAAGTCCCAATTATGGTTAATTGATTTTTTTCTTCAAATTTGAATTCTAGCCATGATTCTATTGTATATTAATATTATAGATAGTATTGAAGCCATAACAATTTACTTTGCTGAAGTGGTAATTTAGAGGAAAGCTAAACGTTAATTCCCCCCCCCCCGATAACCCCCAAAAAATCAATTTTGCTGGAAAAATATTTCGAATAAAAGTGATAGGCATTAAACTGTTTAGACAATATACAAACTTAAAAGAAAATCACTGGAGCGGTTTTCAAGAAAATTGTGAAAAACTGAAGGAAAAAAACATTTGAGTAAAATCGCATTTCCGATGGATTTTATCAAAAATCTTCCCGCAGATGTGGTAGAAATACTTAGATAAAGGTCAAATTTGAAGCTCCTTGTAATTTTTCGTTTCTGAGATATTTTTTTTATCTTTTACGCATGCGCATTCAAGACAATACTTTAAAAATATTTTGTTCGTTTTCAAGGAACCATCAGAACATGAGTATATGTCCGGTTAAAATTTGATATCGAAAATTTGACATATTTTGCAATACTTTCTTCCTCTTACATAAGAGAAAGTAAAAAGTTTATTTTTTATATTCAAAATAAATATTTATTATCAGATCCAAATCTAAATCAATAATTCGTCCTTTGGCGGAAATTTGACAAAAAACTTCAATAAAGTGTAAAACAAGATAACCTGCCTAGAGCCCCAAGGAGCAAGGTTATACGCATTTGCTCGGACAGTCAGGCTGTACTGAAAGCCCTAGAGGCTTACAGAACTACCTCATCCCTAGTGAAAGAATGTCGTGAGGCATTGGTGAGACTCTCCAGGCACAACAAGGTACAGCTGCTATAGGTGCCTGGACATGCAAGGATTGAGGGTAATGAGACAGCTGGCCAAACACTCCGTTCATTGGTCCAGAGCCGGTCCTGGGGATAACTGGCGGAGGCGATTCGTGCAGCGATTAGAGAGTGGTGTCGCAGTAAACATGAAGAGCTCTGGAGGGGGAGCCCGGATGTTATACACAGTAAAAGGATGATGCCAGGACTGTGTAAACGAAGGACCAAATGACTCTTTATCTGAGTAGGAGCCAGATCTCTCTGGTGACGGAACTATTTACGGGTCATGGTAGGTTCAGGAAACATCTGTACAAGGTAGGGCTCATTCGAGCGGAACTCTTGTGAGATTATGTCAGGAAGAGGAGGAAACGGCCCCCCACTTGTTGTTTGATTGCGTTGCAATAATTAAATTGAGGTATGAGACCATTGGTACGTTGCGACCTGAGGAGATAGTAGCTCAAAATGACCTGGTGGTGAAGGCCCTGAAACTTCTTAAGGAGGGAGGATTAGTCTACTAGGAACTATCGGGGATGGCAAAAAGCCTCTGTTGGCTGCAGTACCGGGATGTAGCCCACCCGAGGTTGGTAACAATAATAATAATAATAATAATAATAATAATAATAATAATAATAATAATAACAATAATAATAAAACAAGGTCAAGTATGAAACACTCACATGAATATCGCTCACTTAGAACTCACACTTTTCACACGATTTATTTTCAAACTTGGAATTTTTACTAGGTTTCCTATAATCATATATATTCTGTATGAGATTTGAAGGCTACCATTAAAGAGAACGTAACGCTATCTCTCCTTAAGGCCCCTAAAAGCCAATTTTTCACGTAAATCTCTCGAATGGTAGTATAGGGCTACTTATATATACCTAGTTAATATGCAGGTTTAAAGAAACTCGTGCAATCCTTTTTGGTGAAAATTCTGGACAAGAAATATATACTCTCAGTAAAGTCACACTGACGATTGCACGATTTTGTCCGAAACTTTCTGGTCATTTTCTCAGGAGATTCTTAAAGAAAGGTGCTTCCTTCCTTCGTTTAATCGTTTTTGAACATAAAGCATCTTATACACACATACAAATATAATATACACTAAAAACATCTTTTTTCTATCTTTTGCAGGGATCTTTTCTTTTTTCTTACGAATTAATTTAAAAAATCTGACATGGATGACAATTGTGTCCCTTATCAATACCGGAAAACAATTCCCCCATAAAACGGCCCCACAAAATGTTTCAAATAATGTGAAAGGTGTTTTTTAGTGAAAGAAAAATCAACTGAATACTTTTCCTTTGCATATCAATGATTTAAAAAATAAAAAAATAAATAAATGTTCAAAGTCCTCGAATCTAAATAAGCATACCATCTTAAAATTCAAGTGTTGTAAAAGTAATGCATGAAGTAACCAATGGCTAAAGAAGATTAAAAAAACAATAGAAACTTTATAGCAAGATTCTGGTGAATCTGTTTAGATCATAGATATTTCATATTTATAGTTTTAGAACTTACTTCTTAAAACATTCAGTCAAACAGTTCAAAACTAATGTCCAAAGGATTGTTCCAAATATTACACCTGCCGTTTTCTTTAAAGATCTTTAGTTATTCTAAATAATGATTCTCTCTCTCACACACACGCACTCTCTTTCCAATGAAAATAGTAAAGAAAGAGGTACAAACGAGTTTTTAATTGACCAACTATAATGTGATCCTTGTTAATTCAACAACAAGACAGGCTGAATGGTCATCTCATTGGACAATGATAAATCTATTCCGGACATCCAACCCAGCCAGCCATGGCCACTGCAACTTTCTTGTTACACATGGACATCAGCTGATCATTTTCAAAATTAATTATTCAATTTTTATTACATATCCCCACATCCATTTAATTATAAAAAAGCAAGTAGGTTAAGAGGACTCATCAATAAAAATAAAAAAATCTGTTATTCAATTTTATTAATTAAATTGAGACAACTAATAAATTTGTATCAATACTTTTTTAATTATTTTAACGATTTTTAATTATCCTTGTCAATGAGTCATTAATTTTCGATTTTCTAGTTATTTGAAATTTACAACTGCAAGAGTATGGTTCCTGCAATAAGTAAATGGTGAGACAACAAGAGTCATGAGAGGTCTTCATCAGAGATATTTTCCCGTGGTGAACTGCTTCTTTTTGTGGTCATCGACCGGCTTCGAGCGTTCGCCCATCATCACGATGTTTTTGTCAACCAGACTTGCACATATCAAATTCAGTTGATACACTCAGTAATCAACTGAATTTGCTCTGTGCAAGTCTATTTTTATTACACTGTTTGACAAAAGTATCCTGATGATAGGTGAACGCTCGAAACCGGTCGATGACCACAAAAAGAAGCAGGCTATCACGGAAAATATCTCTGATACTTTTCAGCTCTGCGGAACCAACCACAACAGCTACGGAGTCATCATCACCCAGTGGTGATTCACCATGCGTCGGGTAGAATTGTCTGGAAAGCGAAGAACATGAGAAGAGATAATGAATTTAGAGGGTTAAGGTGTCCAAAAAGGAAAGAATGAAATTTTTTTTGACAAGTTGAGATGAAAAGTCTTTAACAAATGGTATCTTTAAAACATTAAGGATAGTTCCATTGGAAACATTGTATGGAGCATTAGTTATTTGGCGAAGAAATTTGGACTGTAAAGATTGAAGACGGTAGATATTAGAATGTTTGGCTGAACTTCCACAGTTCGTAGGACTAGATAGGTTTCACAAGTGCGTTGTATATCAGAATTTTATTATTTAATATCAATTTTGAAAAGTCTGTAAAGTTGTCGTGTTAGAATAAAGCAGGGGGGGACTCAAACCCAGGCACTGCAGCCTCCCATTGAAGCTTATCGTGCCAACCCCTCGAAACTTAGTAGAGGAAGCCCCCCTTTTCATGAGGTCCAGAACCTTCCCCACCAGTCCTTCTTGGAGTACGATTTCCTCCGGTCTCAACGTGCTGAAGATCTCGTACCGCAATCAAACAGCAGGTGAGAGGCCGTCTCCTCCTCATCCTAACACAGTCTGCACAAGGGCTCTACATCCACCAATCCCACCTTGTGCAGTTGTTTCTTGAACCTACCATGCCCAGTAAACAAGCCCGTTATCAGAGAAATCTGATACCTACTTAGACCCAGGGTGTCTCTGGTTCTCCTTCTACACAGCTCTGGCATGACCATTTTGCCGTATTTTGCACCAGTACTTAGCCGCCAGGAGGATTATGTTCTCTCAGAGACGTCTCGCCATGCTTCGGCTATTCCCAGAACAGGTCTGGCCCACAGAAGGTGTATTTGTCCCTCCCTAGCCAGTTGGTGACCTTTAATCCCCTTATGCCCCGGCAACCATACTAGCCGAACTTAAGTTGTCGTGCTAGTAAGTGTGTACCTTTTTTTTCTTTAATTTCTTGTCCTTTGAGACTTGTGCGCTGATTCCATCATGGCAGTCGCTTGTCAATGTAGAATTGCAAGGTGTCGTCTGTCTCTGCGCAAGGGAGTGCAGTTTGATATAAGTATTCAGACTTAATTAAGATTAATTGCATTAACAAAAGTCGTGAGAGAGAGTTTCAAATCTGTTTTTGTGCTTTCTTTCTTTTTTCAAATATTAAAATTCAAAATTGGTTCTGTTAATAATATCACCTGTCTAGTGACGATGTTCCACATAATAATAACGTTTGTGCTTTGTCAAAATCTAGGACAAAAAAGTTGAATTACAGTGAAATCTTGATTCCCAATTCAAAAAATAGGCCATTGGAACAGTTTATTATATTATTATTTTATTATTTGTATTACAAATAACTAACTACTAACGTTATAAAAGATTTATTTATCAGTTAATAATTTTTTAATCAATTATTTTTTTATGTTATATAGACGAAAAAATTTAATACTTATTAATTTAGAAGGCATTGACATTCTTGGCAGTCACTAAATGATTAACTTCTTTTTTACAAAAAAAAAAAAAAAAAAAAGTATCGTAATATATTATTTTAGCCTAATTTCACTGAAACAATTATAGGTTATTAAAATGAGACACGAAACTGTCGCCTGTATATAAAAGGCAGTGATTTTTCTGTTTTGTCTATATACTCGTTGGCCACTGTAATCAACTTTTAACTCTTCTATATCCTTAATTACTATATAAATATCACCTTTCATATGTTATTTTTAATATAAAATTTCACCTCAATTTCTTTTCTTTTTTTTAAGATAAAAATTATAGTAAACAAAAATATATGTATGAAAATACCTCATATGATTGATTTGAAGAGGTGATTCAATCGATCAGCTGTTTTTGTAACGGTGAAGATCTAGAAGGCAGATTTTAATAAAAAAAAAAAAGTCTGGTGTGAAAACTCACTCACACGACTTTCTCTTATTGCAGTTAATTCAATTATTATAAAATGGACATAAATTTTCTTTCAAACTTGGAAAATTTGAATTTCCAGAGCTTTAACATAAATATAGAAGGATGAGGTTATATGCTCGTAGGCACACTTGGCTCACGTAATCATTTCTATGTTATATTGTAGTCCAAAAATACAACGTTAATAGCATTGAAGGAACTTATAAATGAATATTTGAAATATAATGCCAAAAAAAAATTCCAGCAGAATTTCCTAAAAATATTTTAAATAAGTGTTATTTGAAGAAGAAAATCGGTTGTAGTCGTTTTTGGAGAAAATTCTAGAATACTCAAAAAACCCTATTCTATAAAGTTGCTTATTTCCGGTTAAATGATTTCCTTCAAACTTGGAATTCTATCCATTTTTGTAATGGGTATTAATATTATTATGTAGGCGACACTATCATATATTGTACTGACTTGGTACTTTTGGAGAAAAGCATAATAACACTACCATTCCCTCACAACTTTCTCTAAAAAAACAAAATCAATTTTCCCAGAATAATGTTACATAATAACAGTGATGTTGGTGCACGAAATTAAAAGAAACTCACGAAAAACTGATTAAAAAAAATAATTATTATTATTAAAGATACATTTCCGGTTGGTGGATTTTTCGATGTTAGATCGTACATTAAGTTTGAGCTTCCTGCGAATTTTTGATATTTTGTTAAAATACGCACATACTTTTACACAAAACCATTCGTTGCCAACATTTTTCTTTTTTCTTACACAAGGATCTTAAAACTTTTGTGAAATTTTAAGACACACTTCCGGTGAATACTCAATTTTGAAAAAAAAGCAACACTTCCTAGTTGGTACTAGGTGTAAGAGAAATAATTAAAAAAAAAAAAAAAAAGAAAAAAAAAACTCTCACCGCATTTCTTCAATCTCGAAAATTTTATTATATAGTTTTAGTTCCTATTCCCTTCAATGTAACGGTAACTTAGACTATAATTGTATATGGCACTTTAGAGAATTGCCTGATGGTCCAGGCTCAGCATCATCGTAAAATCAATTTTCTCAGTTTCAATAGTTTCAAACAAAAATTGTTCAAGTTTAGAATATGAGAGTGTCTATTGGGTACCCGGATATGCGGGAATAGAGGGCAATGAGAGGGCGGATCAGTTGGCTAGGGAGGGGGTCATCATTACCATTTTTTGGTCCTGAACCAACCGCATGCTGTCACAAAGAAGTTTTGTGATAAACAGATTAAATTTTGGGAGATGAGAGTCTTGGAGAAATGTTGGGGGGGACACGCAAGGGTGCCTCCAAGCTAAAAGATTTATAAAAGTAAGTAAGCAGGGAATTTCGGAGTATCTCCTGTCCCTTAGTAGGACAGGTCTGAGGACCTTGGTGGGGATAGTGACTGGACACACTTGGGTGTCTAGTCACTTGTTTAACATAGGGAGGGCGTCTGGTCCCATTTGTCAGAACTGCGACGTCGGAGTCAGGGAAACGGTGTACCACATGTCAGTGTCTCCGTTTCGCTGGTACTAGGTTTCGCGTATTTGTGAGGGGGCCACACTCTCGCAGGATTGCCTGGGCGGATTAGAGTTTAAGGATATTTTGGGATATTGTAGACTGACCGGTAAGCTACCGGGGGAGATTAATTAAGGGAAAGCCTGAAAGCTCCCACGCCATCAGGCAACCGGCATAATAATAATAATAATATGAAAAGTTATTATTTAAATTTAAAGGACCTCTTGGTGTCGTTATTTAAAAAAAAAAAAAAAAATATGGAGAAAAATTGAAAGAAACATTCAATAAGTCTACAAAAGCACTTTAGATCAATCGAATTTCTTCAAACACGAATTTTGGCAGCGAATTAATTTTTTTCTTATGTTTTATAGACGCCAAGTCCCCGACGTCACCGATCCCATAGAATTCTTGTAAAATCAATTTTCCCAGAAAAAACTTTACTAATAAAAAAAACAATAGATATGTATGCAGAGTTTAAATTATATACAAAAAAAAAAACGGAACTCTACCCGGAGTAAATCGTAAGAAACATTTTATTTAATAAAATGCTACTTCTGCTTAAGCTGTTTTTATTGGCCGAAACATTTCTGATGGAATCTGAAGTGTTTTTTTAAAACAGAATATCAAGTTTAAGCTTCCCAAAACTTCCATTTTTTTTAAGTTATCTTGCAAACATACATACATAGATAAAACACCATATGTTTTCAAAAAAATCACTTTTGTGGATGGTAAGAGATGGTGAATATTATTGAAAACAGGATATATGAATAATGTGATCTTTTCATGAAAAACACTTAAGTTTCAGGAATAAGACCGAGTCAGCGGTTTGCTAGAAACCAGAGTTTCGCCCATATTGCAATGAGCGTCTTCAGAATCGTTATACCTTGATACCTAAAAGCTCTTTGCAATATGGGCCGAAATGTCGGTTTATATCAAACCACTGACGCGTTCTTAATCCGGAAACTTAAATATTTTTCAGGAAGTAATAATGTTATTCATTTATATCTCAACACAATTTTTACTTCCTCTTATTTACTTTCCCTTAGGCCGTTTGTCTCTATTAAGAAGAAAAGTTCCTAAATTCTTTTTATGGATCTTGAAATCTGAATTTCACCCTATACTTGTAGGGAGTTGTTGTGAAGTTATTCGCGCCCGAGATTGTTCTCACATGCCCCCCTGGATATCCAAAACTAAACTCTACAACATCCAGCGCAACCTATTTATACTGGGCCGTGCAACTTAGAGTAGCTATATTGTAAAATGGGCCTTGCGATTGTAAAATCCATTATGTTTTTATAAATTAAACTTGATGATTCTGAAGAGGTATTTTTTGTTTCAAAAACAGTTCCAATCATTTTCTTTTCTTGGTTTAATAATAAATTGAAATTATAGATTTTTCATTTTTATTGAAAACAGTTTTTTCAATAAACAATTATTTCTAAGGGTGATCTAGTTTCGAGATCGTAAACTTCCTTATACCATTGCAACTTAGTAGAATACTACTAGAATACCAGTAGAACATAGTAGAATACTTTTCGCCATCTATACTAAATTAAGGACTATATTATTAGCGTAACTGAATTTCCAATAGGATTTTTTACGTCATACTAACGATCAAGTGATGATGAAGGGTAGAGACGATAAGCAAATATTATTCACTCATACTAATAAATAAAATAAAATCCAACCCAAGTACTCGCGATAACCTAGGTTTAGCCGGTCCTCGCGCCTAACCACTCAGCTATCATGTACCTTATTAAGGACTATCATTAGTTTGGTAAAAATTCCGGGTCTAGAATAAAAAATTGTCCATTGAAACTTGGGAATTGCAGTAAAGAAAAAGTCATGAATTTTTTTTAACAAACAGGGCGGGATAATAGAGATTTAAAATATATTTTATCCGTCAGAGTCTACTTTTGATGAATCAGACACTGGCCGATGGAAGGATATCCAAAACCGGCTAGAATTAAAGAAGAGAACTATGTTCAGACGTATAAAATTCCCGTTATTATCCTAGTATTGCAAATCCAACCACATATTGAACTTCAATTTTTATATAAAATGAAAAATGTATTATACATAAGGCCAGATATGAGTTATAATTTTGCCAATAATGACTCAAAAAGGTGTAGCTTTAAAATTAATAATATATTTATAACAAGTTTTAAAAAATATTCCACTCTATAGCGATTCAGAAAGACTCGGAAAGTAATGATGAGATAAACAATTTTGTAAAGTAGTTTTTTTAAAAGTATTCTATATTTCCATTATCTTGTATAAAATTAAGTTTAAGGTATTTCACACCAGATTTTTACTTTCTGCTTTTACTGCTAGAAGTACTTACTATCATCGTATCAAATTTTAGATTGATTTCTCTCTAAGAAAGATACTCTCTGATTAAGAAAAATGCTTTCAATAATTCTAGGGCATGCGCATATCTGTGTAACTTGAAAAGAAATAAAAAACAGCAGCAAGCTCAAAATTTGATCTGTTATCACTTAGCCAAAAAAACGTTTACGATAAAATCCGTTAATGCGGATAATTGCAACGTTACTAAATTTTATCACAAAACAGTTTTAATGAATTTTTCTTTAAACTTGGCACATTAACTGCATAATGTGTAGTAATATCACTTTTTCGTCGAACATATCTCCAGGAAATATGATTAAAAGAGTTTTGAAGGAGCTGAGAGGCGTTAAGCACTTCATCAAACTATTATGTTAATTATATAATAATAATAATTCACATAATTTTATCAATTTTCTAAAATTAATTTTTTAAAAATATTCCTCCTGGAATATGGCTCTAATGATTATTGGAGAATAAATGTTCAATTTAATGTTCAGAAATACAGATATTCCGGAGCTTCTGGTGTGCGCTATATCTATGCTTCTCTTTAAAGTGCCGTTTAGTTTAAAGTTTCGATTCCAGCTGCATAATATTAAGAATCAATTTTATACTATCACCTATATACCCAAATAGAATTAAGCGCCGGCCAATAAACATTTAATAAAGTTTCAGCTAGTAGAACATTTTTGTCAGTCAACACTTTGAAAAATGCGATAATGTAGAGAAAGTCATTATGCAAGATTTTTTTGAAGAATGGACAATTGATAAAAATGATGTAAGTATCGATTTAATTTATATTTTTCTGTATTCAAAAGCCATATAAATCAAAATTATTTTTCATACACACTAAAACATATTATGGATTTTTAAAATAAATTGTATCAGTGCGGTGATAATTTTGGCTTGTAAAATTAATATCGAGGAAACCGGCAGAAATTTTTTTAATTTAAGCCCAGTGCCTTCTCAGTGAACTTCTAGCGTCCGGACAGTGTTCTCTCGTTGCAGACAACACTGTCCATCACCGAACAGTGAGCTGTAGAGGCTCCTAGAAAGAGAAAACCTAAGGGCAGTACAGCTGGACTCAAACCCAGGACCTTCCGCGTGACAGTCCAATGAGCTAATCCTTTCCGTTGAAATTTAATGATTTCCATTTAAGTTATTTTTTTCTCCTTATAAATTCATTTAAAATTAGTAGCATGAATAAATTCTATACAATACATAGAAAAAAAAAACAATTTTCTTACTTACCGGCCAGTTTTCGTAATAATCATTTCAGTTCCTAATTCATGAAACTTATCCCATAGATCTTTTGTTTCTAGATGACACGTAGTGTTCAATAGTTCTTGGCAATTACAACGTGATTTAACATTTTGCCGGCCGGATGATTCCGGTGTATCACGGCCTTCTGAATCTGAACCGGCACCGCCTGCACTGCCGCTTCCACCGCCTCGACCACCACCACCACCACCACCCTCACCGCCTCCATGATCAGAACCGGTCGGTGAACCTTTCCTTTCTGGTTCGGCTTCACTGTCTGAACATTCTTCAACATCCACTTCAACTTCTTCTTCTGATGAACAACTTTCACCAGAAATAATGCCTGCGGATAGAGAGATAGTATACTTTTCAGTTTCATAGGAGATCACATATACCGAGGAAAATATGGACGTTAAAGAAAAAAGGAAAAAAAAAACTGCAATAAAAGCATAAATTTACTGGTATTCCAAGAAAACAGATCTAAGACGCAAAATAAATAGAGATAAAGATGATATTAAAAAGGAAGAAATCTTAATAAAACACTTGGGAATTTAGTGCAACCATTATTTTTAGAATCTTATAATAAAAACCAGCATTTTCTTAAAATATTAATATTAAATAGAAAAATATTATTAATAATAAAATATTAATATTAAAGTAATAAAGAGATAACAACAATACTGCAACGAAAACAAGCGCGGCATCTGGACGGCTAAAAAAAAAAAAAAAAAAAAAATTGAAATAGGTATTTAAATAAAATCTGTATTCATAAATTACAAGTATTAAATTACTTATTAAAGATAAAAAAAAAATTTTAATAGTAGGTTTTTGTAAAGTGCAATAAAGAAACCAAAAAAAAAAACGTTAAGCCGCCGGCAAATATCTAAAATCCTATTTATTAATATGTAGCGCTATTTATTGGGAAGTTAAGCCTTTATAATTATTTAATTTATGAAAAATTATGGTTTATTTATTTTTAAATTAATGAAATGTTTTAATGGAAATACTCCTGTCATGAGAATATTACAAATATTTAATATTACAATAATAGATAATCAAAATGTGGTGGTTATTAAAATTTAATCCTCTGGATTATAGGTAATTTGTTATTAGTTTTATCAACAAATAAATATATAGTTTAGATTTAATTTAAATTAAAGTTTATACAAAATTGCTTAAATAATAATTTTTGGATTTATTTATTTGGTTTTGTTATGACTACAAGAAAAATACATTTCATTTATATATTTACTAAAAAAAATATGGTCGAAAACATACCAATAGGTTGTGTTCTAGAGGGTTGGCTAGTCCTGTCACTTCTGGCCATAATAGCGGCAATTGAAAAATCGGTTGCCCGGACTTTTGCCGGTGGCGGTAATTCGTCTTGCATTGTTCCCACAAGCATTTTCTTACTTCATACACTGATTTATTTTTTTTTATTTTTTTATTTTTCTAAAGAGGGGGAGGCGAAAAGTTTGTATTTTGGTTTTTCATTTAAATAGATTATTGTAACACATGATTTTTTCCCCTCTCACACTTCTTTTCTATTCTTCTTTGACTATTCTTGAAACACTCTTCAAGTGCTACTTCTTGTTGTCCAGAGTCCACAATTAACTTTTAACACGGATATTAGAGTGAAGATAAAATGTGAAAAAAAAAAAACGGAAATAGAACCAATTTTGGTAACTATATGTGTCCCAAGAAACTGTCACAGTTTATTTGTACTGTTTATAAATATTACCAGACATTATTTTCAAGAAGAAAGAATGAAAAACAACTTAACGATAAACTTTTTAATTTTAAAAATTAATTGTTTCATTTGTAAATAAATAAATAAATAAATAAATAACAGTGCAAGCGAATGGAAAGTAAAAGAAAAACCTCAAGAAAAACTAGAAAGAAAGAAAAGCCAAAACAAACAAAAAAATAACCAACAAAAAAAAAAATCGTTTACAAACAATCGGGCGATATAAACTCAACGTGACGGACTCCGCGCACAGACTAAACCAACCACTATCGGAGGGGAACTGCAGGAGGGGACACCCCTACTACTTGTATGCACTTCATCAAAATGGGCGGAGCTTCATAATAAACCTTGTAAGTAACCAAAAAAGAGGGGGGGAAAACCAAGGCAACACCATGCCGCCCCCGAGAACATTTACACTCCTGGCTGGGTTATCTTTTAGCCACGCCTATCTCCTACTCCTTTTTCGATTTCAGCTTGCTAAGTGCTTTTTACTCGGCCTCTATCTTTCACATGGCTTTTCTCATCTCTTTGGTGGAGATGTCCATTTTTTTGTTTTTTTTGTAAGTGGAAAATGTTTTCTTAAGATGTTTTTCTGCAAGTAAAAAATTTTTTTTTTCAAATTCAGCTACAAAATTTCTGCATTTTAAATTACTTTTTATTCCTTCCCTCAAAAAAATAATTACCGAGGGGGCGCTCCTACCACTAGAATTGTTTTGTATGAATTTTTAATACTTTTAGTCGCAAAATTTCTATGTTTCTGGTCATACTATAAAAATTTCAATATCGGAATTTTATAAAATTAATGCCACAACACGATAGTGTAGATATGTAGATGGTTTGAGTCGGAATTTTTAAAGCCCCAAATCTTTCTCATATTTTACTTTTTCTCATGCAGCTGTTGGTTAACATTATTTCGAATAATTACATGCATTATATGAACTGTGGCACTAAGGTCAAGAAAAAAATTGCCTGTACAAACCTCTGTTTTTCTAATATTTCTTATACAGATTTTTCATTGACATAGATTCCTACTGGTAAAATCGCTCAGCTAATATCGTTTTTAGCTGAGCGAGAATCAGGTATATTTCTTGATGAGCCAAAAAGAATCCACAAGTCTCTTCTTAGTCTGGAACGCCGGGAAACTTGGAAAAAAAATGTAAGAATGTAAAAATGTAGAATGTATTGTCATAATTGATCCAAATCAACACAGCTAAAATGTATTGTTTTTTCAGCGAATAGTTATGTATTGTGTTAAAAAATTTATGTATATTTGTAAATAGATAAGGATATCCATTTTTTAATACCAATTAATACTTGTGTTATAAATGAAAATTGTAGTAAATAACTAGTAAAATGCTATGTATTATTGGACGAAGAAAAGTCTGATTATCTACAAATTAAAGAAAACAAAACAATTCCCTTGAGGGGAGGGAATTGCCCTGTAACAGAAGGAGAGATACAGATACGGAAAGTTGTAGAAAGCTCTGGGAAGGATAGAAGAAGAAGATACACAATAACATATTCAAAATTTTCTTGAAGTTTATCACGATATTCAACTTTTATCCCGATGTTTAGCAACAGAATTCATTCTTAGACAGGATTATATTAAAATTCGTTCTTTTAGTCAATTTACTCACTTTATTAGGTACTAATTATCTCAAATAAAAACTTAACATTTTCATTACAAAATTTCTTTACAGTATAAGGAAAGAATTCTATTACTGCACAATTGAGGGAAGTGCTCATTGGTAGAGCTCTCGATTCCCATGTGGAGATCCCGGGTTCGAGTCCTGACCTTAGATTTTCTCTTCTTCGAAGCCTCTACATCTCGCTGTCCAGTGATGGACACTGCCACATAGACGGACAGTGCACTGAAAAACTCCCTGGCGACACACAATAGATTTTTCAGGTTGTAGTGCACTATCCTGTAAAAGATATCTAGAAATTTATTGCAGAATTAGCCAACTGGTGGTGGAAAATTGGAGAACTAAAATGGAAACTACAGACAACTGATAAATTTAGTGCTAGATATGTGTGAATCATTCCGTTTAAAGCAATAAAACTTCCGATAATGTTACAAATTTTGTAATTTTATTATGTGTTAGTGGACAAAATCTTGAAGGATTCAAGAATTTTTTGTATTTCTGTGAAAATCATAGTCAACAACAAGAACAAATAGTTTTACTAACACATAACAATATCCGGGACAAACAACAAACTAAGACCATGGGGAATAGCGACCAGTAGAACTATCACTCATATCTCTAGATTGGAAAACGAAATACTTCTAGAATTGGTGATCAGTGAAAAAACATTATTACTTTACAAATTAATCATTTTGGTCAATTTACTTATTAAGCAATACACTTTGTTCCTTCAGTATGTATCTAATTACAGTATTTGCTAATTACTTTAGATAAAAAATAAACAATAACTGGTCGTTGATTCCCATATAATTCGATATAGATGTATGTAACAAAAAGATTATAACATTTATTGTCCATGTGAAATACATATTGCAGCTTTAATGTATTACAAATATCTCTCACTAATCACAAATATATATATAGTATCACATAAATAATGACAAGATCGTTATTTAGGTATTTTTAATGTAATTATGGTAGTCAAGTAATTAGAGATAGTGTGTCATTAATATAATTTTTTTTTTTTTAATTATAAAATTGTTACTCAAAACAAAACAGAAAGATTAGACAGACAATTGCAATTAAAAAAAAGAAAAAAAAAAGGAAAACTCATAAATCATTATTGCAACAGTTAACAGAACAACACATTTTCTTTCTTGCACAAGACTTCAAACATTATAGTGATTGCCCATCACTGTCACACAAAAGGGCGAGATAACAATGTGTGTAAATACTCGCAAGCTCGTTTTCAGAAATCATATTCGCTAGTAATATAGAAATTAACTGTACTCGAAATAAACTGACACTCGCCTGGGTGCCGGGACATCCGGGGTTTCTGGGCAATGAGAGGGCGGATGCCCTAGCGAGGGAGGGTTCGCAGGATACTTTTATAGGCCCCGAACCCTTCTGCGGCTTGTCCAGGAGCCCCATTCAAACTTCTATCAGGGGTTGGATAGAAGAACAGCGTCTGCGTTGATGGGAAAGAACACCAGGACAGAGGCAGGCAAAGCTCTTCATCAAAAGACATTTGCCTAAATTTACCAGAGACCTACTGAGCCAGACCCGAAGGGATATAAGGTTAATTGTGGGTCTGCTAACAGGGCATTGTAGGCTGAACAGACACATGCACCACCTACAACTTGCAGATAGTGCGTGTGGAGAAGTGCGTCGATTTTCTGCAAAGTAGAGGAAGAAACCCCGGCGCACATCCTTTGTGAGTGCCGGCCTGGCGAGGATTAGGTTTCTTCAATTAGGGACAGGCAATCCCGAAGCTAGAAGCTTTCATGACGGAGCCGCTCTCAGCTTTGCTAGGATTGATCAGGAGGGCAAAGCTGGGGGTTGTGCTATAATTTAAGGGGATCCACAATAGACCTCGACTTGCAGGTCGCAGTGATGAGGCTCCCCCCCCCCCGCTTCTTATTCTATTCTATATAGAAATTATGAAAATTAGATCTATAGCTTGGTAACTTAGTTGTGTATACTGTGGGCGGAGTTAAATGATGTCACAGCTACTAGAAAACTTTAGCAATGGGCGGAGCTTAACAGCTCTTTAGGTGTAACAACTAATTTGTTGAGCTATACAATATTCAATTTGTCAATCTTAAATATTGCAAAAAATTATTGCGAGAATAAGACTCCTAGCGCTGGCTCTGTATAGCGTAAGCCTATCCCAACTAAAAGACCCTTCCAAGTACGATGAAGTTCTTCGGAGTGTTAATTTTCTGTGGCAACATATCAACAGTTAAAATTTTAAGGAAGATACATAATGGCCAGGTCCTGATTTCTAAATAAATTGGAGAAAGTTGAGAAAGTTTTAAATGAACAAACCACCATAATCATCACATAAATCTGATGAATTTCTATGTTTTTTTATACTTTCTAGTAAGTGGCCAAATCAAGAACAATTCTTCCCTAAATTTCTTTAGGGAATAGTTGCTCACAAATGTTGATGTTGCCAAAAAACGAAGAGATGAATAAGGAAGGATTGTGAGGCGAGAGATATTAAATTCTGGGAAGATAGAATTTATACTTTCTAGTAAATGGCCACATTAAGAACAATTCCTCCCTAAATTTGTTTATCTAAGCTGAAACATAAAAACAGAATACACTTTCTAATTATCAACAGAAATAACTGTAAGAGAAAATAAAAAATAACACAATGTTAATGAACAAATAATTTCTAACATTGCAATAATAAATCATGGGGAATCTTAAACTGCACTACAAAATACGTCATATTTAGTTACGGCAATAGTGACGCAATTAATGATAAAATCTGTGCCAAATTAGCACTACAAATTAAGTTTTTCTAACAACGATTATATTGTAGCAATTAAAAAGTTTCTCCGCAGAGAAAAATCCATTTTTAATTTACCTTTATCAATTTAATTATTAGGTTAGTTATATTTTATATCAGTTTTTCGCATAATTATACAATAAATAATATAAACTACTTTATTGTTTATTTAAATAAAATAATATTATACATATATTATTAAAATAATTTAAATTTATAATTATCAAAAAAAATTATAAACTTGGAATTAAAGAAAATCAAATTCACAATTTTGAACTACTTATCAAATAGATTGGCCATTATTGTACTACATATTTGTTGTATTGTATATTTCACTTACGCTATTATCAGTATATATAAAACCCGGTATTAGGATGCTGTAGTATACTCTATAAAACTATAAAAATGCTATAAAAAAATGTATAACAAAAGCAAATAAAAATGACATGTGATAAATATAACATAACATAAAGTAAGAATTCACATGCGATATCGTTGGAATTACACATTATGTCGTTAATTTAAATATTTTTACCATTATATTTTATTTTTTGCCATGAAACTTTATGTTTATTGCTTAATTATTAAATTTGTCATTCTATGGGTGTTTTGTTGTGAATTTTCTTTTGAATGTCGTCCTTCACTCCAAATTTGTCAATCATAATAACTATTTTGGCGGGGCGACAAATGGCACCCACAAAATATTTGACCTTATTTTGTAAAAATGTTTTATAACTAAACAAATACTTTTCTAAAAGGAAAACTTAAAAAAAAAAAAAAAAATCAGCAATAAAACCGAGGCAATTTAAAAGTCATATAAAAGACAGACAAATTCGCCTTATTTTATATATGGCCGGCCGAAGTTGCAACATAACTTTGATTTAAATGCAGGAACCATTCAGTAATCTCAATTTTCCCGATAAAAAACTTTATAATAAATAAATGAATGATATTTGTAAGTGAAATTAAAATTATTATTATTATTTTTTAATTTAAGGCGCCTCAACATCTTTGGTTATTGGCGCCCGGAGCCTTCTCAATGCACTGCCGGCCTCTGGACAGTGTTGTCTCGCTGCAGACAACACTGTCCATCACCGGACCCGGAGCTGTAGAGGCTGCTAGGAAGAAAAAATCTAAGGGTAGCAAGCTGGACTCAAACCTGGGTCCTCCGCGTGGAAGTCCAGTACGCTAACCACTTAGCTATTCATCAGAGATATTTTCCGTGATAGCCTGCTTCTTTTTGTGGTCATCAACCGGTTTCGATGCGCGTTCGCCCATCATCCGGATGCATTTGTCAAACAGTATGATAACATAAATTTGCACAGAGCAAATTTAGTTGATACACTTGTTGTTGATGAGTGTTGATGTTGAGTTACTCTGTTATCACCCTGTTTGACAAATGCGTCCTGATAATGGGCGATCTCCCGAAACCGGTTGATGACCAAGAAAAGAAGCCGGCTATCACGGAAAATATCGCTGATGCTTCGCAGCTCTGCGAAATTAACCACAACAACTTAGCTATTCCCTTCTCTAAAAGCAAAATTGAAGTCACTAACGGAAATCTAGAATATCTATTGCAGCTCCTTGGTATTTATTACTGTATTTGGACACTGCATGCAGTCCTCGGTGAAAATATGTTCTTGAACATTATTATTTATTCGCAGAAGGGGAGGGTAAACCCTACGCTATCCAAAGCCTCCCAGGGCCCATATAGCTACCCCTAAAGAATAACAACCACTGGGACTAGAATGAAAATCCAGGCCCAGGTTTTAACCATCTAAGTTTCACCACAGACTGAACAAATCGGACCAAAACCTTAAAAGGACACAGCTTAAGATGAATCGGCCGATATCCTTTCTCCACTCCGGCCGAAGGTCCTAAACCTAATCTCCTCACAACCCAAACAATTCGTCATCAGATGCATGGGTGTTTCCTCCTCAGTCTCACAAACTCTACAAAAGGGGTCAGGCACGAGTCCCATTATATAGAGATGTCTCCTTAAACCACAATGCTCAGTGAGGAATCCAATCAGATGACTGAGGGAGGTCCGTGAAAGACATCGGACCCCACTACTCAAAGCTCTGTCCGGGCCCCCAATGAGCATTTTAGACTGCCGACAACCCACTGCACTCATCCATAAGGATGAGTGCTGTGAGGTCATCCACGTCTGAAAGCTCGACAAACATGTGCCAGAAGACACACCAACAGCAGGCTCTGGACCAATGAAAGGGAGAGAGGCACCTAATTTGGCAAACCTATCCACCTCCTCATTCCCAAAAATTTCCATATGACCTGGAACCCAGACCAGAAGCACATCCTTTAATGAAGAAAGATCTTCCAGTCTTTTAGAACATTCCAACACCAATCTGGAAGTGAAGACACATGAATTAAGCGCCTTCAACGCAGCCTGGCTATCCGAGCAGATACAAACACCCTTTAAATTAGTGTTACGCACCCTCTCATCCAAAATACAGCAAAGAATTGCATAAACCTCAGCCTGGAAAACGGTGGCCCACTCACCAAGAGGCGCTACCAAATGATCTCCCGTCTCAAAATAGACGGCAGCCCCAGACCTACCATCCATCCTGGAACCGTCCGTGTAGCATCGGAGACAATTCTCAGGAATCACACCAGACGGACCCAGGGTTAACCAATCTTCCCTAGAAGGGAACCAATCCTGTAGGAATGACCAAAGACAAAAGTCTTCGTTCTTGAACATGCATTGTATATAAGAGTGCAGTGTTAGGAAGCTGCAGGGCTAAGTAACTGAACACATCATCCACTTCCTGGTTCTGTATGTCGAGTAAGTGTTTTTAGACTTTAGAGTAAGTGTTGTAGACGTTAGACTAGTATACAGGATGTCCCAAGGTATACGGATAACGACTTTTTCTCGGAAACTAAGATAGCTAGAAAAAAACTGAAAAATACGTGTCCCCGTAGTTTTTTTGTTAGAAAACCAAATTTAATTTGCAAATTTGTTTTGGTGCTTCCAGAAGCGAGATACAAGCACCAACTTCATTTTTTCAAATGGGGAGGGGTGGTTTTTATTAAGAAATAGATTCCTCTATTTTTTTGTAAGAAAAATTTACTTGAAGGTTTTTTCTTTGAGCGATATGTTATGAACGAAAACTGATTCCTATAAGAAATTTCAAAATGATATTATAACGGTTTTTTGATTGCTCCTCATTAATTACAGATCTTGCTCGATCTGGCCTCCACCATTAGAGATTTATTTCTTTGGTCATAAGTACAATTGGCATCTCTCATTAGAGGGGGAGTCCGTTCGAGCAAGATCTGTAATTAATGAGGAGTAAAATTTATAATAAAATAGTACTTTTCTTCTTATTCAATCAAAAAACCGTTATAATATATTTTGAAATTTCTTATAGGAATCATGTTTTCATTCATAACTTGTAAAATATCGCTCAAAGAAAAAAACCGTTCAAGTAAATTTTTCTTACAAAAAATAGAGGAATCTATTTCTTAAATAAAAACCACACCTAACCATTTGAAAAAATGAAGGTGTTGCCTGTATCTCGCTTCTGGAAGCACCAAAACAAATTTGCAAATTAAATTTGGTTTTCTAACAAAAAACTACGGGGACATTTTTTAGTTTTTTTCTAGCTATCTTAGTTTCCAAGAAAAAGTCGTTATCCACATACCTTGGGACACCCTGTATACTTAACAGGAAAGACGAGCTTTCAAAGAACATTTTGGTCGTCTAGGTTTTCCAAACATGAGATTTGTCGAAATAAGACATCTCAAAAGAAATAATATTTCTTGTTACAAATTAACTGATCATATTTCTGATTTAGGCAGAAATTAGTATATATACCTATATCCAAGCATTTGGCCTAAAAGTCTCGGTCTAAATTCATAAATCATTATATCACTGAATGTTTTAGATCTGTGAGATATGCAACTTCTCGAAAACGGATTCAAAGTTTTTCTTTAAACTTGGAAAGCTAAACTACACAGACATAAAACCTATCACTTTTATTTTAAACATTTTCCTAGAAGAACGTCTTTTTTTTTATCTGGGGGGGATTTTCGTGAATTAGGCTTGAATTATCTTCACATATTTTTATAATATATGTTTAGTATAAATTCCAAGTTTGTGGATATTTTTTCTAATTAGAACTGGAATAATTACAATAAGAGAAAAAAAAATACTCGAGCGAGTGTTTGTATGAGAAACAAGCGGATTTTCTATTTCAAAAATATTTTTCAATATTCCTAAGAAATTTTTTAAGATTTTAAGAAATAACTTCTACGTGATATTTTTTGTTAAAATATTTAAATATATTCATAGGCGATACAGTTTAGAAATAAATCAAAATCGAACCTTAATTATGCTGAAATATGCAGAGTGTTACTAGTATTATTATTAAAGTGTTTGGTTGAGTGAATTAGTGGTTACCTGCATAAATAGCGGTATTTGTTTATTTGAAGTGAAGAATAGTGAGTGTTATCCACTAATGGCGCTAGTACTTACACTATTTGGATCCGTTATTGACAAAAGAATACACACTATTTAGCAGACCAGTGTTTGTTGTAGCCAAAGCATTCTAATGAAACTTTCTGATACTGTTGCTATTTTACAATAACTCTTCTCGCTATTTAGTTTGTTTGTTTTTTCTTTGTTTTCTTATTTAGTCTCTGGTTATGTAACTAATTATTTATTTAAACTGGTGTTAGGTGATTATGCTAACCTAGTTGTTGCTCTAAATCTGGGATTGCCAATCTTATTCTTATACAGACTAGTTTTAAGAAAAAATATTTACTATTTGATTAATTTGCATTAAATAAGCAGAGGAGATCTGGTTAACCTACTAGACTTAAAGGATGGACTCTTGGATTGAAAGGAAAAAAAACTACGCTAAAAGCAAGCGCTTCTAATGAATGGTAGCAGGATAAATGGTGAAAATAAACCCACCAACTGCTACTTTAATCACAATTTAGTAAGTAAAGAGTATTTGGAGGTTGGAGAGACCGAGCAAAGAGTGATAATGGTGGCGTGATGAGCGTTGGCTGATGTGAGCCGCCTGAAGAGGTTCAGTTAAAACTCTTGCTTGTTCTAACAGCGGAAGAGCTAGTGTAGCTATCTTAATGGAATCTTCAAGGTTGATTCAGAATTGTTTTTTTTTTTGTCTTTATTGATCAATATATATTCGCAATATACACACTCTTTATAAAAAATAAGAAAAATTACAGCATGTTACATTGTACCGTCTGCCGGCAGTTTTAGTTTCGAAATTTCCGAACAAACATAAAAATAAAAAGTAATAAAAAGTAATAATAACAACAATAATGGTGACAAACTTCTTTACCTGAAAGGACAAAATAAAAAAAAACAAGAAGGAAGGAGCAAGCCATAATTAATAATTGAATACCGAAATCAAATAATTCCTATAACGTCCTGCTTTCTCAAAAAAAATTGCACAGACTTATCAAATTTTTTCCATTCAATATATCGATCAGTTTTTTCTTTAGAAAAGTTTTCTCTTTTTAAATATTTGTTTCTAAACGATTTCAAAATAGGGTATACTGCTAGGGAATAATAATTATGTTCTATTTCTTTTAGGTTGCATAGTGAACACAGCTTTGAATTTTTTCAATGTCAAATGGTCTGCAGTTTAAGTTTAAAAGGATTCATACTTGTTAATTCCTTAATGTTGGCGACTGATGCATTCAGCCTTTAGATGGGTGGCAGTTTCTCCTACAACTCCTCGATGGGAGTGGATTGACTGAATTTATTGAATCCCTTTCGCCAATACATTGCAGTAGGCCTGCCAGAGAGGGGGTTAATGCGTAGTTGAAGAGGCATGATGGTGACGTTCACTGCGGCTAATAATGCAAACAATGAGTGCAGTATAATATATGTGTGACTAATTTGCTACCTTGTTTCCATTATATTTGGAATAGCCTTTCTAGAGAGATAAATGATCAAATAACTGTAAAAACAAACGCTTCTTTCTCACAGATTTTAAATTTTATTTTAAAGAACCAGTTAACATTTTCAAAATATATCTTTGAATAACAGTTATAAAAAAAAATATATATATATATATATAAATTTGGTGACCAAATTATCAAAACCAAAAGTATCGATTTATTTTAAATGGTTCACTATTAGTTTATAAGGTGCAGGGGTGCCCTAATTTATGATTCTAAATTAACTTATGTCCCCTGAAGAGGATTAGCCACTTCTTCTAGCTTCCTTGCGGTTAATCCTAGTTAATAACACAAATAGTACTTTACACTAACACTTACACTATACACATAAAATCTGTCGCGTAAGTTGATGTATATACTTGGGTTTAGCAAACCTTCAGGCAAAGTCTAGCTCGCCTCGAAGCATACATTTCTCATACACACACACACACACTGTGCATTCTACTACAGGTGACTATGTTCTGTGTATGAACAATGATAGCCACAATATAATTTTCTCTCTCTCTCTCTCTAATTAACTAATGATTACTGAATAAAATAACAGTGATTGAATTTTAACTTCTTTTGACCTCCTTTTGATCTAAGGAATTCATTAGAAGTTTGGCCGTTTTATCACATTAAAATATTATCTTATGTTCAAATGTGTAATTCCTTCAAAATGTATAATTTTATACGTCAACTCCTCATGTATCACACTATGTCACCATATATAAATTTTCATCGATTACTGAGTTTTCATACCGGCCGCTGGTAATATCTTCAATGCTGTAGGGGTAGTGAACCCCCACCACTCATCCACTCTAGCGGAGAGAAACAGCCCCTCTTGCAAAGAGAGGAGAGGAGAGGCCAGTATATATATATATATATAAGAGATAGGCAATGAGACATCATTCAGATAGAATTCCGCTGATTTACACATCAGTTTAACATCGCTCCGTTCATATCTTCTTAGCCACGTCAGTCTGTCAGTTCAGTTCAGTTCAGTTAGTGTAAAGTCCTTGGCAGTCAGTCATATACATATATATCAATTATATATATATCTTAAACCAAATCTTAAGGTGTTATTTATCACTCATCAAGCAACAACCTACATCTCCTCACTACACCCTTACAATGCTGTTTACTTAAATCAAAAAGTTTGAAAAACAAAACGATTTTGCTTAAGAATATAAGAAGTTTTGTTCAAAATCTTCTAAGAACCTACTATTAGGAACCGTTGTTCCTTCTGTAGTTTTTATTCATCATTTTTTCATTAAGAGTAATCGGCTTAAAAGTTAATTTAGAAAAAAACAATCTGTTTTGAAATATTCCCACGAATATCTCTTAATACAATTTAATTAGTTTGTATTCATTTATTTAGTAAATAGTAGCTCTTTTTATGAATGTCGATATAAATGTAGATTAAAGAAGAATCGCCAACAACTCGAAAAAAAATTTATTCAGTAAAGTGACATATACTTCCGGTTGATCGATTTTTGGCCAAAAACCTTAATATTACGTTTCCGGTTAATACCTAGGAAAATCAGTTGAAGTTTATAAAGTAATGGCCCTTCAAAGCATTTTATATGGATCAGTTACTTGGACCCTTACCAAGCTCTTCGGCTAAGGATTGAGAGTGCGGATATGCGATTCCTTAACAGATCGATCGCAGGTTACTCTCTTTGTTGGACCACCGCGAGAACGAAGAGATAAGGAAAGAATTGCAGATGTTGGCCCACATTGAACAGATGAACAATCGTCGGCGACAATGGGATGCACACCTGGAAAGGATGGACGCGAGACGTCCCTGTGAAAATTGGCAGTATTGACCTCGTAGACGGAGAAGTGTGAATCGTCCTTGCATTAGATGGAGTGGCCAAGTATTCCAAGCTATACTTGTTTTCGTTATATAAATTATTTATTTATTTATTATTTTTTTGCAATTCTGTTGTTATTGTTATATTTTGGTTGTTTTAAATGTAGAAAGTAACAGTAATTTAATTATTAATTGTTATCCCTTTTTTTTCAGCAAAGATTTCGCTACTTGAGTAACCTGTTTTATTGAAACTACCTTAGAATTTAATAACTTAAGCCATATTTTGACGATTTGGAGACGGTACAGTCCAACTGGCCTAATCCTTGATGATGATGGTGATGTTAATACCTAAACGAAATATAAAGTTTCAGCAGCGTTTTCAACGGCGATTTTCCATTTTTGAATTATGTTGACCACACACACTAAAAAAATAACATTTTCGGATTCAGGAGGACCTCAAAACATATATTTCTGCTAAAAACTCAATTTCAAAAAATTTGACACGATCGCAATACTTCCTCTTACCGTCAATCTGCAAGAGAAAGTAAAAAATTTGAAGTTCCATTCAAAAATTACTTTTATCCTTAACGTTCAAGTATTTGTGAAATATTTAAGATTTATTGGTGTTGAAATCACTCGGAACACAATTAATATACCAGAGAGTAACCTAAGTACAAAAGCCTCTATCGTGAATTCTCTTAGTTCTGAATCTGACGTTAACCATTAGCTCAGAACAAATTCGCATTTTGGTTCTAGTTCACTGAGTCACTGAGCGCCTGAGAGATTCGTCATCGACGATTCTACGCTCAGTTTGAGGAATCTAACTTCGACCAGATCCACGTAATTTCAAAGGCCTTAGAGCGAGACCACTTCCTCAGGGAGTAAAATAGGAACGCCATAGCCTCCTAGCTCCTAGACCTCATATGAGATGGACACCATTACGTGATAAAAGTTCCAAACAGAGGAGCGAGTTTAGTGAAAGGTTTAAGAAGCATTGTATTCCAGAGAAGGTACCCAGTTTTGAAACCCACGACTTTCAAAGTTATATTTGTAAAAAATATCGATGATGTTAAAGTATGGTGCTTCCGTCTCTGTCACCTAATTTGAATTCATTACGTCTGGAAAAATAGGCATTATATATCATCAGAGACATTTTCCGTGATAGCCTGCTTCATTTATGTGATCATCGACCGGTTTCGCGCGTTCGCCCATCTTCAGGATACGTTTGTCAGACAGTGTGACAACACAGATTTGCACAGAGAAAAATTCAGTTTACACACTGAATTCAAACTCAGTTTACACATTTGAATGTGTAACTGAATTTGCTCTGTGCAAGTCTGGGTTATCACACTGTCTGATAAACGTATCCTGAAGATGGGGCTACGCCCGAAACCGGTTGATGACCACAAAAAAGAAGCACGCTATCACGGAAAATGTCTCTGATGCTTTCCAACTCTGCGGAACCAACCACCACTACAACATTATATTTCACTTAATTTTCTAAACACAGTTTATTGTACATTTCTTTTCTAATGAATTTCTAAGAAAATTTTCAAATCGAACTTCGCCATTTTAAGGAAAAAATTAAATAAAAAATAATAAAAAAGCAGAAACAAATAGTTGCAAAAATTGAAAAGAACTAATACAAATAAATATCATTTGATAAATAAATTTTTGTTTATAATGTTATAGCTCTAGTTAAATAATAATATTTTTTTGAAAATACCAATAATTTGATATTAAAATTTAAAGGGAAAAGCATAAATAATTTTATTAATTACATGGTATTAATTACTTGTGGAAAGAATAGACCACTGAAATACTAGCGTATCTTAAATCTAATCTGACATAGATAAATTTACAAACATAAAGCAATAGCTTTTCTTTCATTTTTAACAAATCTAACATTGCAAGAGACAGATAAACGGATTAACAAGGGATTTTAAAAGATACAAGACCTTTTTGTTTTTTTATACTTCTGTTACGTAAGACTTCTGTTTAGTATAATCAAATATTTAAACAAAATAATTATTACAGAATGAATGGTTAGTCTACCAGTGAGGTATAATGGTCGGTAAAACTAGCGAACCATTATACAAGTCCAACAGTAAATAAATAATAAAAAAAATAAAAATTAAAAAATAAAATAAAAACACACAGAAGGACATGTATTTAAAGCCGTTATCTGCCAGTCTGTCCAGTGAGCAGCAGTATGTGTGTTTGTCACTAGGTGGTTGTTGATATTTAAAACATAATACTACTTCCGGTTCCCGTTGCCGTGTTATTATCATTATTATTATTATTATTATTATTATGATGGTACTGTATTACTATATATATATATATATATATATATATATATTATATATATATGGGAGAAACTCATGAATTATGTTCCGTTGTCAGCCCGGAGCCCTCTTTGTTTCTTTTTGTTGCTCTTCCCCATGCACATAACCACACACACACACACACACACACACAAACACAATATTATAATTTTCTTACATTCCCATCTGCAAGCAAACTTGAAAAATGTAATGTCATATGTCACTTGTTTCATATATATTTTTTTTTGTGCAAAATATTATTATGGTAATTTATCCATTTTTCTTAAAGAAACAGACAATATTTTCCGCCAATGCATCTGGTCTAAAAAAAAACAAAAAATTAATTTTTTAAAGAATTAAAGTTCTTTGCAATAATATTCTAATGGTCAATATTCGTTTCACATATTGGAATAGCGAATAAAAGTTAATGAATATAGTAGAAGTTTTCAATCAAAATCGTTTGAACGGATTGATAAAAGATCTGAGGATTTCATATTAGGGATCTGAGGATTTTATATTAGAGAGAATTTTTAGAAAGCGCATGGCCCAAACAGTGTATAATGGGCGCGGCAAATCAGTGGTTTTATTAGAGAGTATTTGTACTTGCAGTTAGTACGTCGCTTTTCCCATTCTTTAGCTTTTGGCAACCATCATCCGCTAACAACTGTAGCTACACATTTTTACTCAGATTGGATTTAGCCTCCATGGGGCTATCTGAAGTGTTCAACCTAAAGGCTGGGATCGCAACCCACTTGCCTCTAATTCATGACCTAAGAAAATTAACAGGAGAAATATTTTTGTATTAAGCAGATGTTGTGTCGTTGAAGACACTCTTAGCTGAGAAGCCAAAAATAGCATTAAAAAAAATGGCAACCTTAGTCATTCATGATGTCACAATCCATATAACTGTAGCATTTAATTTTTAGTTCATAATCTTACTTGTAATTATAAACAAAGGGCTGTTGAAAAAAACAAAAACCTTAACTACTGTTAAAGTCGAGGTTGGCCAAACTAAAACACGGGGATTCGGCCGCAAAGACATCTTAAGATAGTCGACTAAGCACAGTCACACCTCAGTAAAAATTGAAAAAAATGATTAGTAATACTGGGCTCAATTAAAGATTGATCAGTTTCTTGTGTGATTATCTAAACGGAATATCAAGTACGAATTGATTGAGATATTTCGTAATTCTTAATTTTGATTAAAAAATGAATATATAAAATTTAATATTGGCTGTTTAAATTTTGTTTGCCATATCGAAAAGAAATAAAGGATAGATAGTTAAGATAGGAAAATCATTCCACACATTAGTTTTTATATTTTTCATTTTCTCTTACTGGTCGTAAGAGGAAGTATTGCGATCGACCAAATTCTTGAAATTGAGTTTTCACCGGAAATACATGTTGCAGGGGGCCTCTGAATACGGAAAAAAAAAAGTATGTGTATATTTTGAGAATATCAAAAACTAATAAAGAAGGAAAGTCCGTAGGAAGCTCAAACATGATACCCGAAGATTTCGGGTAGAATTCAACAATAGAAAAAGTACGACCTACTGAATCTGTTTTTTTTTTTTTTTTTTTTTTTCAGTTTTTCATGATTTTTCGAAAACCCGCTTCAAAGATTTTCTTTAAATCTTATTTACTATATTATTTCTTTCAGGATTTTTTTTTTTTTTTGTGATGAGCATTAAATTAAGAAGCGAATGACATTCTTATCTGCGTTCTACTGATTAACGCCTGTACTATGAACGGTGCTAACCGTGCGTAAACTAGACTAACAAGATTTCTATTGTAAACAGGTAGCTTAAAATTGGAACAGACAATTCTGGTTGGAATATCGTATTCACTTCGTGTACTCGTTATTATCTCTTACATCTAAATGACTAATCTTACATATCAAGTATCACCATAGATCTACAGGGGAATTGCAAGGTATAGGACCTGTAAAGCAATCAAATATTGGCGTTGATTTCCTCCATTCATCTACTACATCTGAAACGTGGGTTCTTATCAACACAATAAATTCTGATTTCAATTTTCTTCACAGAAATTTTAACGTAATTGTGATTGAATTTCCCAGAAACTTTCTTCCTAGAGAGAAAGTCGCTAACAATCTTGTTTTGAGTGCGAACAGTTCTTGGTTTCAATTCTTAGGAGAAATTCCAGGAGATTTGAATTACTCACCTTCAATAAGCGGGGAACATAAAGTGTAATTGAGTCCTGATTGCAATACAGACGAGCACTGAAATTGTTATGTTCTTTTATAGTATCATAAGTCAATAGAAATCACAAGGTGGTAATATTTGACCCTTACATTGTCCAGTAAAAAGCAATACATTAAATAGTCCGTAAATTTTTGAAGTCCAGCCGTCTGAAGGGCCAGTGGCCTCGTGACGTCACACATTGAATGCTAACATCATGGAGTAATACAACCCTTCACATAACTCTCATTCAAGACACTCGATTTTAATCGACATAAATACCTACCTATCATTTTTATTTGAAACATTTTTCAGGGAAAATTAATTTTTTGGGGATTCTGAGGGAACAGTAGCGCTATGCTTTCCTCTAAAGTACCACTTCAGTAAAATATATGGTTTTACCACGAATATAATATTAATATATATTAGAAGCATTCAGTAATCCATTAATATATATTAATATAATATTAATATATATTAGAATTACAAATTTGAAGCAAATCAGTATACCGGAAGTGAGGTTTTCAGAATAGGTTTTTGGATTTAATTTTTTGGAACGTTTCTCGAAAACGGTTACAACGATTTTCTTTTAAACATGGAGTGCTTGCCGCACAGATAGAAACGTATCACTTTTATGTGATATATTTTTCTGAAAAAAAGATTAATTTTATAGGAGGTATTGGAAGTCTGTCAGTTCGCTTAAATTTAAATTTGCACTAGCTTTGTGTGGTTTAGATACAGAACTCTTCACATAAGGCCGCTCAAGTATATAATTGAAATCCCCACCACCATTTTCAAGGCAAGCCCAACTAAGCATTATAACGTTGCAATTTTAAAGAAAATTTCTTGGTTAAATTGTATTAATTAGAGTGAGAGAAAGAGTTGTGTGAGTGTTTCACACCAGATTTTTTTTTTTAGTTTTATTTTTCTAAGAATCATCCGAATGTCACAACAAAAGTAGAAAATTGTAAAGGCGTGGCCCACCCAATGTGTGTGTGTCTGATACAAAACAGTCCAAAAAAACCACGTATTTAGGAGAAGTGCGACACATGTTTACACATATGTGGTAGAAGTGGGAGTGAGTATATGCCTACATAAAAATTCAGGTTTGTCCAACAAAAGCTATCATGAAAGTAGTCAGCTACCTGAATGGTGACGATATATAGCCAGCTCTCCTATATCCTGAAGTGTACATGCGTGCCTTAGTAGGCCATCAGTCAGTCTCGGTCATACAAAGCAACACAAACATACACACACACATACATACACAAAACACATCGTTATTGTATCTGATGAGTATACAGACCACACACACAATATTACAAACATCTGTTCATCTGGTCCTCTTAAATACACGTGGATAAAATACCTTTGGTATACCAAGTGGAGATGCAAACAATAACCAATGAAATACACATATACACACACACACACACAGCTTCCAAAATTTTTACAATACAGCCAACCAAAACACATAAAAATACTCTTAAATACAACAACTTTTCAACAATATAAACCTTGCTACCTACCCAGTTGGCCAACCTTAGAAAAATGAAAAAAGTAACCTTAACACAATAAACGATAATGTTTGTTTACACTAAACAATCCATTACCACACCTACACAATGTAGATCAAAACTATATTTTGGACAAAGCGTGCCCAGACTTATTTATTCTTATTTTATTATATGTGTATATATATATACACACACAAAAGAAATATATCTTCAAAATAAATATATATATCTTTGCTTCTATATAAATCGAAATGAGCAATTTTTATGTGTCGTTCGTTGGAGATTTAACAGTTTTTCCACACGTGTTTTCGTTTATGAAGATAATCAAGATATTAGAAAGATATATATGTATTAAATGGTGGAAGGTTGATCAGACAGCCTAAACGATCGCCATCTTGTGAGTCTGTTTTGGTATTTACTAGTAAATTACCCAATCTTGTCTTTTTGATAAGCGATTGCTTTATGTCGGATTGATTTTTTTCTTGCTCCCCCTCCTCAATCCAAAATTCTTCCTAGCAAAGTCACGCAAGCGTACTTCTTAATTTTGAAATTGTACGGTCTGCTTGGATGAAGTTTGCTGAGAAACACTCTGTACAAGGTATAATAGTAGCGGAAATGATGATATGATTGGTGACGATGAAAATGAAAACATAACTCACATTACATAATTTATATTTTGCGAGTGAGAAGAAAGAGTATATAGAAAGCACAGAATGATGATGTTGGTGATGTAGAATTATAGCGTTAGCTATTTAGATAACTGAGTTATCTTATATAAGAACGATGTGTCCAAATAGAACTCTTGTTTTTTTTTGTGTTTTTTAATGGTGAATGCGGTTAGTAAGTTTGGTTAGCTTGAGAAATTTCTGGCCTGTAAAACGGCTTTTGGCAGAGAGCTGAGTGCAGACAGTTAAATGTTTGCTATGTTAAGCAGAAATAATTCTTTGTAAACCGTGTTGTTGACTCCTGAATGATTTTTCTTGACTTCTTATTTGTGATTTTATATTGCTTGACAGACTAACTTAAGCCGCACAAATTACCGGACTTAAGTATAGTTTTTTGTAGCTCATGGAATTATTTAGCCGTAGCATTTGGTGGAAGCTTGGTTCTTCAATGTGGTAGCCTATTTATTCACATCGTACAGGTGAGAGTAACTCGTTGGCGGCGAGCGTAGAGCTGATTTGGTGGTTGTCACCAACAAGACGTCTCCAGCGCTAGTTGTAGTCAATTTCTTCAACAGGGGATGTTTATTTCATTATAAAGGGATAAATTATAGTAGTAACCTTGGTGAATGTAGGACTGGTAAGCTTATTAAAAACAAGTTTATTTACTAAAGAAAGTAGGAAAAGTTATTCCTCAAACTCGAAATTATCAGTGTTGCCGCACTGTTGTACAGTTTTCAAAAAGTGAATCACAGGAGTTATCAATCCAAGAAATCGATAACCTATTCCAATTAACACTCAATTTCTGAACACATTTTATAATTTAAATGCAATAAATAGTTCGCTTTACAATTAAATGATGCCTGATTAGTAATTAGCATTACTAAATAGTTAATGAAGCGGTGATATAGTTTTTCAAATCTATCAGTGCAATTATTTTATTTAATACCCACGAAGATTTCATTAATAGCTCCATCAAGATATTTATCACTATTTAATACAGTCTGCATTCATTGGTAGCAAAGATAATAAAAATTTAAAAATAATAAGCCTGAAATGGACTTGAAAATATATTCACAAACTTTTCAAAGAAAGAAATTATTAAAAATGAGTGAGGCAATTTGACCGACCGCTGTGCGGCAATGTTATGGTTAATAAAGCAAATTGCAAATTAATTTAATTTGATGTTATTGTGTTAATTACAACCACTGCATTAATTACAAATAATGATATATTAACTGAGTTAATTAACTGTTGCAATAATTTTTTTGTTTTTTACATTTAAGCTGTTCAGGTGAAACAACTATCCAAACTTTTCTTTGAAGAGAAGAGCATGTCTGAAATCTTGTGAAGCTGAATTTTGCATCATGGATAACATCATGGAGGTCTGTGTTCTGAGTTGGGTACGCTGTACCCAACCAGTAAATCAAAAACCTCTGCAAGCCCTTTTTAGTATGGTTCATTTTGTTAGATTGAAATACGCTAAGAAAAATGAAGAACTGACTGGGTAGATCTCCACAGCAGATACATACTGTGCTAAAAATTAAATGAATACGAAAAAAAAAACATTCGTTGGAAATAAAGTGATTGTGTCAGTGAATACATTGGCAAACAACAAGTTTTTCATGGCCGTCAATGAAATAGAATTGAAAAAAAAAAAAAAAATGAATCATTAAATTTACAAAAGAATAAAATAAACAAAAAAAGACATTGATGACGAAATCAAATACGTCATCGACTATCTGATTAGAAAATCATGTGATTTGTGTAAGTCACAAAATACAAAATACTAAAGTGGGGGGGGGGGAGTTAGGACATATATTGTATTTTATGCAAATTATAATAAAATGTTTTTTTTTGCGCTCTGTCACTTTCTTTCTCTCTTTACATCATCAATTTAAAGGTCTAAGTTAACAAGTAACCTTTGTTAACAATTATACTTTGTAAACAACAAAAAGCTTTTTAGTTAAGTAAATAATGACACCAACTAAGAACAAAATAAAGTACAGTTTAGCAACACAATTACTACGATGTAGAAATTCCCATTATTTCTTTTATGGTCTTTTTTTGATGAGCATTAAATTAAGAAGCGAATGACATTCTTATCTACGTTCTACTGATTAACGACTGTACTATGAACGGTGCTAACCGTGCGTAAACTAGACTAACAAGATTTCTATTGTAAACAGGTAGTTTAAAATGGAGCGGACAATTCTGGTGGAATATCGTATTCACTTCGTGTACTCGTTATTACCTCTTACATCTAAATGACTAATCTTACATATGAAGCATCACCATAGACCTACAGAGAAGTTGCAAGATATGGGACCTCTAAAGCAATTAAATACTGGCGTTCATTTTCTCCATTCATCTATATCTGAAACATGGGTTCTTGTATGTTTAACATAATAAATCCTGATTTCAATTTTCTTCACAAAAGTGAAATTTGAACGTAATTGTGATTTGAATTTCCGAAGAAACTTTCTTCCTAGAGAATATTTTGCAATAAAATTACAACTACGTAACACTACAACAAGTCGCTAACAATCTTGTTTTGAGTGCGAACAGTTCTTGGTTTCAATTCTTAGTGAGATTTCCAGGAAATTCGAATTACTCATCTCCAATAAGCGGGGAACATAAAGTGTAATTGCGTCCAATACAACCATAACATTGAAATTTTTACGTTCTGCTATAGTATTATCCGTCAATAGAAATCACAAGTAGTAAATACTGGTAGTATTTAACCCTTACATTGTCCAGTAAAAAGCATTACGTTAAATAGTCTGTAAATTTTTGAAGTCCTGCCGTTTGAAGGGCCTCGTGAAGTCACGCATTGAATAAAAACGTCATGGAGTAATAAAGCCTACACTTGACTCTCATTCAAGACACCTAATGTTAATCACATCTACTTAATGTTCAACAAACATCTAATTGCAAATAAATTTTGAAAATAAAAATAAATAAATAAAAGGTGCATAATTTCTCTTATAATTAGCTTAACTATCTTGAAAACCATGTACAAATAAATTTAGTTCATAATTGATAAAATTATTGCGTTACAACCCTTAGATCGGGGCGTTCATCAGGGCCTTGTACATAGAAACAATAACAGTAAGCATTTGTTGAATTCCCAACAAATGGGAATCCAACATCGCGGCGGTTCTAGGTTCGAGTCCAGTGCTACCCTTAGACTTTTCTCTTCCTAGGAGCCTTTACAGCTCACTGTCTGATGATGGAAGTCCGATGATGCAACGAGAGAACACTGTCCGGGTGCCGGCTGCGCACTGTGAAGTTTTCGGGCACTAATGAACATGGATGTTGACCAGCCCTGAATTTAAAATAGTAAACATGGATATTATTGATACATTTATGAGTTATAAATAATCTTACTATTCAGATTTCTGTTTAATTATCTTTAAATTAATAGATATTCAATTACTATTGCGCTAATTTCATTATTAAACATTACAGTTTGAATAACTAAAATGGACTTAATAAATAATCTAATAGTTTATCTAAATGGACCAAATAGTATATCAATAACAAATAGTTTAAAGATAAACAAAAATATTACATGGTAATGAATATTAACAAGAATAATTGTCATGTTTATTGGTTGTTTACTGTTGTTGTTTCTATGTACAAATTTAGCTCTGATGAAGGACCGATCTAAGTGTTGAAACTTTAGTACTTGAAAAGTTTCTTTCTGCCCTATAACTCATCCTCTCCCCCCCAACCCCCAAAAAAAACAATTTGTTCAACTATAAAGGAAACTTTTGGCAAAAACTAAACATAGGACATGTAAATTTTGAGATGCTATTGATGTGTAAAATGATACGATATAACAAGAGGACTTTAGTTCATGTTCTAAACCCGCTTTTAAGCAATTTAAAAATCATTTTTGGTAACCATAGTTATAATTCCATGCCGAAGGTAGTAGTAAATAGATAAATAAAGAACATAAATTAATCAATTGGATTGAAAGAGTGGAGAGAATTAAATAATGGAATATAAATAAATAATTGTAGTATTTGAATTTTTTTTTTTTTTTTTTGCCAATGTAATATTCTATTCAATTTATTTGCATGGGAATTGCCGTTTTTTTTTTCTAATTCCAAACCGGTTGTTTATAAAAATCGTACACCTAATCCTCCAAGCCAGTGGCTAACTATGTAGAAGATTTCTGCTTGGTACTATTTTCGGTTACGAACATCTGAAAAACTAAACTTACTTTGGGAGACAGACATCACTAATTCAAGTTATTATACAATGCATCAGACTTTAAATTAATTAGTAAAAATTTATAAAATGGAGGACTGCAGATAACCCAAGATATGTCTGAATAAGTTAAAGGAGTTAAATTACCATTAAATGAAATGTAAAGTATAATTGGATGTCACAAATTAAATCTGTATTAATTAAAATATTACACTATCCTTCCAGTTCGCCAACTGCTTGACCAAACCGGATATTAAATTTATCTTAGAGTAATATAAACAATCTTTATTTAACCTGGAAAGCCAACAACTCAACTTTATATTGTCACATTAAATTAACATTACATAAAGGACTATCCTGCCTACCTTATTTGCTCTTAGTTATACCAATTAAATTTTTAAGATTATTTGTCCAGATTAGCTGGAAAGCATTAGGAGGGGGGGATCAAACGTATTAAAATTGATAATATTAGGCCTTGTTTTTTTTTTGTGTAATAATGAAAGTGAACATTTGATTCATTTAATTTGTCCGTTCATTAAATATTTTAGAAATTAACTGAATGATGAAGAAATAATATTAAGGAATTGTTTGCTTGACTCAAAACAAATACTGACTTTATGGTCTTTATAAGTATATAACTGTTTTATTAAAGTTATTACAATTTTTGTCACCTTTGAAAAAGTTTATTACTATATTCTTATAGCATTCTTTAATAATAATCTATAATTGATCTTTTCATTTTTAGTGTAGACTAATTAGAATATTTTATTTTGTATTAGCAGAAGATTGTTACGTAATTTATTTTTTCTATGTGCGCAACTCCAATTGTAACGAATCAATACATTACAAAAATAAATAAATAAATAAATAATAAAGAAACTAATCTTAAGCAAAATAATGTGAAAAAATAAAGCAACAAATTGACAAACCAAAAATCACAGTTTAATTTAAAACATAATTTAACGATGGCTTTTTTTTATCGAAACCTTTTTATGGTGAACGGTTAAATTAGAATATTAAAACAAAAAAAAAAAAAAACAAGATTCAGCAAAGCTAAATACAAATGAGCATGTCATCATGTTTGTCCATTATTTTAGACGGGGAGATCCTCATCCCTTTTAAGGCCTCTAATTATTTCATCAACCTAATTTTCTCTTTTGTTTTGACGTTTAAAAAACTGTTCATCAACAATGTCTTCCTTTGCATGACAACACTGTTATATTTCTTAAACCATATTCAGATATATATCTCACGAACATTAAACTATTATATCAATATTTTCATATATAAGAACAAAACTTAAATGATATTAATCTATTGTAAATAAATGAAAGAAATTAAATGGCAAATAAATGAGCAAGCAATACACGTAGTTATGGGTAATTCACCCATGTAACCCGTCCAACTATCATGGTTTCCTTAAAACCATATTTAATTCCTTTATAGAGATATTTCAATTTTTTACTCGAAAGATATTTGATTTTTTTGAGAAAATTTATTAGAAAATGTGTTCAGAGAGAAGTTTAATATACCAGGCGATTTCGTTAATATTGAGCATTTGAGGACAATTAAATCTATTATAACATATCTCCGAAATTCAAAGTGGGGACTGGACATTAGCAACAGCGAAACTAGTAGCGTGTAACCACGTTTAAACCTGTTAAACTCGAATTGTGAGCTACGCAAAAAAAAATCTGGTGTTAAACACTCACACAAATATAAATTTCCCTTATTCCCGTTCTCAAAATTATAATTCACAAATTTTATAGTTAGTGTACCAAATTTAATGAAATCCGTCGAAAACTGAAAAAACTGTACATTAAAAGCGCACTTCCGGTTTACTAATTTTCTTGGAACTCGGAATTTTGGCCATCCATTTATTTCTAATTAATTTTGGTTTGGATGATAGAATTGAGACAGAGAAAAAAAGCAGAACCTCCAATCCTCCCTTCAAAGCGCCCTTAAATGAATTTTCCCAGAGAAATGTTTCAAATAAAAGTTGTACATCTTTATATTGTAGTTTATATACGAAGTTTCAAGAAAATCGTCGGAGCCATTTTTTTTTAAGAAAATCGCGAAAAAGTGAAAAAAAAATCATTTAATAAATTTATAAAGTAAAGGCACTTCCGGTTATCCGATTTTTTCAAACTTGGAATTTCAACAACACATTTAATTCTAATTGACAGTATTTAAATGAAGGAATTGTCTAATAAACTTAAATAGCACTTTAGAAGAAGCCTAACCCCTCCCCTCCCCGAAAAATACCCTTAAATGAATTTTTTCAAAGAAATGTTTCAAATAAAAGTTGTAGCTCTTTGTATGTGTAGTTGATGGACCAAGTTTCAAGAAAATCGTTAAAGCCATTTTTTGAAAAAAATCGCAAAAAAGTAAAAAAAAAAAAAAAAAGCTAGTGAAGTGATACTTCCGGTTGTGGAATTTTGACAGATAACGTACTGTCAGATCCCATGGTGATACCAAAACGGAATATCAAGTTTCAACTTTCTACGGTTTTTCGATTGTGAGCTATGCTGTTCACATACATACATACACACAGATACACACGCACACACACACACAGACCCTCTGCTAAAAACCAGTTTTTTGGACTCAGTGACCTCAAAACGGACATTTCCGGTGAAAACTCGATATCGAAAATTTGACACGATAGGAGTAAGAGAAAGTAAAAAAAGATGAAAAAGAGCTGCCAAAAAGACTGACAGAAAGATGGATTTTCCACTCTCTTATAACAAGTGTCATGCTCTATACTGCCAAAAATTGGTCGCTAGAGACAAATAGTTCGCGGAAGTTTACCAGTAGATATTTGAAGACTTTTCAAGCCTCAGCTGTGCTGTTTCAGAAATCCAGCCGTTTCGATGATCAAGATGCTTAGTAAATTTAGAAAATAACATCTATACACCAACGAGACGAAGAAGTTAAAGTCGATGGAGCACCGACCATATAGAAGGAGCAAAGAATGCAAATTCGGATAGTATGATTTGAAAGATATATAATACATAAATCCGAAGTAAAGCAATCTACTATCAAACCTTTCACAGAAATACCCTACTGAATCAAGTTAAATCAGTTTAATTATAAAAGATTTTTATTGCGATTAAAAATAGGTCAGAGGATAGGGGAAATGATTTAAAAAGAGAACATTAATATCGAAATAATCATAATATGTGATGACATTAATCCCAAGTTAAATATATTAATTTTATTAATCCAACAAGTACGTTATGTATATAAATAAGTATAAGCTGACTGCAAGAAGTTATAAAAGAAATAGCAAGTAATAAGCAATACTTTGCTTCATATATAAGACCCTTCTTGGCCGGTGAGGGATCTGCAAAGGAACGCCTGGATATTACCCAGGGGTAGTCACATCCCTAGACGGCCTTACATAAAACCTAAATGGATAATAATAGAATAAATAAACAAAGAAGAAAAAAAAGAAGGGGGGGGCCCGGTTTTTCTTTCAGTGCTACCAACCAAACTATCCAATAGTAAGAAGATTAGGGTGCGCTAAGAAATTATTGGTACTATAAGGGCTGGGAATAAACTATTGTTAAGGAATGGAAATATAATAATAATAATAATAATAAATAAGGGGCGGATAAGAAGTATTGTGGGGCAAGCAGAGGGGCGTGTATTTTGTGGATCGACTCTGCATGGCAGGGATGAAGTGTACGCTCAATATGAACCATCATTATGGAACAATAGAAGATCAGGTAGGAGGTGTGTGACAAGTTCAAATAGGTGTCACTCACACACACACACACACACAGTAACTAAGTTCCTTTCCTTAGTAACCCCCACGGCCCCTCTAAGTTACACTTTGTCCTTCAATTCCCACCAACTAATACACCTTTGTATTAAAAATAACGCACACTACTCTTTCTAAATATTTTAGTTGCCCTCGTTATTTTTACCTTCACATTGCTTAAGAAAACCAATCATTTAAAAAAGCAAATTTAGTGATAAAACCTCAGATAACTTTCTTCCACCCCAGATGCATTCAGATATCAAGAATACTACATGATTTATTAAAATGGTATATTGTATTATGCAGACTAATCATCCCTAGAATACCTCTAATAGTTCGAATCTATTCAGTAAAAATTATTAAAAAGTTTTATTTCTTTTTCGAAAAGTGTAATAATTCGATAATTATTTCATTAAAATTAGTGAAAAGATCGCACTTTTAATCTCTAGTGAGAAAAATTTTCAGTCTCTAGAGATTAAAAGTACTTACAAAGAAGCCAACTTCCTTTAATTAACCAAATTTAAAGTTTGCAAGAAGTCGCTAAAGTATAGTGCGTTTATTAAATATAATTTTTTTACAACAGCCCCATTAATATGAGTCCATTATTGTGCTAAAATTAATGGCTAAAATTGTACATTCAATCTCTACAGATTAAAAACAAAAAAGTGCCAAATTTCAATTAAATAAATTTTAAGCTGTGAATGAAATTGCTAAAAAAATGATTAAAAATTAAATAGAACATTCTTAAATTAAACAGTTGTTCTAACATTTTTAAAAACAATTTAACATTAAATTAAATATCAGAAAACATAATATAATTTTACTTAACTTTATATTAATGATCTATCTTTGTAAAATAACATAGGTTTTCGTTCGCATGAACAAGTTTCTCCTACCGTACATGTTTTATCTCTTTTTTATATAATTTTTTGAAGTAGTTTTAGTTATTGTAGAAAAAAATAAAAATATTTAACGCAAGAACAAAGTCCTTCCTGCAACTCTCGTTCAGTTGGCACACTCGCTTGAGCTCATATCGGCAAATCTGATTTTTTATATGTAGAAGTGGACTTTTACTTTCTTATCACTATTTTAACATTTTTAAAATCAATAAAACGATAAATTATATAATAGTAAATATAAATAGGTGAAGATCCGCGGATGTTCCGGGTTCGAGTCCAGCAGTGCTGCCCTTAGATGTTCTCACACTAATAACAGATAATGATTGAAGGTGATGATGAAAGGTGAGTTCATGAATATAGGAAATGCTATCAAACTCAAAATTTATATGTTAACGTGTTACTGAGTAAGAAGAGAAGAGTACTTGGAGGGTAGAGTGACCAACGAAAAGCATGATGAATGTTTAGTGGAGAAATGGAGCCTAGCGTTGGCTGGTGTGTGCCGAATGATGTCGCTAGTTAGAATCAAGCTTGTTAGAATCAAGCTATGTGAACTTTTAAGGTAGATGCTGCGATTTGTTCACTCATCAGAGTTGATCTCGCTCCTGTGTTTTACTCATTAAAGTTCTTCTTCAAAGTTGAATTAATAGAGACTCAATGTTAAGCCCTTAAATGTTCGCCTTTTTTATTCAATTTCCTCTACAGCTACAGGCAGCTTCTAGGTGGGAGATTCGCTGCCAAAGAATAAGCTAGATAGCCAATATATTGTAATGAGCGTGACAGAGAAGGTAAGCATGAGCTTTGGAGGGTCCAGTGGTGGCTCTCGATGCAATTATTATGTCCAGCTTTTGTGTGGCGAATGTGATGGTGATTGGTTCCATTACAAGCCTCCACAGTTCATTGACTTTTTTGTTTCAGAGTCCTCAATCTATCTAATATTAATAAAAATGGCGGTAATTAATAAAACAAAAACAAAAAACTGATGTAAAAATAAGATCTCAAAGTATTAATTTTCTTCTATTTTTTTTATGACGGTATAATAAATTTTATCTTTTTTTATTATCGTGCAAAAAAAGTAAAAGATAATTTATAATACCCTTTAGGTTTATAGGGGTAACTAAAACAAATTATAGTTCTGTCATCCTGCTCTAACGCTACATGTAGGTGTAGTCCAAATTTCTCGGTAACTGACTAATCAACCATATTCATATCAAAGTATTAATATCAGACCCTCCCCAAATTGTAGTCTGTGTAATACGCACGAAGACTTTAAACATATAATAATGGAATGCCCTAAGTTTAATGATAGAAGACAATTAATTTTTAGAACTTTACACAAATATTTGGAGGCCCCTTTCCGTTATGAAGATATTACATTTTCTAATAATGCTTATGTGTTGAGCGAATTAATAGAACTGGCTAGACAATATGATTGTGGTTAGTAAAAGTATGTCTGTTTGTGTGTTTGAGAATGAAAGGTGAGTGTATGCGATTAGGATTAAGTATTGCGGCATTGGTTGGAATATCTAGTACACCATCCCATTTGTACATAGTATGTATATTTTCTGTATATAGTGTAAATATATTTTAGGTCTAATATATTAGGTTAAGTATATAGGGGTGCGAGGAATATCGAGTACTCCACCCCACTGTATGAATGTTGGTCTGGTTGTTAGTATGAATGAGTCGCGTTAGGTTTTAGAGCTAATCTGTGAATGTATTTATTGGCGTGTTTGTATTTATTTGCGTGAATGAAATAGGTTAGATCCGTAAATGAATGTTTGAGGCAATAAGTATGTAGTCAGTTCTATAACACATAAGCATATATGGCTGAATGATAACATGTCAATGCCAGGAAAAAAAAATATCAAAGTAATTTCATACTTACATTAATATAGTTTTAACATTATTATACTTATATTAATAAGTATTAACTTATTGGCAATAAGTATAAATTGAGCTATCTTGGAAATGGAAATTGATGCCAGATTGCTTTTATTTTAAGCATCTTATCCGTTCTTTAGCCTCTTCTGAGGACATTCTGGTCAGAAATATACCTTTCCTCTTATTTTAAAAATTTTCTTCTTTTTCTGAACATTGACATGTATTATGGTCCTTAATTTTATGGAAGGCCATTGTGAAAGATTGATGGGTTATCTCCTCGTAGAAACAATTAAGAAATGTGCTTCATTTTGTGGCTACCAAGCGTTTTCGGGAGTTTACCCACTTCAGAATGTATTGATAAAGCAGTATGATTAATTTTTTGTTATTAATGATTGCCAAGATATCCGCCAGGAGTCATTCTAAAAATGGATGAACGGCCGAAACCAGTCGATAACCACAAAATAAGATACCTATTACGGAAAAAATCTCCGTTTTTAAGAATTTTGTGAAGAACGATTATAATGGCGTATTGAGACATGAAATTGTCCAGATATTTCTAAAAATGAGCAATCGTGGAATAAAAAACTGTTAAGATAGTTCTGCAAAGTTTTCATTTATAGCAACCCTCTGAAGTCCAGTGAAAATTATAATTGGAACTAGTTCATTTCACAGTAGGCCAGTAGCGCTAGTTACTATGGGCAACTAATCCAGGATTAGCTCAAGTAGAGGCCTATTTAGCTGGATAAACATATTCGGTTCCATTTGCATTTTTCAATAATTTACAAGAGTCAAGAAAAACATTCAATTATGCTAACGTTTCGACAGAGTTTCCGGTCTTTATGAAGGATTTAATATATAGATAGTCGTGAAGAAGTGAAGAAAGAATTTTTAAACATACACATTTGTTACATCGCAAATACATAAAGAAGGAAAATTAAAAGTTACTAGTATCTTGCCTTAAATCATCTACGGAAATCAGTAGATGATTTAAGACAAGAAACTAGTAACTTTTAATTTTCTTTTTTTATCTTTCTGCGATGCAACATAATTCATCAGCAGCCAACAAATACTTTTATATTGGTACAATATGGTAAATTAAATGAATCATAATCTCTTAATAGATTTATGCAGTTCTCCCATCACTCTACTGTTTTTTTTTGTATGCCTGCAGTATGAAAATCCATGTCTTGAAGTGTGAATCTGTTTTTTATATTAGTTTTCACTTCTTCTATGTTGTGCCACCTAATGACTCCTTGAGAGGATTTAAACAAAAAGAAATTTGATGATGCGAAATTGAATCAATTAGACGCATTTTCCCAGTCTAATATTTCAATACTTTCGTGCGATGATAGCGTAGTATGTGGGCGTACCCCTTTCATTTGGAAACCATATCGCAGACTTCACTCAATTTTCACAATACATATCTCACACTCTCTCTCTAATACTGAATATTGCAGTCCTTCTTCCAAAAAATCACAGTGATGAAATTGAAACTCTTAACTGATCGTGTCGTATTTTTACTGTTCAGGTACATTAATTCGGCTAAGTTTTGAATTGATCAAGCCACTTGTAGAAGTTTATACAACTTACACCGTATTACTGTTTAAGCAATCAGGAGTAAATTTCAGATTATAATCATATCTGAATGCTGTTCTTTCAAAATATGTGATATAGGTTATGTATACTGAAACAATGGTCAAAAACAGCTAATTTCAATATCTAACCGGGATGCCATCTTATATTATTGATTTGTTATTTTTTATTGATATTATTAATTTGATTTATAACTCTTTGACTTTTCCCATTATTGAATGATAATCATATTTATAATACACATATAAAACACAACTACACAGTTGCCGCATAGATTTATCTAGATTACAATTCTAGATCTTAAATATTAAATAAATTGTAGCCACTACCTCTGATGATAGTAACTAAATAAAGTTAGAAGGCAATCAAAGACGATCGGATTTCTGATAAAGAAAAAGGAAGCTAATTCGTATACCATTGTTATAACGATCCTCATTGGACTTTCAAAATGTTTTTTTATTTAAATTTTTTTTTTGTCTGATCTGTCATGCTGTTTATTCTGCCATGATTCTGTTTAAATCTGCCTTGATGCTTTATTTCCACTCATTGGGATTAGAGAAAGTGACAATAAAAAAAAGAAAAGTATAACGAGTTTTGGAATCATTTTTAATTTAGTGAAAATCCAAGTAGAAATTATTTATTATTTATAATAAAAAGCGAAAACCAAAATATAAAACATTAAACTATTTATCAACAACACAACCTACAAAAATAAGCAATAAATTTAATTTATTCTGTGAAGTAATTATTATTATTTCATAATACAGTTTATTGAAGGAGTAATTAAAGAAATTTGTGTATATTTAATTGGCAAATAAATTACAACATTTTGTTTTTATTAAATTAAATAGAGGTGATTAAAATCTGTAGATTTATCAAATAAATTTAACAAAATATGTATTATTTTCTGCAATACACAGTGCCACCAAGAGCGCAGGCATAACAAGATAATAATATTATGTAGTCATTGGACGTGAGATTAATATCTGTAAGGGATTCGTTGTACGCAGTGGGTATGTGTATATCTGTTAATTATAACTATATTTTTCCCAACATGTAATCTAAATTGTGATTAACTTATTATCATTTAGAAATATATATATATATATATATAGAGAGAGAGAGAGAGAGAGAGTATTATGATTATTATAAAGAGAGAATAGTAAAGAAACCTAGTGGAATAATGAGAATAATTCAAAAAATGGCGATTGAACAGATTGAATGTATCAAATACTTGGGAGCGCACCTACATGAGGTCCGAATGGTCATATCGGTTGCGAAATAACAAACGTACAGGAGCAACCAGCAAGATGTTCAACGCCGTTAAAGAAAGGTTTTTCAACTGGCGAGAGATGGGTAAAAATACAAACTTGACTGCTTACAAGTAGTCGTCCAATTGCCATAAATCTTGCGAGGACTGGACATTGACAAGTAAAACATAAATCAATGATTCATGCCAGGCAGATGAGAGGTTTCTCCGGAAAGTAGATGGGAAAACCAGAAGGGATAAGATACGAATTGTGGCAAAAGTGTGAGTTTCAGGTTTATAATTAATAGCTACATGTTATGATTACTGCACTATAATTTATATATATATATACACTTATAATTCTAAGAACTTGAATTGAGTAAGAGATTAAGAGACGGAGAGAGAAAAGTAAATGAGAGGTAGGCTGAGAGATACGGAAGTGTGTGGTGTGTCCACTGAATGTTGTTGGCAGGAGCACGGAAGGTGTCTTCGCTCTTGACGATGGTCAAAGAATCCACTGTTCTTTTTTCCTTCAATATAGAGTCCCGTGGTAGGGGAAGAAGGACGATACTTCATCCCCACCCTTAGTTGGCTTCGTTTGACGACCACCGGCGTTCCTTGCCGATAGCAGGGAACTAATCTGACTTGTGTTATGCCATCACGCAATCAAGTCGAATGAAGTAACAGAGCAGAGTAGACAAATAGGTTATAGAACAAATGCCGCACTGCCAATTGCTCTTACGAGACTAGAGTTGAGGGCAAATGAAGAAGAGGAAAACCATGATTGAAATGGGAAGAAGGCCGGATTGGAGAAGATGAAATGAACTCGTCCAGGACAATGATAGTTGGAAAAAGCTCTACAAAGAGCCACCTCACCTTGCTTAGGCGGTAGAAAAGGTTTGATTATTAGAATTGTGTACAGCAAAAATTGATAATTACATATAAAAATGTCTATCACTTTTATTTGCAGCATTATTTGATGAAAACTGTTTAACCGGAAGTGCGATTTACACGATTCGTTTTTGAGTGTTTCGGCATTTTTTTTTTGCAAAACGCTTCCAACGATTTTCTTGAAATCGACCACGTGAATTATAGTACACATGTTTATTTTGGGGGTTTTCAAATACTTCCACCATATGTGGTACGCTCCACCAACCCTTTAAGGTTTTGATACCATATAGAGAGTCGCCAATAAGCTATACGACAAGCTAATGGAGAATCATATATTTCCCTTTGAATATTCGGCCCAGTATTCAACAAAACTTCAAAAAGGTATAACTAATTATAATGATACATGTATGACATTTTTCAAAAATGTCTCTGTTCATACAAATGTTCGTTCATCAATTTTAAAAAGAGAATTGAGGATAATTTTGGTAAAAAAGAAAAAGAAATAAGTTTAAAGTTATTATGAATGAATGTGAAGGTTTCTTAAATACGAACACATAAATAGCACACTAAAAATGGCACACTAAGATAAATTGTTTGAACGGAAAGTATCATTAACTTTGCAAGCATTCTATTTATAATAGTTTTGGTTTTTAAAAGAGAGTTGTTGTAGTTTTTATGCTTGTGTATATATGTTAGCAATGCTTTCATTACAGCACACATGATGATATATCATTCAAAAGAAAGAAAAAAAACTGTTAATGAATAATGAAGTTTTATGATGTGAGGTTATACGCACTGCAGGTTATAGCCACTGCCTAATAGATATAAAGAAAGCAAATATAGAAGGCTATGAAAAAAGAAAAAAAGAAAAAGAAGCAACTGACTATTGTGTTGATTATGTTTAGGTATGGTGATGATTTTTACAATGGATAACTTTTACAATGAATAGAAAGAAATACACCATTAACTCTTCAGTTACTGCTTTACTTTCTTCCTACCCCTCGTCATTCTTTCTTACTTGCTTAAATAGTTGGCTATCATATTTGGTGGTCTGTCTCATTGTTCAAGTCGCTGTGATGTGAGTGTGTGTGTGTATGCTTGTTGTTATTTCGATGTTGTTGTTACTATTCCTTGTCGTAGTAGTGGCAGCACATTGTAGAGTGGGGAGATGACTATTTATGATCTTCTTTCTCTTCTTGTTTTTATTTTTTTTAAAAAACGAGAATAATAGACTTAAAGGAACTCTTTAAGGAGACGTTTGTTTGATCGTATGTGTTTGTTTGTCTCTTTCACATATCAACTTCTTCTCTAGCCGTTCTGTGTGTGTGTGTGTGTGTGTGTGTATTTACATTAACCAGTCATTAAATTGATTGATATAGAAACCCCCCCCCCCCGCCATTACAATATATTGGAGCTTGCTACTATTTATATGATTGTCTGTTTGTCTGTACGTATATGTTGAAAGTAGAGTGCGCTAGATGCTGCCTCTATTGTCCATCTTGTCTCCAGCATCAAACAAAAACATACGTTTAAATTCCTTCAACACAGCAAACTGATGATAATGCAATCTGATGAGAAACACACACACATGACTTTTCGCAATTTATTTCAGCTTAACCGAAGGCTGGCAATCAGAAGGCAGGTATGCCATTTTGCCTGGAGAAGTGACTAGTCTACTTCACTCTAAGCGGAAACATATGCCATATTTCTTTTTACGTTAAACTTTTCATTAAAAATAGTTACCTAAGAAGACCATAATAACATGAATGCCCGATTGAAGTTCAGGTAACTGGACTCCCGCTCGGTGGACCCGGGTTCAAGTCTAGGAGTGCAGCCCTTAGATTTTTCTCTTCTAAAAAGATAAATAATAATAATCAATAATAATAAACATTAAACGTCTAATAGTTGGTAAAATAATAAATATACATAATACTCTACAATTATATTACAATTATTACAATCAATAGAGAATGAAATGGTAGAAGCCGGGCCAGGGTAATAACACAAAGAGGCCGCTCAGAATGCACTCTGGTTGTGTTTCCTCTTATTAATGATTAGTGGAGAGACTCCTAACTAACTACATAGTCCTACATGGTGGAGAGAGAGGAAGTCAAGATGGTTAATTGCTGTGATTACCACCCGCCTCTGGCTGGACACACCCATTGTGGGTAACAAATCTAATTGATGACAATTCCAACTCATATAAACTAGCCGTGCCATGAATGGGGATACTGCTCATATTTACTTAATTTTAAAATTAAGTGGTTAAACAGATAACAACTGATTTTGATGATCAGCTGTTTTATATTACCAGCTGTTTAAATGAAGCAAAATTTCTAAATAAAAAAGAGAATAAAATAAAAATAACATGATAATTAGTTTTATATATTTATTTACATATTATTTTATTAAACATTTTATTTATTTGATTTATTCCGTATTTTTATGCATTTTTTTTTTTTAAATAAAGGCATATTAGTATTAATTATTATGAGTGTTAATATTAACTAGATATAATTGAAACCTCTTTTTCTTATCTAATTTTTGTAGTATATAAATAAGTGATCGTTGACCGCAAGGTGTACGGATATTATATTTATTTTTAGGACTTGGTTGCATCTATGGGTACCTCTATAGCCTCTATAGGTAAGTTAATTATTTATTAGCTGTACAATCCCATAGCTTACCAAAAGCTGAGCTACAATCTTGGCACAACAGCCCATGAGTTTAGTAGTTAAGACCTGCCAAGAAGAGACCTGTCCAATGGTTAGCACCAATAATATCCTTCTTGTTCTCCAACACCACACGCCCTTTATTCAAATCGCCGTCTGGCAAGCCTTGGCCCCTTCATAGGCGGTTTTTTTTTTTGTTCTGCTAGCTCGCCACTTTACTCTACTGGGGCAACATCTTTGAAGCTCCAAAGAGGATTCAATATGATAGCAGGTATAAATGCCTAGCCACCTGGCTGTATGGCGGTTTATACAAGACCAGACAATATAATTGCAAAATCTACTGTGAAACACTCAAACGACTTTTTTATTATAAATACAATAAACTGCAAAATAGATAAATCTTATTTAAACTTGAATGTTTACCCAAGTTTAGGTGTCTTAGGTTACACATAAATAGAGATGGTACTATGATACTTGTTGGTACCCACCACTAAGCAGCTCTTGAATGTGACTACACTGCGATCCATCAGTCTTGATCATATCCCAATGCTTGAAATCTAACATTACAAGTTCCTCGAAAGCACCATAAAATTGATTATTCTCGGGATTAGTTTCAAATAGAAGTATAGGTTTGTATATAATGTGTGCGGTTAACATTCCAAATTTAAAAAAAAAAAGAAATCATTGCAGCCATTTTCGAGAAAATAATCAAAACTCAGAAACCTAATTTGTAAAACTGCAGTTCTTGCTTAATCGATTCAGTTCCAACATGATATTTTAAGAACGCTTTAATGTACCGTAAAATTATTAAAGCCGTAAAACAGTACATATTATTAAAGTAACAATTTAGAGGAAAACTTCACGGGCATCTCCTCTAAAACCAACCAAAAATCATGAATGTATGATTTTTGGTTGTCTAGTGGGAAGGACTAATATAGCCACCATAGAGAACTCATCTCTTGTGGCCAGGGTGAGTAGAGGCTGTCCGCAGGGAGGCGTTTTGTCGCCATTGCTGACATGGAACTCGCATCTTAACATCACCGCACACAAAGCCAAAATCGCCATGGGTAGGTGCAGGAGGCTATGCGGTAAAAGTTGGGGGTTAAGCCCGAGGAAGGCTCTGCGGATTTTGCCGTGTGTGGTGAGACCAATTGTAACCCACGGGGCGGTGGTGTGGTGGACAAGGACCTTGCAGATAGGAGGGTCGGGAGCACTCGGAAGTGTTCAAAGGCTGGCTTGCCTGAGTACGACGGGTGCTATGATAACTACCCCCACTGCGGCCTTGGAGGTCCTGTTAAATCTTCCAACACTCCACATTTACATCCAAGGTGTTGCAAGAGCAGCTGTGGCACGACTACATCAGGGACACAACAGTTTTTATTAGAGAGTATTTGTACTTGCAGTTAGTACGTCGCTTTTCCCATTCTTTAGCTTTTGGCAACCATCGTCCGCTAGCAACTGTAGCTACACATTTTTACTCAGATTGGATTTCGCCTCCATGGGGCTATCTGAAGTGTTCAACCTAAAGGCTGAGATCGCAACCCACTTGCCTCTAATTCATGGCCTAAGAAAATTAATAGGAGAAATATTTTTGAATTAAGCAGATGTCGTGTCGTTGCAGTCATTCTTAGCTAAGAAGCCAAAAATAGCATTAAAAAAAAAAAAATGATATCTTTAGCCATTCATGATATCGTAATCCATATAACTTTAGCATTTAATTTTTAATTCATAATCTTACTTGTGGTCATAAACAAAGTGGTGTTGAAAAAAAGAAAAACCTTAACTACTGTTAAAGTCGAGGTTGGCCAAGCTAAACATGGATTCGACCGCCAAGATATCTTAGGATAGCCGACTAAGTAAGTGTAGTCACACCTCGGTAAAAATTGAAAAACTGAAAAAAATGATTAGTAATGCTGAGCTCAAGTAAAGATTTATCAGTTTCTTGTGTGATTATCTAAACGGAATATCAAGTACGAATTGATTGAGATATTTTGTAATTCTTAATTTTGAGATAAAAATAAATATGTAAAATTTAATATTGGCTAGTTGTAATTTGTTTGCCATATCGAAGAGAAATAAAGGATAAATAGTTAAGATAAGCTGGAGGCGGACCCGATTTTGGGTCTGCCTACGGACATAATGACTCCTAGGTATGATTTCCGAAAACCCTTCAAAGTCTTGATATTAGACAGAAGGGCATGGAAGAACGGGCCGCCAATTACAGGCGAATCTATGTGGTACACGGACGGGTCCAAGATGGAAGATGGAGTAGGAGCCGGCCTGTACGGGGCTCATCCGAGATGTAATATCCCGCTGAGCTTGGGAAGACTAGCCACGGTCTTTCAGGCAGAGCTAGTCGCGATTACTATCTGCGCCGCCGAAATAAGAAGACGGGGAGTGCATAACTTCAGAGTCGTCATTTATTCGGATAACCAGGCTGCTCTGCGGGCAATTGACTCGTGGGAGATCAGCTCAAGGCTGGTGTGGGACTGCCTAGGTGCACTCAGGGAAATTAGTAGCCATAATAAGGTCTTCCTGGTTTGGGTACCTGGGCACTCGGGTTACAGAGGCAATGAGGCGGCGGACCGCCTGGCCCGGGAGGGTTCAATGAGAGCACTTATCGGGCCGGAGCCGTTCTGTGGTGTCTCAAGATGCCTCAGGAGTGCATCCATTAAGCTATGGATGCAGGACCGATCAAGGGAATGGTGGGTCAAAACTCCAGGCCAGAGGCAGGCGAAAACGTTTATCCATAGCCACTCGCCCAAGCTAACTGCGGAATTACTCCAATTAGGCCGGGTGGCCATAAGGATAGCAGTTGGCGTTCTCACTGGCCATTGTAGATTAAATAAGCACATGCAACGCATGGGCCTGGCAACGGATAGCCTATGTAGGTTTTGTCAGGAGGAAGAGGAGACGGCACTGCACGTGGTATGTCAGTGCGAGGGGCTGGTCTGGCTAAGGTACCGCCTCTTTGGTAAAGAGAAGCTGGTGCCAACAAGCCTCAGCCAGGGCCCTCTCTCGGACCTATTAAGTCTTTTAAGGCAAGCAGGACTCGAGAGGGTGCTCTGATGGCAGGTGCTCTGATTGACCACCTGGGAGCCCCCCCCCCATTCCACAGTCCGGTTAAGGACAGGATAGGGGGAGGGTCTCCAACTAGGGGGGTGCCACAATAGATCCTTGGGGTGTCGCGGTGGCGTAGGCTGAAGAACCAATTCCCCCGTTAAAATCTACCTATCTATCTATATGCCGAATAATTTTTTTAATTATTTTCAGGCCTCAATGAAACATGTAATTCCAATGAAAGTTCAATTTTGAAAATTGTATACGATCGCTATTATTCCTCTTATGAGAAAGTGAAAAGGCAATTCTCGAAATGGACACAAACTCAAAATTGCAGTCAGAGAAAGGTGAATGTCATATGAGTGTTTCCAAAATATTCTTTGAAGAAGAATATGTATGAATTTCAAATCTTTAGTGTATTATTAAATACTACAGGTCGTAATTATGAAACTCAATGAGACGAAACTGGTTGAACACCTAGTTATTTTAATAATTGAAAAGTAAATAATTTTGTTAGCAAATTTGAAACTATTGGACTACGGATAATGATGCCACAGTAATCATGGTCATGAAATCGTGCTCAGCTCTCATATTACGCTCACTAATGGTCGTTATTCCCTTAACTGTGCTTCCCAATGTTTACATGCTTTATCCTGAACAAGTTGTTGTTGCTCATAAAAGGATAAGAAGAAAATAGCAACAGAATATTCTTTCTCCAGGAAAAAATGAAATAAAAAAAAGAGGAGGAGAAGGACACACAAAGTAACGGAGCTGAAGAAGAAGCTTGGGAAGAAGTAAGAAGGGTATTAAAGGGCGACACATGCGCCGCTACGCTAAATCTACAGCCCTATAGGGACCATCTTCCTCGGCAATTCACCCACCCTTCTTGGGCTTGCTCTTCAGGTTTTCTTTCCTTTTTTTTTTTTTTTTATGCCACGTAACAATATCTAAGAAGTAGCTGTAGAGGAGGCGGTGAATATGCCGCGGTGGCACCGCTGTTGTTGGTTAAACTAAAGACTAGAAGAAGAGGAACACGACGGGGAGAAAAAAAAACAGTTCAGAGGCGGTTGTTTGCCAGGATGGGGCAGTATAAGGACTAGGTATTAAACTCTACCCTCTTTGAAATTCTTAGGCCTCGACCCTGGGTGTGTAATTTTGCACACCGGGTGTCTTTTCTCCACCAGCGCGTGTGTTACTTCGTCTTACTTGCTAGGGCAGTAAAGTGCTGCTTTGGCGGCGGAAGGAGGCGGATTTTTTTTTTTTTTTTACTTCTATTCTCCCCCGCCCACTGAGGGTAGCCATTCACCAGCTCCCCCTTCCAAACTCATGTTTATACTTCCTTTCAAATTAACAAAAACAGATTCTTAGCATGTTATCTCCCTAGATGGTCCTCATACAACAAAGCACTCCACGTTGCTAAGAACTAAACAAGGAGAAAGAGTGGTAGGCGGAAAGAAAATTATTCAAATAAAGAGATTCTTCAGAAGCTTCTCCCGATCCCAACTTAGCCAGGCCATCCTACAACAACCGGGGGATGAGTTTTTAAAAATGAACCATACTGTCAGATGGACGTTTTAATCAATATATATCCTTACTCATTCCTTCTCGTTTTCATCATTTCTTCTTATTTAACAAATTAATTTATGTGCCTAATTAAATAATCTAATTACGGCAGCCTTTTCTCTCCCACTCTTATTCTCTCTCTCCCTCTCTCTCTCTGGGAAATTTACCAACAATGAGCGCGTAATAGCAGTTTAGACTATTAAGACGAAGCTACAGGATGCCTTGTTTAGTACACTGATAACAATCACAACACTGTGAAGTTAACAATGTTACCTTCTGAATAGGAGCAACTCTCTTATAAGCTCTGTGAAAGCGAGCTTGACTTGTACAAGCGGAAGTTTGGGATTCGGGTCTAATAATATTACCACTAGATTTTTTATGCCCTGGGAGTCTCTACAGTTTAGTGACTGGTGATTGGCAATATTGTCTGTAACGATAAAGAGAGGACATTGCCTAAAGGCCGGCAGTGCATCGAGAAGTCTTCAAACACTAAATATGTTGAGGTGTCTCAAAAAAGTACCTTCTTATTTAGAGACATAATACAGTACGTTAATAAATGTTATTTATTCTCTTTGCAAGTGAATTGTTTATTAATTTTGATTGAATTATAATTTTTATTAATTAAAACGACTTTTATACTTTAATATACTTTATTTTTTTAAACACAATGTTGGGAGCATATTTTCTTTTTTGCCGAAAGTGAACGAGAATATGAAACAATAAAGACCAGCCACGAGGTCACTATATTATATATTGTGGTAATTATGCGAAAAAGGGATAGAAAATGCAGCTAAGAATTACTTGGATAAGAGTAAAGTAAAAGCCGATTTTACTGTGCGGACAACATGGTATGCTGCAATAGTCCTTACAAAAACATAATTTGCCGTGCTAAGTACATATTTTGTCGATACTTACAAATCTTTTTCGCGTTGAATATGCCATTGAATAGACGTATTTTGAGATGCAGTTTAATATTTGCCATTTAATTAGACTATTCATCGGCCAAAATATATTATTAGACATGGATTAGTTTAAAAAAATAACTAACAGTTTCAAAGAGACTTGTTTCGATACAATTAATGACACCTAGAAGCATTTTAAACAGAAATGGAGCTTTCATTTCTGTAAATCTTCAAAGTTTTATATTAAAATCTTGTTGTAGAAAGTGAGGAATAATCTGAGAGAATTGATGTTAGATGTGTAGAACAAGACAGTAGATGACAAGAAAAGATTCACTGTGACTTCTGATTTTATAGAGAATGTGGTACTGCGTTTAGCATACAATGTGTGTGTGTGTGTGTGTGTGTGTGTGTGTGTGTATGGATGAGAGTATGTGATGGTGGGTTAGACTTAGTTTGTGGACACATTAATCCCACATAGTTATACACATCAACTAACTTTGCAGGTCCGTTGTGTACTGTGTGAGTGATGGGGTATTACAACAGTACACGCAGGGACACTAAGATTCTTAATTAGTCCTATATATATATATACATAGCTAATGGCTATATTGATTGTATGCTGATCGGATTCTAAGCAAAATGCAAAGTAAAGCAAATTGATGCCTATTATTTCTTCAACCAAACAAGTTGTCTCAAGCAATGTTCCGTTCAGGTATCCTGGACAGAGGCGGGTTGTCAACAACTTCTATTTAATCATGCTTGAGCCAGCTTTAACACAAAGTAACCATGGATAAGATTCTGAAGCTTTGGGGCATAGTGAGTAAATGAACTAACAATGAATAGCAAATTCATAAATACGTAGATATATACCTAGAATTGAATCCAATTGATTGTTTTAACAATTGCAAAATCGACTCGAAAAAAAGAAAGATATAAAATGTAAATTCGCTAGCCAGGAACTTATGCTACCAATATAATTTTGAATAATTTGCTAAAACAATTTAAATCATAAATTTGGTTTTAATTCATATACTTTCTTTACATTTCCAAATAATTGTCTTATTATTGCCTACTTTTTATACCCGCTACATGTTTCTGTGCTCATACATTTCACATGCACTAGTGATGACTTTATGTATGTGGTACGCTATGCGGAATACCGAGATACTTTGAGCCAACTATTATATATAGCAGAAACCCATAGGCACATAAGTGTTAAGCTCGAATGCTCCCCAAGTATATAAGCGTATTTTTCGCGAATTTAGCCAGAAAGGGTGTTTTTTCGTTTCATTAATAATTTTTTGAGAACCTGTATTTTTACTTTCTCTTACTCTTAGTAAGAGGAAGTATTGTGATCGTGACAAATTTTCGATATCAAGTTTTCACCGGAAATATCCGATTTGAAGTTTCGTGAGTCTCAAAAAAGTGGTTTTTAGAAAATGGTCTGTGTGTGTAAATGAACAAACAGCATAGCTCAAAAAAAAAAGTCGTAGAAAGCCCAAACCTAATATTCCGTTTAAATATTACAATGAAATCCGACAATACGTTACCTGTCAAAAGTCCTCAGCCAGAATCACCATTTTCCAGAATGGTTTTTTTCACTTTTTTGCGATTTTCTCAAAAATGGCTCTTTTTAAACTAGGAATATCAACTACACATATAAATATCTACAATTTTTATTTGAAACACTTCCAATTTAAATGCACTTTATTCGGGAAAATGCATTTAAGGGCACTTTTGGTGGAGGGGTGGCGTTAGGTTTTCCTTTAAAGTGCTATTTCAGTTTATTACACAATTCTATCATCTAAATAATATTAATTAGAATTAAATATCTAGTGGAAATTCCGACTTTGCAGAAATTCAGATGATCGGAAGTGCGTTTTTACTGAAAAGTATTTTTCAGTTTTCTGGTATTTCCTCTAAAACGACTCCAAATATTTGCCTTAAACTTTGGAAGTGAACTACACTTACAAAATGTCAGAACTTTTATTTGAAACATTTCTCCTGATAATGTAATTTAAGGGGGCTTTTGGAGTAGGGATGGGGTTATGTTTTTCTCTGAAGTACTATCATAGTTGATTATACAATTCTGCCATCTACACAAAATTAATTAGAAATAAGTAGATTCGCAAAATTCTCCATAAAAACACCGACGAATTTCATTAAATTTGATATACTAACTATAAAATTTATCAATCACAATTTTGGAAAACTGGAGTAAGAGAAAATTATGTGAGTGTATCACACCAGATTTTTTTTTTCCCCCTGCGGACTGGTAACGGGTCATGAACCACAGTCTGGGCAACGCTATTCTATAGCATTAAATAAAGTAATATTAAGTTTGACTAGGTTGGTGGTCCTGGTTGTTGGGGCGGCATATTTATATAGAAAATATTTGCAAGTAGTTTGTGTTGAAATATATTGACTGGACAATATTTTTTTTTTTGTTAATAAAAATGTATATCTGCATTTAGATTATGGTAAATAGCTACCCACTCCTTTTTCAATTTTATATGAAAAAAAGAGCATAACTTCAGTATGCGAACAAACAGCTAATTTATTGTATTACTGGCGAAGAAATCAGCTGACAGCAACTCTAGCGGCAATTTATGAAATTATAATTTTTTATTGGAAAAAAAATTTATAAAATCGATCAATGATCGATTATTTTTCTATTTTATAATTACAAGTTAATAAATCATGTACTTTTGACATTGAATTAGTCATTAGCTTGTATTTTTTTTAAAAAAATACTATGTTACAAAGATAACCATTATTTATTATATGTTGCTAGTATGTGGGCGTATTAATATGCTAAACCTTTCGAAATTATTCTTTAGTTTTTGCTCTTAGGGCCCTGCCTCCACCCCCTAAACAGATTCAGCCGACAAGACAATTAGCAAACAAAAAATGTTCAACATTCAACTTTTACTAAAATGTAAAGAATATTTACAAAGAGTCACAATTGCAGCTTTAATCTTTTAGAAAAACAATTATTCAGGTTTTTATAACAAAATCGGAGTGATTTTCCGAGTGATAAAACAATTCGAGAATTCCATATAATTTTGTTGTATTATTATATATATAAATATACGTATATAGTGCAGCTCGCATGATTTGATTATGTAGAGAGAGGCGGCGACTTACGCGATCTTCTTTGTCTTTATTTATTGATTTTCAGCGATACCTTCTAAAACATTTAACAATCGATATGTTTAACCTAATCTAGCCAAAATGGATGATTATTATTTTTGAGAAAATTGCAAAAAAGTGAAAAAAAAACATTCAATTAAGTGTACTGCCGATTGAGTAATTTCGATAGAGGACGTACTGTCAGATCCCATGGTGATCCCAAACGGAATATCAAGTTTGAACTTTTTTCGTTTTTGAGCTATACTGTTCACATACACAACACAACAGACACCCACGAACAGAGAACATTTGCTAAAAACCTTCTTTTTTTTTTTTCGACTGAGGGGATCTCAAAGCGGATATTTCCGTTGAAAACTCGATATCAAAAATTTGACACGCTTACAATACTGCCTCTCACTAGGAGTAAAAGAGAGTAAAAAAAAAATCAGTAAAGTCACAATTTTGGTTGATGAATTTGGCCCGAAACTTTCTAGGCGGATGCGATGGTGGTACCTAAACGAAACACTAAGTTTGAACTTCCTGCGAATTCTAGTTTTTGAGATATTTTGTTCACAAACACACATATACACTCACATACATATACAGACACTCACAGGCATACAGACCATTCGCTAAAAATTTTGTTTTATACTCAAGGATTCTCAAAAATTTGAAACAATCGCAATAATTTATTTTATTAGAAGGAGTGAGAGAAAATGTAAAAATTATAGGTATGAAGAAAATTTGTCATTAATAACTATGAAAATTGCAGTTAGTTACGTGAGGCTCGTCTTGATCTTCTTAAGTAGGAAAACTGATAAGAGAGGAGGGAAGCTTGTTCTACAGACACATGTCTACTCAGCAGTGTAAAATAGCCATGGTGGTGTTCTCATGGAAGTTCAATGGAACTGATGATAGCCATCACAAAGTATAGAATCATTCATTATTTAAATATCAGCTTTAATCTAGTGTAATAGGATTTGAAGAGAGAGATCTAAAGCAGAGAGAGAGAGAGACACACACACACAAAAATTGAGAGTCTCACTCGCTATTTAGGCCAGACTAGAGTGGGAGACTCTGTTTATATACTGTAGCGCTAGCCCAAAAGGGGACAGTCTTTAGAACAGTTTATACAGCAGTTACAACACGTCAGCAACCAACGATTACCCTACTCTTTACTCATTCTAAAAATCTCTCGCTACCAATTTCTATTTTCGTATAATTGTAACCCACTGAAGGTGGAGGCCATAAACAGGTACCGACGGCCGACAAACGCAAAAGAAGTGCGAGCTTTTTTTTGGCTTGGTCGGATATTACCGACGGTTCGTGAACCATTTTGCAGAAAGAGCGCGCCCTCTGACCCAATTGACTAAACAGGACATACCATTCGTGTGGGGAGAAGCCGAAGACTCCGCATTCAGGGACCTGAAGCAAGCTCTAACGAGCCCCGAAGTCTTAGCATACCCGGACTTCTCGCGTCAGTTTATATTGTCTACCGATGCCTCGGGCATCGCCATTGGCGCCATATTATCACAAGAGCAGGACGGAGCGGAGAGACCCATTGCATACGCTAGCCGCCAACTGAACGACGCAGAAAGAAAATATAGCACCTTCAGTGGGTTACATAAGTTCCTGGCAATTTGTGTTACTTTCACATTATACAGTGTTCAGCATTATTTCCAGTTTATTTCTTCTTATAAACACAATTCTCCCCTCCACATATCCATTATAATCTAGAAAAAAAAGGAGCGGAATAAATTTTTTTTATTACAAATTTAAATAAATATAGAAGCGCAAATTTAGTCTACAACAGAACGTTAACTACCGTTACCATGATTATGGGAAAAGAGGGCAAGAATTTAGTGTATTTTGGGGAACAGTATTTTGGAAACGTTTAAAGAGTATTTTTTATATAGTTAGTGAATTTTTTTTTTTTGTTAAACAGTACATAAATCGATCATTTATGATTTTTTTTTTAATTGCAGCAATTAATGAAGTTATACAGTAAGAAATGAAATTACAAAAAGTTTGAGAGTAATAAGTTCAGCAGCAAGTACAAGGAAATAATGGTTTTAGTTTAGATAAAATAAAATAAAATAAATAAATATTATATTTGCCATAATAATGACTCATTACAGACCACAAAAAACATATATTATACCCAAAAAAAGAAGAGTTATCTGCAATTAACCTCTACACTACCTGAAGGTTAAAAAAATACACTGTAATCGTAATTTCAATAGATAATAAAATATTATGTTCATACACTGCATTGTAATTATTATTTTCTAATTAGTGTGTTTATTAATTCAGGTATTCCATTTGAGGTTTTTTTTTTCTTTTTAATTACTTCTCTAATTTTAGTAAAAAGAAGTAACGCAATAAAGTCAAATTTTGGAAATTGAATAGCATGCTTTAATTTGGTGGCCCCGATCGGTTTCGGATTATCATCCATGGTAACAAGTTATCTAAACTAACAAGTTTGTGAGAGTTGACTTCGTCTATCAAGTTTCTGTCTCACACCACAGCGATTGATCGATCATTTTTACTTTCTCTTACTACTAGTAAGAGAAAGTATTGTAATCGTGTCAAATTTTCGATATCCTGTTTTCACCGGAAATATCCGTTTTGAGGTCTCCTGAGTCAAAAAAAAAGTGGTTTTTAGCAAATGGTATGTGTGTGTGTGTATGTGAACAGCATAGCTGAAAAACGAAAAACCGTAGAAAGTTGAAACTTCATATTCCGTTTAGGTATCACCATGGCATCTGTCAGTGGATCATCTGTCAAAATTCCTCAACCGGAAGTGCCACTTTACTTGTTGTTTTTTTTTTTACTTTTTTGCGTTTTTCTCAAAAATGGCTCCGACGATTTTCTTCAAACTTGATATATCAACTACAAATACAAAGAGCTACAACTTTTATTTGAATTTGAAATGTTTCTCTGGGAAAATTCATTTAAGAGCAGTTATGGGGAGGGTAGGGTTAAGTTTTGATCTAAAATACTATTTCAGTTTATTAAACAATTCTATCATCTAAATAATGTTAATTAGAATTAAATATGTTATTGAAATTCCGAGTTTCAAAAAAATCGGATAGCCGGAAATGCGTTTACTTTACCACTTTACTAAATGATTTTTTTTCACTTTTTCGCGATTTTCGCGAAAATGTCTCCGACGATTTTCTTGAAACTTCTTATATAAACTAAACATACAAAGATCTACAACTTTTAATGAAAACATTTTTCTGGGAAAATTCATTTAAGGGCTCTTTTGGAGGAGAGGTGGGGTTATGTTTTCTCTAATGCGCTATCATAGTTAATTATACATACAATTCTATCATGCAAACAAAATTAATTAGAAATAAATTGATGGCCACGATTTCGAGTTTCAAGAAAATTAGTAAACCGGAAGTGTCCTTTCACAGGACAGTTTTTTCAGCTTTCGACGAATTTCATTAAATTTGGTACACAAACTATAAAATTTGTCAGTTATAATTTTGAGAACTGGAGTAAGAGAAAGTTTTGTGAGTGTTTCACACCATAATTTTTTTTTTTTTTGATATATGAATCAATCAGTGTGGCGTTTTCAGGTTAATACATTTAGTTCACCTTATACACCTCTCAGTTTTTATAATTTCTTTAGTTTTTACTGTGAGAATCTGTAATTTATTTTATTCTATACGACGACAACATTTTCATATAATTCATTAGAGTAAGAAAGAATGTTGGACTAGTTGAGAAAGTTGTAATCTGGAAAAAGAAAGTTGGGATTATAATAAAAGGGTTTGTGGTTTATTTTTTGCAAGGGTTGTGTCACAATCCTATTTTACAAAAACCAGTCATGGGTCTCATACACGTGCTTTATTTAGTTTTTGTTTTTTTTATTTAAAAACAAAAAAAGGAAAAAAAAAACATACAGGGTCGTCCATTTGTCATGAGACACTCTTTTCGCTGACACGTTTACATAGGAAGAATTTACGTAAGCTTTTCTCCTCCCCGTCAGGCTTTCTCTCCTTCCCCTACGTAGCGTTTTTTTTTTTTTTTTTTTAACCTTACTATATCCATTAGAGGGTAGCTTAGTTAAAAATCCTACTGGAATGATGTTTGTACGTCCGTACACGGATTAACATGAGAAGATCCGACTGGACGGGAATTTAGAACTTCATAATCCAAGTGGAAGGTTTTTAGGAAGACTTGACGGTTTAATCCCGTTTGTTTGTGTTTTTAGTAAACTTTAGGAGAAAACTTGGAAAGGGAACCGGCATAAGGCCATATCATGCAAATATTGCTTCTTTGGTTGTCCGCTATTCCCAGTTCGACATGTCAACTGGGAGAGATGTTTTATTTCCATAAAATATGTATGGAAATACTGTATGATGACTAAGGAACGGATTTTTATGTATTTAAAAATGCCAAATATTTAATTAAAATATGCATTTATTTTCGTCAATTATGTGGAAAATATGTGATTTTCTTAAAATATTTTCTGGAATATTTAAGTAAAATGGACATTTTTTTTATGAAAATGGAATTTTTTTTGGGAGGGGGGGGCAAGTTATAATTATTTATACAAGAAAAGAACATTTTTACAATTTATAACAATTTATTAGGAACAAAATAATTTGTTATTACAAGTTATAATGATTTATACAACAAAGAACATTTTTACTATTTATAAAAAGATGTGTTAAAATTGTTTGCAACCACATGAAATTTCAAATGTTGGAACCTAAAGTGACGACGATCTGGGCGTAAGATGGACTTGTAGCGACTAAAAGATCGTTCAACATCTACAGATGTTATAGGTGCCTTGCTGAAAGTTATCTCGTTGGTTGTAAAGGGTACACGATGTTCTGAGGTGACTTCTGTTCCACTGATAATATCAGAAATCTGGCAGATGGTCTCCCATCCTTTGTTCTTGCTCAGTACTTCTACCAGTTTTGATCTGATCAGATCTCCCTTACTCCCAGGTATTCCTTCCACCTTTTCGATGACTTTTTTAACGTTGGAAACTCGTTTTCTGTCAGTCGAACACTTTGGGACTCAAGTTGGGTAATGGCTTGTGCAAGAAATACGCAATTGTCAGAAATGAATGCAAGGTCGTTCCTTAAATTAGGTTTCTCGAATAAAGAGTTGGCAGTATTTATCGCTACTGCTTCGTCAAATATGTATAAATATGCGATAACATCCAAATATGTGGAAATATGTGAAATAAAAGTAGACTCAAACGGCTTAAAAAGTGTCAGTATGAATACTTCTAGTTGAAAAACGTCTGTAAATTGCCTAGAAAAAAATATGTAAATACATACGAATCCGTTCCCTAATTGATGACATATTAAGTTATGTAACCAGTAACTTTACTAATATGGCCAACTGCTTCCTTAAAAATATTCACCTATCATTGATTTGTGTCATTTTCTTTCTGATTGTACCCCCCCAAAATTGTCCGAGTATCATAGTAGACGAATGAATGTTCATGTCAAAAAAAAATCTATGTGAAACACTCACACATATTTCTCTTAATGCAATGTACCTAGGTTAGATTTATTTCTTATTTACACGGTTTGTATCTAATCACATATTTTATTTATTTATACATTTCCTTGCAACCGTTTATGGGCATCCGAAATATAATATATAAGCTTATAATTCCGAAAAATCAATTTTTTTCCACCTCGGAATTTTGGCCAAATATTAAATACTTATTATGATGTAGATGATAGAATCGTTTAATATATTGAAATGGCACTTTATCCAAAGCCTAATATCACCCATCCCTCAGAACACCCTTTAAATGGTTTCCAAATAAAAGTAGTAATTCTTTGTATGATTAATTAGTATACCAAGTTTACTAAAAATCGTTGGAGCCGTTTTCAATCGCAAAACTGTACTTGTATTTATTCAATAAAATTGTTGAAGACACCTGGCGTCGGAGGCATAACAGAAAATTATATGCACCCTATAAAAGAGCTTGCAATAGTAGATTGGAATTAAATTAAGCAGATTGAGATGGGCAGGCCATATAGCGAGGATGAATGCTGACAAGATTCACTCCAAATTTCTGCACAAGACACTAGACAGGAAATGTAGAGTTGGAAGGGCCAGGTTACTATGGCAGGACGAAATAGCTAAAAACACGAAGAATATCCTCCACATCTGCAACTGGATAGGCCATTGCTAGGAGAATAGGGACGACTGGCGGAAACATCTTGAGGAGCCAAGACTCACATCACTGAGTTATAGCGCCAGAAAAGAAGAAGAAGAAGAAAATGGTATTTCCAGTCGATCGATTTTGCCGAAAACTTTATCGTCACTTCCGCTGATTGAGCCTAAGTGAAATATCAAGTTTAAGCATTCTAAGATTTTCTGTTTTTAAGTTATGCTGACCATCCATACACATATACACATACACAGCCCAATTTCTAAATATCACTTTTCGTATTCAAAGCCACTTTCTGCGATCCGTCCAGAAGCCTGATTCAAACAACCATTAAAGTTTGGATAAAGGACCAGCATCTGCATTGAAGGAAGGGAATAGCAGGATGGAGGTAGGCGAAACTCTTTATTGAGAAACACCGCATTTTGAGTTGAACAGGACATGCCTCAGCTAGTGCCGATTTTGTAAGATTGAGGGAGAAATACATATTTTCTGTGATTGTAGCGGCCTAGGACGACGGTAAGGTTTCTACAGTTGGGACAAGCAATCAAAAATCCCCAGCTTAATGACAGAACCATTTTCATGTCTGTTAAGCCTGTTTGAAAAGGCGAAGCTGGAAGACATGTACTAACTACATACGATCCACGATAGACTTCCTGGTGTAAGTCGCGGTAGGAAAGGCTTTTTTGCCACCTCTTTTTCAATTCAAGTTTTAGACCTTCAAATTTATTAAAAAAGAGAATTATTACTTTCTCTTTTTGATTTAAATGAAAGTAAAGCGAATGTTTCAAAATAATATTTGCAAAATTTAATATATACTGAATTTTGTTTGGATTCACGAGATCCGGACTTTACAACGATTTCCCATAATTGTCCTTTATATTTGAAACGATTTTAATGTCAAACTACGGCATGACATTCTATGATCAATCATTCTTCTAAATTGCCATTTTAATATATTCCACATTGAACACAATATATAAGCAATAAGAAGGAGATAGTCCAATTACCGTTTAATATTCCCTACAGGTCAGCAGCGAACTACACAGATGACCGTCACAAAAACTTAATATAATCTGTAGAGATAAGATTTGGTCGACACAGCTGGTCTCCGCTCGCTCCCCTACAATAGAATTGCGTCTCTAATGTTAAGAAAGAGGCTGGAGAGACTCCTCACCAAACCAAACATGGAGAAGAAGAAATCGTGACATTTATTCGGTATACAATAAATGAAGGGGTGTTCTTCTTACCGCATACTGTATGTATGTAAAAACCCCAAAATGGTGATCACGAACTGACCGTTTGTATCTTTGAATGGGTGGCGTGGTTAGCCTCTTAGTGTGACCCAGCTGCAACAACAACAAGAAGACCAAAACTTGCGATATAGCAAGAAGTTGTATCATGGGAAGATATAGCTTTGGTGACGACCAGGCCATCAGAATACATAACGAGCATTTTGTTTAATATTACCAGGACCGAATGGTTTTTCAAACAAGAAATCGAAATATATTTTAGCTTCAATATTTAGCATTATATCCAATTCTCAACAGTGCTAAAATTGAGAAATAAAATACAGATATTCTAATATTCTTATGTCTTTGGTTTAATACAATCAAATGTAAAATTTATAGAATGTTTACTTTCTCTTTTTACTAGTGTCATATTCACATCGTGTCATATTTTGTGAAATTGAATTTTCAGCGGATGTAATTGTTTAAGGTAAAAATCTGTTGTGAAAACCCTCCATTACCGGACAGTTCCTAAGAAGAGAAAATCTAAGGGCAGCAGACTCGTACCTGGGAGTTCAGTGCGCTAACCACTGAGCAAATTCCTTTCCTATGACAATAATATTGAAGAAACTCAAATATCATTGGATACTGAACATTCCAAAAAATCCTATAAAATCAATATATTCGAAAAATATTTCAATTAAAAATGTGCAAGTGGCATTAAGATTTGAAGAAAAAGTTATAGTCGTTTTTGAGAAAATATTTCTAATGTAGGTTAGAACCAAATATTGAAGTGATACATTAGGAGAAAGCTTAAATTACTATTCCCGCAGAACAACAATCAATTCTCTCGAGATAATTTTTCAATTAAAGATGTTATGTATGTAGATAGTATATGAAATATAAAGAAAATCTTTAGAACCGTTTTTGGAAAAAATCGGCCAAAAAGTGAAAAAAAGAACCACCATTTATACCATTTAATATCATACTTCCGGTTGTTGGATGTTGAAGGAAATCTTCGTGTCGGATACGGCAACTTACCACTAAACGGTATACCAAGTTTGAACTTCCTGCAACTTTTATTATTGAGATATTTTGTTCACACACATACAAACATACACACATCATTTTCTAAAAACCACATTTTTTTTTTTGGACACAGGAAACCTGAAGACGTGTATTTCCGGTGGAAACACGATATCGAAAATTTTGACATGATTACCAATATTCTTTCTCTTACTAAAACAGTTAGGGAAAAAAAATAAAAAATCGAGAAAGTTCGAACTTGGGGTTATTCCGATTAGAGTATCAACAGGGTAAAAAAAACATGTAATCCATAACGGCTACTTTTATGTGAGGTTTTCCCCAACTTTTTGCAATTATTTTAAATTTGGGTATATTAGCTTGTAAATATAAGTAAAAATACAGGTTTCAATAAGTTTTCAATATTATGTCAAAGTAGTAGCGCAATAATATAATAGTGCAATAAAATCAGTTCAATTATCAAAGGTACTCAAACTTACGAAACTTATCAGTTATCACATAAATAGTATATTATATCTAAAAACTACAGAAATTATTTTTAATGTTATTTGCTTTATTGTACAGTCCTGTTGATGGCAGAAACTCCAAAAAAAAAAAAAAAAAATCATTCTGGAGGTCTCAGCAAACAAAACTAATAATAATAAAGTTGTTTTGTTTAAAATCCGCCAACCGGAAGTATCATTTGTACTGAATACGAAAATAGTAAAATAAGAAAAAAAATCAATATTAAAAAAAAATTAATTATCTACAATGAAAATAATTTGTTAATTTAATAATTGATGAATTTAAGAAAAAAAGAAAAAGAAAAAAATAATGTGCCGTGACCAGGATTCGAACCTGGGTTATTGCGGCCACAACGCAATGTCCTAACCACTAGACGATCACGGCTAATCTGAGACCACGTGATTTGCACGTGCTGCTACGTTAGATAATATAAAATATTAGAAAATATTATTTCTTTATTCTTTATAAGAAAATAAATAATAATTTTGAATTGAATTACGAAAAGAAAATAATAAATTAAATAAAAAAATCGATTAATAAAAAAGATCTTTTTAATTAAATAATAAATAAATAAATGCTTTAAGATATAATATAAAAATCTTTTTTATTTCAGGGGTATTTGACAAATATTGTTAATAAAAAAAATAAATAAATAAATCTGATGTGAAACACTCACTCAGTTTTTTTCTTTCTGCAATTTACATAATTATAATTAAAAAAATTTCTTTTCAGTATAGTTTTTATTGATGATAGTTGGGAAGTTTGGGATACTTTGGTATAGTTTGGTTTGATTGCAATGCTCCTCAAAACCACACATAATTGAATTTTCCTGGACAATTGTTTCAAATAAAAATGATAGATCTGAATGCGTGTTGCATGTATAATATCAAGTTTAAACAAAATCGTTTGACCTACTTTCGAGAAGTAAAACATCCATTCAGAAAGTTGGTATTTTCGGTACCAATTTTGACCAAAAATCTTCCCCTGGATTTATGAAATATCAAGCTTTAACTTTCTCCGAATTTCGATTTTTGAGTTACGCTTACCACACACGCAAACACACACGTACACAACAGACTAATTTCTAAAAATCATTTTTCCGACTCCTAGCATCTGAAAGCGTGATTTCCGGTGTAGACATTATATCGAAAATTTGACATTATCGCAATAATTCTTATTACGAAGTTATGGTAAGAGAAAGTAAAGTGAGAATATTTATTCTCTTAAGTCGCAATAATCGGTTGGAAAAAATGTTGACGATACTCCATATTCCAATCTGATGTTGTATCTCTTAATCAAATATCAAATTTGAGTATCCTGCGATTTTTTATTTCAATTATTTTGTATATTAGAGGAAGTATTGCGATCGTGTCTAATTTCCACCAGAAATACATGTTTCGAGTTTTCCGGTGACCGCAAAAGCGGTTTCTAGAAATTGCTCTGTGTGTGAGGGGAATTTCTGGTATATTACATTTAGGTTCACACCAGGAGATATGAAAATAAGGTTTTGGAGAAAAATCCGTCGCCTGGATGTACCACCACTTTAATGCATACATTTTTCAGTTTTTGTGATTTTCTCGCAACTATTATTTGCAATATCTTTTTTTTCCAGGACAATCCATTTAAAGGGTTTTCTAGGAGATGGGTTGACGTTAGGCTTCCCACTAAAGTGCCATTTCTATATATTATACGATTGTATCATCTATATAATATTATATATAGATGATATTAATATATTATAATAGAATAGAATATATAATTTTTTTTTTTTTAGGAGAAAAAAATGCCTGCGCACCTTCCGACTGCGTCAGGTGTGTGGGGGGCTGCCCCACTAAAAAAAAACCCTCATCCAAACGGGCATAGTATCCGACTCGGAACCGCCTCACGGCATTACTTCGGGTGGACGCCCCATAACTTCTTCTCATCTATCTGCTTACACCATTCATTTCCTAATCTCTTCTTTTCTCTGTTAAAATTGTGCGTACCATATTCGAGATATAGTTCCAATTATTAACCTCCACTAGCATCTTTTCTGACAAATTATCTGGGAAGAGCTGTCCAACGGTCTCGTGGAGGTTTGCTCTGCTTTCTCTCCATCTAACACATTCAAAAAAAAGTATGGAAGACATCGTCGATTGTTGAATCACCGTATATGCAAGCTCCGGAGTTCCTTTTGCCTATAAGTTGGAGATAGGCAGCAAAATACCCATGTCCAGAGAGGAGCTGGGTCAAGTAAAAATCTATCTCGCCATGCTTCCTTGAGGCCCAGATGACGGGATCAGGAATGATTCTGGCGGTCCATCTGCCCCGGTTTTCATTTCTCCTTCGCGTCCTCCAGGCTTCATTGAGCCAAACAGCAACCTGCTTCTTGGCCTCGGAGCCTTCCAGGTCTCGCTGGTAAATATACCTGATCTGCCTTGTTCTTGCCATCAAGTCAATCGGCACAACTCCTGCAATTTTACCATGGCCGCTACTCCTGAGACCTTTCGGTACGCACTGGTAATCCTTAAGGCTCCACGCCTCTGAACTCTGAGCAAAATTTAAGAATATAATATTAACATTATCTATAATAATACTAATAAGAATTTAATGTAAGGCCGAAAATTCCGAGTTTTTAGAAAATCAGTTTATCGTTTTTTTACGACTCTTATATTATATTTCGGATGCAGATTTTTTTTTTTTTTTTTTCCAGAATAGGGAATTGTATTAACACCGTATAATATCGTATTATAAGGTAATACCGTATAAATAAATATTTGTAACTCTTTAATAACCGCGTAAATAAATAATAAATCATATAATCAAAGTATTTAAATACCAGTAAGTAGAGTCTTGGAGTGTTACGCACCAGATTGTCTTTCTTTTTTTTTACTTTCTCTTACTCCTAGTAAGAGGAAGTATAGTAATCGTGTCTAATTTTCGATATCGAGTTTTCACCGAAAATAACCGTTTCGAGGTCCCCTGAGTCCAAAAATGTGGTTCTGTGTGTGTGTACAGTATACATTTTATTTTTGTTTCCTTCACCTTACGTTTTGACATTATGCATGTCATTTTCAAGGGAATTTTTTTTTTTTTTTTAAATATTTTATATGTTACATTTGTGGTATAGGCGTTGTTATTAAAATTCAATATATATTATACTAGTAACAAAGAATGCGATGAAAAGAAATTTTCAACATAGATAAGTAACTGTAAGTTACTAGTCAAAACATTATTGATTATAAGATTAATGTAATCTGCGTTATTGTTGTTAAAAGAAAATTCTTTGAATAAACTGGTTTTAATTTTGAATATGTTTGTAATAAATTTAATTACCCACCATCTTTATGCTTTATGCCAGGTGAAACTCAAAGATACAGCCTTAGAAGAACACTATCTAGTGGAGAAAAACTAAAAAAGATAATAAAATGTTAATGCTTGAAAGAAAATTGAACTAAAATGCTCACTACAATCTATAACTCTGTTCTAAGAACCACTTATTTTCCAAATCAGTGGAAACTCTCCATAATAAGGCCGATTCCCAAACCCAAGAAACCTCAGCATCTTTGTTCTTCATACCGTCCCATAAGTCTCCTTTCTACTCTAGGAAAAGTCCTAGAGAAACTCCTTTTAAAGCAAATAAATCTAATCTTCGAAACATCAAATATAATACCTGATCACCAATTCGGATTCAAACGCCACCATTCAACCATACAACAGTGTCATCTAGACACCATCTCATCCTCCGTTGAGAGAAAGGAGATTTCCGCTGGAATCTTTCTCGACGTAAATTAGGCTTTCGACCGAGGGTCTGCTCTGGAAAATCAAGGGCATCCTACCATCTACCTATTATCTCATCCTTAAATCCTATCTGTCCGATCGTTATTTCCAAGCATCGATCGGATCCTCTCTTTCTCCTCTCCATCGCTTTGAGGCAGGTGTGCCTCAGGGCAGAATCCTCGGACCTATACTCTATACAATATACACTGCAGATATTCCTACCCGAAATGACACCCTTCTCACAACCTATGCAGATGACACTGCAATTCTCTCTCCTCATCCTGATCCTGTAATTTCATATAGAAACCTACAAAGTCATTTAACTGAAATAGAAAACCTGGTTCAAAAATGTAAAATCCAAATTAATGAAAGCAAATGCCAGCTAATCACCTTCACATTACGATAACTCTTCCACCTCTATTCTAAAACCAGTTCCACTTCCAACTGATGTCGTCCGCTGTCTTGGGCTCTATATCGACAAAAGGTTAACTTGGAATCCCCATACACGACTCAAAAGACAGGAACTCACTACACGATACGGACTTGTTGAAAGACTTCTCGATAACAGATCACGACTTTCATTAGAAAACAATTGAAAAATATATATATCATTTCTTAAACCAATATGGACATATGGACTTAAACTGTGGGGTTCAACCAGGCGTTTAAACCTCCAACGTATCCAAACCTGACAATCCAAAATCCTCAGAACCATAATGTTAATGTTCCCTATTATGTATCAAATTTAACTATCTACAATGACGTCAATATCCCTTTCCTTAAAGATATCATCAAAATCCGCTACAAAAAATTTCACAAACCTTTATCCTCTCATTGCAACCCTCTCGTTTGTCGGACTCTCATCCCACACACTCCCTGATAATCCTCCCAGACGTCTGCGGCGAATGTGGCCTCCTGATCTCTTAATGGATGAAAGTAACTAAACTAGTAAGGAGTGTCACCACTGGATGACTTCTCCGCTCGTTTATATTTTGTTTTATTTATTTTGTTTTGTCTTATTTATTGCTCTCATCAAATTTACTTATGACAATAAATCTGTCGGTGTAAAGATATATATTTATATATATGTAAATCTCAAAAACATTTCTGATTTGAATTAAAATTGACACTATCGCGTGCAGGCGCCCTATTACAAAAGTAGAAGAAAGTAAAATAGCATTAAATTGCACACATGATTTTTATATCGTTTTTTTTGGGGGGGGGGGGTGACCCACCACTCGTAGAAAACTCATATAAAATATTGCAAAAGCGACCCCTTACTGAAAGTGCTTGTTGTTACAATTTCTTTGTCGTTTCTTCCCCACTCCAAAATCGGCTGTTTAAATGCTCTCTTCTCCCCTTCCCTTATAGAACTGCGAACCTCATAAAATTTCTGAACAGCATCTTTTTTTTTTTTCATAGCCACTGCTGGTCAAAGGCAAGAAGAGAGAATCTCCTGCGCTCAATACCCGGGCCATCCCTTCACAGATTTGCTAAGGAATATGGTACATTGTAGGGAGATATAACCATTTCAAGTTTTTACTAAAGGAGGAAAGGGGAAAAAAAAAATCTATCCTAGCAGAAGAACTTGTGGTTTAGCCGCACAAGGTTTGTCCATTGATTTATGTAATGCCCTTGGCGGATATAAGGACATTAGATGTGGTCAGGAGGAAGATTTCGACTTTGGCGCGCGGGGGGGGAGGAAGTTCTACAATCATATTTAGTTACTACAAGAAATACTCAGTATTCACCCTCTGTACACATCATATTTCCTCACAAATACAAACACGGTTGCAGCAGGTTTTAGAAGCAGAAGAAGATTGGCCAGTACTGTTAGTAGAAGAAACTATCCTTGCAAGATTCCCGCAGTTTTGTTAGGGGGAATGAAAATGGCAGCACAAGAAATGGATAATAATAATAATAATAATAATATATATACAATGGAACATTACGTGATCTCCCTTCCAGCAATATTGGCAAGGAAGACTTGAGAGCGGTCAAGCTTTTTATAGTCCTCTACAGAGTGCGTTGTGGTAGCTCGATATTTAGTTTTTTAAAGGACCAAGAGGGTGAGTGTCGTCTGCGGCATTTTTATTTTATTTTAATTCAACATCGACTTTAGCATATATAAAGTTTAGCATGATTTTCTAACCATAACTCTTCCCATTTTATTGGACACTTCCAGCTGTTTAACTTTTTATTAATATTAAAATCTGTATCAATCTACATATTCATACAAGCACCAAGCGGTTAGAGCGCGCATATTATTTTAAGTTTAAACCCCATTCCCTCCAATATATTGGAATAATACTAGGAATGTAATTTGCCTCAAAATTAAATTTATATATCAGAGGACAATAATATTGTCACTGATTTATGCTCGATTTAGTCTTAGTCGCGCAGGATGAAGATACAAGATGAAAGGCTATATGACGAATAAACTTATGGAGGAATCGCCCATGTGGGGCCTATATAAGAAACTAGAAAAATGCGAATACTTGTTTGTAGGCCAACCAAAGATAAACTCCAAACTGAAGGAGAAGGTAGTGGTATGACCGATGCTCCTGTATGTCTGTGCTTGGAGTTTTGACCTAACATAGCCTCACTGCAGAGCATTCAAAATAAATTTCTCAGGCTGATGACAATGTCTCTCCCTAACATACGTATTTTGGACAGACACATTAATACAAATATGTATTATGAGGTTCTTCAGTGAGGGCAAGCATATTCGCATTTGCATATTAATAGGTAACTGTAACTAGGGAATTGTGTACTGACATAGGAGAGTTAAAACTCACTAATTTAAAACCATACTTCAAGGCTTAAGGTTTTTCAATGTTTTTACCTTAAAACACACACCTTTATATTCTTAAACATAGTTAATTCACTAGTAGGAGTTTACAGTGCATATTGGCACGGTCCCATGTAAATATGCATGTTAGTTTCATGTATATAATCTTGAATAAAACCTATTTCTGGTATTTACTTACAAGTAAAACCTATTTTCTGTTACTCAGAAGTAACAGAAACATTACGTTGAAGTGAACTCTCTACACGAACTTCGTGAATTTGCACTGACGATGGATGAAAGTCCGAAACCGTCAGGAAGAAAATAAATATGCATGCTACAACGGATAAAATACCAGATGTTATCCAGCATTCCGGATCCATCCTCATATTCAAAACCTATTTCTATTCTAGAACTAATCACTATCAAATTCGCCGCATAAAAGTTGGACTCAATAGTTCAATTAGGAGCCGCAGCAAACGCCACTTTGAGTCTCCATACGTATTAGCTTCCCTGTCATGCCAACTACAATTTATTGGCGATAGAACTTCGATAGCGAATCTTCCACTTAGAAGTTGCCAGTAGCGGTAGGAAAACCTGAATAAAAGCCGAACATTTTGAGAGCTTAACAATGAGTTACCAAATAAACTGTAAAACAGTAAACACCAATCGCCAAATCAACTTTTAAAAGTACAAATAGTCGCTAGATCAACTTTAGCCAGTTAACAAGTCTCAATATCAACCTTGCAATATTCATCAAGCTTGCTAGTCTACCGTTTTTTGTCTTTTGAGGGTTTTGCACTGCGACCATTGGCCATCTATTGTTCCCCATCTGCTCATCTGTTCCCTGGCTTTGCTCATCTACAGCACCCTCTCCAGGTTGAGCTCCCTAAGGAATCCCAAGATCCTGGAGGTTCTAGGTGGATATTTCCTCCTCCCCCATCTGGTAACAACCCAGGCTATAAAATCTTCTAATCTACCGTTAAAACAAGCAAGATTTCTAACTAGCCATATCACTGTTCAGACAACTTAATCAGCTGACGCTAACATTCATCATGCTACCAAAAATCATCAAACTTTGCTCTGTTAACTTACCCTAAATAAACTCTTTTCTCCTTAATCAGTGTAAAAGTGCAAATAATCACTTTGTGTGTTCGTCATTTTCACATCATAACAGTCATCACCAACCTCCTACCGTTACAATAGGCGTAGACAGTCTAAAGCATGTCTATCAGTACTCTGAGAGGGTTTAAAAATAAATAAATAATATTTAAATGTATAAACTAGTATAACATTAACCAAAACAATGATCAAAAAAAAGAAGTTATCTAATAGCAGTGTTTTGATGGAATGTAACATGTTTCCGAAATGCACACCAACAAAGTGCCTAAGGCTGTTTAAGTAGCAAATAATGTATAATGTTTTGTAGTAAGTAAAGCTACCGGTGAGCTGATGTCTACATAACAACTTACTCAACTTTTACATTATTTTTAAAATACTTTTTAACTATCATTAAGTAACGAAGTCCACCTCCCACCACCTCCGCATCTCTTCCAATATAGACAAGTACAAACATGTTCAATATCCATGTAACAGTTTACTTATTTCCTTGTGTAACTACGTACACATCTACATATGTATGGCTGAAGACAACTGCGACTATCGCTTCAAATTGACAATACCTTCAATTGTGATTCCATGGAACCCGTCTAGATGGACATTATTCATTTATTTCTGGTTGATTTTATGCTTATATGCAATTGCAGGACCCAATTTTTCTTTTCTTTTAAAATTTCTCTAAAGACTAAGTTTTACTAAGAAGCCAAGCGTGACGAAATTTTTGAAAATGTATTTTCACCGGAAATAGATACTTTGAAATTGCTTGAGCCCGGAAAATAGTTTTTTTGAAAACGTTTATGTAAGCGTACACCGAGGGAAAACAGCTTAACTTAAAAATGAAAAATAACAGGTAGCTCAAAATGGTTGTTCCGCTTGGCTTTTTTACCAGTAGATCATACAGGAAGGTTTCAATCAAAAACTCTCCTTGGAACGTACTACTTTACAAAGAAGATATCACATGTTTCAAACGTTTTCTTTTTTCGAAAAATACTCCGCTTAAGATTATTTGCCACTTTTTTTTTTGGACTCAAGGGACCTCAAAACGGATATTTCTGGTGAAAAAATCGATATCGACAATTTGACACGATTATATTACTTCCTCTTATTAGGAGGAGTAAGAGAAAGTAATATAATAAGAATAAAAACAATCATCCATTTCAGTCTCCCACATCATACAAACAAGAATACAATATGAACAATTTGCTGATGTAATTATTATTATTATTATTATAGTTCACTTACGAGGATATTAAAACTTTAATTTTAATGTTGCCAACTTTGACATGCCTCAACACGCAGAGACTTGCAAAAATGAAATAATATTCAAAGTATAATTATGAACGAGAACACCATTTTTTTTAATGACCGGATCATTAAAAGCGCCCCTAGAAGACAAAACAATAACTAATAGTCTTTTAAAAGCACTAATTAGCGAACTAAATGCTACCATTATTCTCTTTTAGTTTAGAATATTTTATGGTTTACTAAACTGTAAACAAATTATTTCTTATTACTATTTATTGCAGTTTGTTATCGTTGGAAAAGAAAAATAAAAAATAAAAAAGCAAGAAATGTTATTCCATATTAGGTAAACATTATTTATAATAAAAATTTATTAATTTTTTTTATATTCAAGTGTGCGGGTTGATAATCGTATGATGGAATAGTATTAAATTAGTAGAACAGTAAATTACGGGCTGTATAATGCATCTCTTTCGACAAATATTAGTTAGACGGTAATTTAGAAGCTTATATGTATTTAAAACACTTATTCGCGATATTCTCTTATTGCAGTTTTCAAGTACCAATTGAATTCGTTGGCAGGCCCTACTCGCCACAATAAATATTTCTGTTACTTTGCAGTATTCTAGGATGACCCGTATTCAATTGGCTAAATTGTCCACTCAGTCCTGTTCAGTCAGAACGCGTAGACAGAGTCGAAAACTGCATATATGATAAGTCTTCCTCTCTCAAAGGATTCAATAATTGAGAGAATGTCTTTGTTTCCTAGACAAAGAAGTTCTTTTTTTCTGCATATTACAAATTTTAATAACTCACAAATATATTTTAACGGTTACTTAGTGAGCAGAGATAATGTAAAGAAAAGTTTAGACAAACCGAGTGAATAGCGATGATGTTTGCATATATTGCAGTTACTCTTCGTTGTTCTATTGTTCGGTTTGCTAGATTGTAGATTTCTATTCTCTCTCAGGCCATAAAGGGTATCTTAACAGAGATTTGAGTGAAGACTCATTATACTGTTGAATACTTCTTGGAAGTTGTTACTTGTGTAAAAAAACTCTCTGAGAATTGTTTGTAGACTTCTTGAGAATTATTTGTAGGCTCTTGAATTCTTGATTTCAGTTGATTAAGCTCCAACACTGTTGAACAATATCCAGCTCTGTATAAGAGTTTGGTACTTGTAAAGTTGCAGCCCATTAATCCGTTGCGTAAAAGTAGCAGACAGAGAAGATATGTATGTGCAAATATATGTACGTGGTGTGATACGACCATCACTTTGCGGCGATCGGCTTGAGTGGCAACTTAAAGTCGTCCGCGCTGTGGTGAATGTAGTGAATTTCCTCAGTACAACACTTATTGTGCAGTTGTGGATAATTCTCACAACACATGCTATTTATTCCATTATATATAATTACTTGGGTCGCTGATGGCTACGCTAAATGACGACCTAGGTACAGCTGACATAAAGGACTCCGAAACCTTCCATAAAGTAATGGAAATATAATGTGATTTCTCACCGTGTAACAAAACAGAACCACCGATTACATGTTTCCGAATGTAATGCTCAAATGGTTGCCAAATTAAACAACAGCCTCCATCCAATTACCCGATTAATTTGTATAGAAAGAGAGCAACTCTGCTGGCTAAGCAAGTCTTTAAAAAATCTAGGCATCATCCCATGATCGATATTGTTAACTGGGACATGAACTGATGTTGAATTGATTTTGCTCTATCAAGTTTGTGTGTGTCACATTGTTTATGAAGACATCCTGATGATGGGCGGTCCTCGAAACCGGTCGATGATCACAAAATGAAGCAGGCAATCACGGGGATTTTCCAGCTCTGCGAACCTCATACTACAAGTGGAAAATATTATTCACTCATTAGTGTTATTACAAACGTTTTTTTGCTGTCATATAATAAATCCTATTTGTTGGGTATGTTTATTTTTTTATATTTTATGTACTCTACATTTTATATTTTTGTATTTCACATTATGTTATATTTTGTCCTTCTTGCTGAATCCTACGAACTCCCTTTCAAATACAGAATAACTTTACTTTCCAATAAAGTTCTCATAAAATTAAAATCCTTCCTCTATGGCATGTACAATAACATTTCATCTCTCACAACTATTAAAGTGCTCAAATATAATCAATGGAAAACTAAAGTTACTCCTCCATTGGTTGACAGTTTTATAACAGGCTCTGAACCATCTCTTCAAATTTTCTCATCAGCAAAAATGCCAATGTTTTTGACAGATTTTAAAATTCTACAGCAAACAGTGCCATTAACTATACTAGAGGACTTTTCTGACATCTCTACATCCATTAAGAATACAGGATTTCTTCATAAAATTAATGAGATTTGACCCGATTTATGTTTCATATTCACAGACGGATCTAAATATAATAACTGTGTTGGTGCTGCGGTCTATATCTCTTCACTAAACCACTTTTATTAGTATAAACGAAATGAAAATGTATGAGTGCACACAGCCGAATTAATGGCTATCTACATGGCTTTACAATACATACTAACAATGGATAGTATAAAATTCACGATACTAAGCGACTGTAAAAGCGCTTTAATTAAATTGAATAATATATCGGTATATTTCACAAACAGCCATTTAATAGTCAATATAATGGAAACCTTAAATAATTTCAAATCACTGGGGAAGTCCATATGTTTTGGATGGATAAAGGGGCATTCTGGGATAGTAGATAAACGAGAGAGTAGACCTGCTGGCCAACGAGGCCGCTATCACAGTAAAAATTCCATTTAAACATTTCACTCCAACTATTAGATCTTCCATAACTGAGAGATGGCAAAAACAGAGCACTAATAATAAAGAGAAAGGTAGATTCTACAAACTTTCATTTCCTACGTTAAAGAGACGCCCGTGGTTTGCTAAAATTTCAGTCAGTAAATCGACGATAACCAGCATGTGCAGAATACGAAGCAATCACGTTATATGTAGAGCTTACTTGAATAAGATAAAAAATAGTTAACTCTCCGCTATGATCTAGACGTGGGGTTTGAGAGGATCTAAAACACGCAGTGATGATATACCCGCAATACGAAACTGCTAGAGACCATCTCTTTAATATAAAAACGGAACACGGAACATGTCCCTTCAATTATAACACAATTATTTCAAGCAATAACACAGAGGTACTGGAAGCAATAGTTACTTTTTACATGAAATATAAAAAGAATTTAACATAAAAAAATACATACTGCTCGTGAGACTTTCTTACTAACGTAAATGGCTAAATAGAGTGTAAACTAAGGCAAAATTTTAAATAGTTAATTTAAATAGTAATTTTTTTTTAAAAAAGAAATTTTATAGTTTACACCAATGTTTACTTTGACTAATCCTTTGTCCAATTATGTACCAAACGTTTTTGACTTTCATTTGCTACTTAATTTGCAACCAAAATGTCCGAAAATAAAGTTCTGATTAGCTGTCTTGTGAGATATTATTGGAAAAAAAAGACTAAGCTCAAGTGCGACAGCCTAAGAAATTTGTGCAAAGGAATGAGAGGAAGTGATATACCAAAACATGGCAGCGTTTTAACGTTTCAAAAGTGTTTAAAAAATTCCTAAATTTGTCAATTCGGGAGACGCAGTAAAAGATCAATTGGTATGTGCGTGTGTTTTTGTTTATTTCATTCCACCCTTTATTAATTTTAGAAATGACTTGAAACATATTTGTTATAATAATTAGTGTTTATAACAAACATGTTGGCAATTGCAATTTGTGTTTGTTTAATTTCAATCAGCTATTGCGCTGTGTAGTTATCACCAGAAGACAAAAACATATATTATGTGATAAAACTCATTATATAGCTAATGTTTTTAGATATGTATTCGCATTATTATTTTTTGTAAAAATGTTTTAGGTCATTAAAATTAATAATAAAGAAACAGAGGTGAAAAAAAAGAAGAGAAGGAGGTAATATGAAGGTTATGATTACTGTTAGTGACAATTAAAGCTTAGTTGTCAGTTTTTTAACCCACAAAATTGGACGTAAGCAATAATTATAAGAAATAATTATGAAACTAAAATAACTTGCCTACTGTATATAATTATTTATGTTATCTCTCCTTTTTTTGTTTTACTTTCTCTTACTAAGAATTAGTAAGAGGAGATATTGCAATCGTGCCAGATTTTCGAAATTGACGTTTCACCGGAAGTGGTTTTTAGAAAATAGGCTATGTGTGGTGTGTATGTGGTGTATATGTGTATGTTTGCGGATGTGGATGAAAAGAATATCTCAGAAACGAAAAGTTGGAGGTTTGGTATTCCCTTTAGTACTTATCATGGCATCGTATACGAAGATTTTCGGCAAAATCAATCAACCGGAAGTGCCACTTTACAAGATAAATTCTTTTTCAGTTTATTTGTGATTTTCTCAAAAACGGCTATAAACTTGGCATATCAACTACACATATAAAGAGCTACAACATTTATTTAAAAAATTTCTGCCGGAAAATGCATTTCAGGGGACTTTTGAGGAGGGGTGGGGTTATGGTTCCCGCTAAATTGCTATTTCAGTTTATAACACAATTCCATCATCTGAATGTAACAGCAACCAAAGAGAGTAAAGAGAAGAGAAACAAACCCAACCACTCTTCCGGACTGGAGTGGGAGAAACTGTATAAATACAGCGACGGACAGTCCATAAAAATACAGTTTTATACAGTTCAATATAGTTCACTATAGTTCATCATCTCGCCAGTCACTTCGTATCATTCTCATACCACACTCTATCTTAACCATTCTCTATTGTAAAGTCTAGGCAGACTGTGTCTCTTTATTATTATACATAGTTAACCAGTTTAACCAAGTCTTCTTATTTCATCAACCAGACCTAAATTCTCTCCACCTAACACAACCATTATATGAATTAATTTGAATTGAATATGTTGTTGAAATGCCGAGTTTGAAGAAAATCGGATAACCGGAAGTATGCTTTACTGAAAGTAGTATTAAGAGCTACAAATTTTATTTGAAATATTTCTTCGGAAAACTTCTTTTAAGGTCATTTTTAGGAAAGGAGTAAAGTTATGGTTTCCACTAAAGTGCTATTTCAGTTCAACAATGTACTATACAATTCTGTCATCTAAATAATATTAATTAGAATTATATAAAAAGCCAAAACTCCCAGTTTGAAGAAAATCGGTTGAGCGGAAGTATGACTTTACTGAACAGGTTTTTCCTTTTTTGTGATTTTCTCCATAAAAATGCCGACTGGATTTTAAACACTAATAAGAATTGTAAGTGTGAAGAAAATTTGCCATTTCTGCAGTAAGAGAAAGTCGTGTGAGGGTTTGACATCAGATTCTTTTTTTTTTATGTTGTTGCGAAAAACTAGATTTCGATCGAATTAGTTCATGTGTAAATTTCAATTTCTATAGTATTGTTTCAATACTTTGTGGTCAGTGTCATACACATAAAATTAAGAACATAATATAATGAAAAGCTAACAACTCCAGTTCTAGGAAAAGTTTTTTAACGGAAAATTATGAATTCCTTTCAGCAATTATTGTCGTGTTGTTTAACATCAATTTTATTTTGTGCCACTAGTACAAACGGCCAAATACAAAATGGCGGACTTACATTTCCACCAAATAAGCTTTTGTTCACCTTTTTTAAGAATGGGATAAAATTTCTGAGTCTTTTTTTTTTTTTATAGCTCACAATAATTATGTAAAATAATAAGTATTGTGTTGGAAATAACTTGATTTTTGCATTTATTTTTTTCCCCCCCCAATTTTTATTGCAAAATTTGATAATTTATAAAAAATACCCACGAAGGGAAAATTAATAAAAAAAATTAAAACTAATTTTTTCTAAGAAATAATTAGCCAATCACAACATTGAAAAGAAGGTCTGAAATGTGGGTGTATATTAGACCAACCAGAAATTTAGAATTATCATGTTGACCACGCCCACATATGTCTATTATTATTCTGAAAAACGGCAGTAAGAGAAAGTTATGCGAGTAATTCACATCAGATTTTTTCATTTTCTAAAAAACACCTATATATTCGTCATATTTCAAAAATAGCGTATTTTTAACAGAAATAATAGCTGAGAAGAGAAATCTTTGCTGCAACCTTTCCATTCACAATTCATTTTTTGAAAAATTCTTTTCACATGACTGATAATGACTTCTCCAACATTACAATTCCTGTTTAAGAATTTGAATATTGAAGGTTCTTTTGTGAATTTGGTCAATGATTAGACATAAAATATCTGTTGTGGTTTAGACTCACACTGCAGTTTACAAATTTGTAAAATTGACTTTCGGGGACCCCAGTCTAAAAATTTTCGATCTATGGATGATAAAGAGAAGAGGTAACTTAAGGCGGAAGATAGGCTGGTGAAGATAGAATTGTGATTCGAGGTCTTTGAGGCATTATTGCAAAAAAGATAGCTGAAAAGACGTGTAACTCAAGCAGCCTTAATCTTTTTAATCTAAGGCGCTTCAACATCCATGATCATTAGCGCCCGGAGCCTTCTCAGTGCACTGCCGGCCTCCGTACGCTGTTCCTCGCAACAGACAACACTGTCCATCACCGAACAGTGAGCTGCAGAGGCTCCTAGGAAGAAAAAATCTAGGGTAGCAATGGACTCGAACCCGGGACCTCCGCGTGGAAGTCCAATGCGCTAACCACTTAGCTAATCCCTTCCCTAACAGCCTTAATTTTGGACCTAAGGACTTAATTTTGGCCTTAATACTGTCAATTCTGGTCTATGGTTCGTATTCTCAAAGGACGGCACTTTGAAAATTATGAAGCAGGGCGATTAAGTTGCGAGGAATTTTTCGCCTCAAAACTAAAGCAGTGGTACCGTCACCAAATTGAAATGCTTGCAAAAAGGTGGGTGAAAGGCTAAAATACGAAGGTTTATATTTTCAAGAATAATATTCAATTGAAAACACATAGATTTTCGGGTTCAGACCGCGACAATAGTTTGTCATAATCAGATGTTTCGCTCATATATTATTATCACTATTTTATTAATTTAAGGCGCGTCAACATCTATGGTCATTGGCGCCCGGAGCCTTCTTAGTTCACTGCCGGCCACAGGACTGTGTTCTCTCATTACAGACAACACTGTCCATCACCGGACAATGAGCGTAGAGGCTCCTAGGAAGAAAAAGTCTAAGGGTAGCTCAGCTGGACTCGAACCCGGATCCTCCGCGTGAGAGTCCAGTACGCTAACCACTTAGCTATTCCCTTCCCTTATTATTATTATTATTATTATTATTAGCCTGTGGAAAGAGCTCAAACCTTACGCTATCCAAAGCCCCATTGGGCCCACATAGCTACCCCGGGAAAAACAGCAACAAATCGAGTCTAGAACAAATATTCAATCCCTGATTTAACCCATTTTAGATTCACCGGAGTCCGAAAAAAATCGGACAATAACCTTAAAGTGAAATAGCCGAAACTCTTCCCCATACATCCTGTTCCGACCAAATGTCTGAACCTAATTTCCTCACATCCCAACAAGCAAACTGTCATAAGATGGATAGATGTTTCCTCCTCTATCTCAAAGGCTTTACAAAAGGGATTCGGCATGAGCCCCCTACGTAGAGGTGTCTCCTTAAACCATACTGTCCAGTAAGGTATCAACCAGATGCCTGAGAGAGTTCCGTGAAAGACACAGCAACGTCCGACTAATAGCCTTGTCTGGACACCCCCCCCCCAATGAGACAGTTCTTAGACTGTCGACAACCCACTGTGCTCATCCATAAGGATGAATGCTCTGAAGCTATTCATTACTGGAAGCTTGACAGACATGTGTTTAAAGACACTCCAACATCATGCTCAGAATCAATGGAAAGGAGGCGCCTAATTTGGCAAATCTACCCACCTCCTCATTCCCAATAATTCCCATATGACCTGGTACCCAGACTAGATGTTTACCCATATTCTAATGAACTTCTTTAGAGTAGTATAGCCTTGAATGCCAAAATAACAGAGGCAAGAATGAGGGGCGAGCCCTTCTTCTTCCGCCATCTTGGCTATAGATGCAGCTTAACCCATGTTTTGCTATAGGAAACCGTTAATCACTTTTTTCCTCTCATTTTCCTGAGCGGAGGCAGCCATCTTCTGCTTAAAAGGAGTCTATTATTTCTATTTAAACAGTTTTTTCCTTTCGAATTTCAACTGCATCTTTTACAAAATGTTCGTAATAATTGTTCTACTTGGTGCAAGGACTTTAGTGGCTACAAAATTTATTGTATACCCAGTTGTAGTCATTCCATTTTATACAACTTTCCGTATAAGTTTGGCAGAAAGGCAGTGAAATGGGAGACTTGATTCACGTCGCTCGCCAGATAGCCACAGGCAAGTAAGAGAAAATTCAGCCTCGCCCCAATACCTAGAGCCAAGATGGTGGAGGAAGCAGGCCTCGCCCCTGTTATCACTGTTTCTTTGGCATTCAAGGTGACTACCCAGAAGAAACTCATTGCAAGATGAGCGAAACGTCGGTTTATAGCAAACCACTGACGCACAGAATTATGGCAACCCGAAAATCTAAATGTCTTTCAGGAATATTGCCACGGAATCCGAAAAAATTTTAAAATGTTGCCATGCATATAACAACCTAGGATACAATTCGAAAATAGGTGATAACCTTGGCGCTCCCTTTTTGGCGATAGAGGAAAATTGACACAAAGTAAACAAGCCGATTATGATGTATCGTTAGAACTGTTTTCGAAAAATCGGTAATATTGAAAATGAAAAAAATTCATTCAATAAAAATAACCACTTCCGGTTGGAGCAAAACCTGTATGCCTTTTTTTTGTTTTTTAAGGCGTCTCAGCATCTGAGGTCATTTGCGCCCGGAGCCTTCTCAGTGCACTGCCGGCCTCCGGACAGTGAATGTATGCCTTTTGTAAAAACCTGTATCCATAAACGAAATGTTAAGTTTGGGCTTTCTGCAAACACAGGAAACTAATCCATAAAATACATTTTTCCCTTACTAGGGAATCTCTGAGCTGTAGTTCTGGAGATAATTGTATGATATGTATTTCCTCTTATGACCGTAAGAAAGTGAAAATTCCTAAATTCAAGTATTGTATTAAAGAAAGCCATGAAAATTTGCAAATATCCATTCCAAACCGGAATAAATAAATAATACAGAGAAATAATAAATTATTTATATACAAGAGAGAGAGAGCAAATAAAAAAAAAACAAAGAAGAATCGTTAAATTAGATTACAGGTATTATGGTGTAATAAAAAGAAAATGATCCCCCTCCCCACCGGCCAAGAGTGAGGTTTTCTTTTTACGTTCTTTTCTTGATAAACCCCTTGTGACATGAAGAGAGCTGGTGGTGGCAAATTGAGTTTTGTACTTGAGTGCTATAACAGAGATAGTCAGCATGGCGGTAGTGGGGGGGGGGGGGGGGAGGGTGAGGCTGTTTGAGTAGGCTGGTACTGTTGCAGGTGTCGCCTTCCGCTAAGGGTACTATTAAAAACTGTCCGTCCCGATCTAAAGGAATTAGCTTTGGATATGCAATTACAAGGGGATCACCTTAGACACCTGTACCCTTCAGTTGCACTGGAACCACACTTACAGTACACACAGTTTTCTATTTCCTATTGTACAGCTATCTTACTACTACAAATCGTACACACAAACTAACTCCCAGCTTCTAACTAAAGAAAAAGGCACCTTTAAAAGTACAAAAGTTCTTTTTCTCTCTTAAAGCAATTTTCTTTTATTTTATTTTTTTTTTTTTCGAAACTCTCAACCCAAATTGTGGAAAATCCCCTTTGTATAAGTATAATCGGGACAGGTTTTTTCCCTTTAAATCCTCACACCCGCTAGGAGAAAATACGAAATCTGTTTGCGTGGGTACGTGAATGGGGTACTCAGAGATTTACCAATTTGCCGCCCCCTTACCTGTACCCACCCAAGCCAAGAAAAATCTCCTTTTAACATTTTTTTTTTTTTTCACTTTTACTTACATCACTTAAAAGAGAGATAACATTCTTTTTTTTATAACAATATCTATAAGAATTAGGCGCCCGCATTGCTTTACACCGCCAACTACTAAGGTCATTGGATTATAGGTAATGGCGCTCTGAAAGTAGAATATGTAATGTAGAACATGTTTTCTCACTAATAGGGTTACTTTAATACATTTCTTCAAAGCTTTTTTACATTGTCTGTAATTCTTTTTTTTATTTTGCGTCCATTTTCACAGCACGCCCATTAGGATTGTTTTGTCTCTTAAAAGCTTATAGCGCCCATAATCTTTTGAAGATGCATCTGGAAAGACACAATAAACAAAGAGCACCCTTTGAATTAAATTGGATTGCAAACAATTCTGTTGGTGGAAATGTGCAAGAATATTCCACAAAGTAATCTAGAGTGGAAAGAAAAATCCACAACCAAAAGTACCAAGCTACTGTTTTTATTTTGCGCCATTTTCTCATAAAACAGCTTCTACGATATTTTTTTTAAATCTTGAGTTCAGAGTTTTGGGCTTCAATAGTAACAGGATGTCACAGTGATGTTAACACTCATAAACTTACTTACACAATGTTATATTTCACGATTTACTTATTGGAGAGAAGAGAGTTATGTAGAGAATAGACGGAGTGATGTATGAGGAGTATTGGTAGCGCGAAGAATCGCAGCATAATGTAAACTGGAAGCGCTGGCTGATGTGAGCTACCTGAAGAGTGTTATGACTAGTTAAGATTCTTGGCTTCATCTAAGGTAAACAAAGTAGTGTGACTACATGATCAGCTTGATGAACTATTCTTTAAAGTTGTTCTGGCGACTAAATGCAAATATGACTTGACTTCATAAGCCCTCAGATTTCCCGCTTTTTATTAAATTTCTTTTACCGCTGCCAAAGTTGATGCTTATTCGTCAAGAAGAGGTAATGCGTAGTTGACGTGCTAGAAAGCACAAGGGGTTAAACATCAATACAGTTTCAGAGACATTTTCCGTGGTAGCCTGCTACATTTTGTGGTCATCGACCAGTTTCGGGCGTTCGCCCATCTTCAGGATGCGTTTTTCCTGAAGTGTGACAACACAGACTTGCACAGAGCAAATTCACTTTACACACTCCGGCACAGAATTTGCTCTGTGCAATGTCTGAAAAACGCATCCTGAAGATGGACGAACGCCCGAAACCGGTCGATGACTACAAAATGAAGCAGGCTACCACGGAAAATGTCTCTGATGCTTTCCAGCTCTGCGGAACCAACCACCACAACTATCAATACAGTTGCTATTGGAACAGTGAATGAGGCTTTTGTGTGGCAAATTTGATGATAATTTATTCCATTATATGTCGGTTAGACATGCTCTACTATAAGGTATCATATAAATCCTTGCACTTCCTGGCCTGCTATACAAGATTTTCTTTGGCAGCCTTTCATTGGACATTCACTACACTTCACATAACTATCTCATTCTATCTATATTTATGGGTTATTATGTCCGGCTTCCCGTAAAGCTCATTCAATTCCATGTTAGTTCAGGTTCGCAATTCCCCGTTTATATATACCGGACTATATATTTTACAGAAGGCTTTTCATTCCCAAATCCCGACAATGGTTTCACTTTCTTTTGTTAGCACCCAATATTTCACTGGCAAATATGACTTGTTGGTCTAATCACAATTTTATATACTACTATTTTAGACTTCTTGGATATTAATTTGCTTAAACCGCAGAGCTTTTTGTAGTTCGTACAAACAAGCATTGATTTCCTGACGCCAAATTTGTCTTAATTTCCGCATTAATGCCATTGCTGTCGGTTATTAGAGACCCCACCAGTACTGCTGCACACTGGGAAGTTGTGGTTCCCAATTTGCAGGCATTATTTCTTTCAGCGGTTTATAAAGAGGGGAAGGCTTAAGTGGATTGGGCACGTGGAGAGGATGGAGGAGGACAGGATCCCTAAAAAGATATGTGCCGGACACCCAGGAGGACAAAGAAGAAGAGAAAGACGAGGTCGCGGTTGGTTGGAAGGAGTGGAGCGGGATTTGAGAGAGATGGGAGTCAGGAGATGGCGTAGATTGGCCCAGGACAGGGCGGAATGGGCAGTTGTGATAGAGGAGGCCAAGATCCTTCAAGGATTGTAGAGCCAGAGAAGAAGAGAAGATTTCTTTCAGCTGAGATCTCAAAGTATTCATGAACAATGTATGGTTTTTTACCACCTATAGTATACATTAGGAGCGTTGACAGAATTCCAAAGAAAATCGGATAACCAGAAATGCAACTTTACAGAAAAGTTTGCAGATTTTTCTTGTTTGTTTTTGAATTTTCTCGAAGACAGCTATAACGATCTTCTTTAAACTTGGAATACTAACTGCACAGATGCAATTCTATAACTTTCATTTGAATTTTCCGGGAAAAACTAATTGGCAGAGGTTTCTGAAGATTTGTTAAACTGTCGCTACAAGCTTGAGTTGCTACTGAGAGCGCTTCCATACTGGTTACACTCAGGTAAGAATGTTTTTGGTGTTCGTTACGACCGCTGTATTCAATGTTGTAAATTGGATTTTGAGGATCGGCCATACAAAAGTACTCTTTTTAAATTTCTACCGACGTTTTGGCAAATTTATTGCCTTCTTCAGGGTAAATATTTTCAGTTAGAATTCCAGCAGTAATTAACTAGTTTAACCTGTGACATACCATCACCAAGTGTTAACCCCCAATTGGGAACTGGTTCTGTTTTTTTTCTTTCATATGTTATAATTTGTGGCATTTGGTAATATAAATATAAATAAAAGATAAAAAGCCATTTTATAGAATAATATATATTTTTATTTGATTACGTGGGTTGTAGATATAATATTTACTTGATATTTTTTTTTCAATTTTATTTTATGTAAATCTATTGCGTTGTATGGTAGTAGTGTTGGATTGCATGTTTTTTCTTTTACATATAAAATAATAAACGTATTGGGAGGGAGGTTATATGTTGGTTATATTGTAAACAAAAAAGAATGTTTTTTAAAAAAAAAAAATATATACAAACGGCCAATATCCAAGTAGTGGTAAATCTTATACAGTAAAGTTGGTGTAGGATTCTGTCTAGGCATTTTAAAAAGAATATCTGTAGTTTTATGATGTTTATGAGTTAAGAAGATGAGACAAGACCACACAGTTTATACAAAATAAAAAAAAAATAGAGGAAAATCCCCGTGCTATCTGTATAACATATCTTTGTTAACAAGGTGGAAGCCGGAGGGAGTCTGTGCATTGTGAGAGGCAACAGAAGAGAGCAAAGATACAAACCAAGGGATGTTCATCTAACGAACGATATCTACTTCTGCTTCTTGGTAGATCAAACCTACTAACACACATGAGAAGGAGAAATCTCTAGGTGTGAGAATGAATAAAGGAGCATGGGTAATATAAAAACAGGTGTGCTAAGGTTGGGAAGAGTTGTCGTTTTTGTCACCTCTTCAAGCTATATATATAAGTATATATATTTAGGCACATATCACACTTTGTTGCCCACACTAAGACCACAGTTATAGTATTGGTGCCCACAAATTACACGTGTCTTTTAAGACAACTTTGAATAATTCTTTATCATGTTTATATACTAACACACAATAAAACTGGCAAACCCCACTCCCTTTCCGGTAGAGAAAGTAAAAAAAAAAAAAATAATAATGGGTGACAAAAACAGTTTCTTTCACTATTGAATAGGTGTGGAGTATTTGGTTGGTTTAGGTGGCCAGATTTTTTTTTTCAGAGCCTGCCATAGACCTTAAACATAAAAACAGACCACTCCAGATGACACGGTTGTCCCTGACAGGGAATTAGGGGCTTTTCTAGGAAGAGCTCCTATACATTAGAATAGCAATCTAGTTTAAAAATTTAAAGACATAATCCTGCTCATGGGAAGTTATGCGCCTTAAATTATTCCCTTCCCCTTTTTGGATAAATTGTAAACTAATTTCGCTTCTAGTAGTGATGAGCCGCAAGTGAATGTAATTTCAATTTTATACATACCATATTAATTGCTATTTTCTACTCATATTAACTAAAATAGGACAGACGCAAAGAACGAAAAAACTATAGGGGTTTTCAGTCACGGATCTTACAAGAATGCTGCATTCACCTTAAACTGGAAAAACCTGAAATGCAGCGTAACAAAAACTATCGCATACTGCAAAATATGCTGCAGCTAAAAGCTGAAGATAAGCGAGATACAGGACACAGAAGGATTTCCTAGCTGAAAAATCTGCGCTAAAAATTTAGGCATGATTCGCTCTTTAGAAATGGTAGCTAAGTTAGAAAATCAGATCCATATAACTGAATCGTCAACTGTCGATGAAAGAAAACTCTTGAAAATGTCGATGCAGATATTATTATGCCAAATCATGTCCAAATGGTAAATTCGTAGGTTTAATTTTAAAAGTTTTGCATTTTTGGTAAACAGCCGGGAAATGGTTATTACAAATATAACGCAATAAACAAACATCAATAGTGTCTAGAGCAAAGCCGTGGAATGTTTGGAATATTGGTTGGTCTACTCAAGAGTTAGCCTCGACTCAATCGCTATGTTTTGGACCTGTTGACGCTGGCCGCTGTTGTAGGTAGTACCATGAATCCGAAGGATTCACATGTCCATCTGTGAGATCCTGGCTACTCAGAAGTTACAACTTTTGGGATAGAGAAACTTGAACGGTCTTTGTTTATGCAGAACCCATCTTCCAGCTCTACGAGACTTGTTGAATAGTGGGGATTGCATAGCGTACACTGAAACAGAGAGAATGCCACTATTTGTTCCTTGAATTACACTGGGATGGCCTTGGGGGGAGGGCCTAGCTTTGATGTTCTAGATTCAAATAGCAAATCCACTGCGAGTAAGAAGATTTTTAGTGTTTCCAAATATATATGTGAGTTGAATATGGTGGAACAGTGCTAGAATATGGTGTATCCAGAATATGGATAACATCTGGATTCTATCTATCGTGGTAAGCTTATTTTGTTGTTCCTGACCTGTTTCGGATTCCCATCCATCGTCAGAGTAAGGCTATCAAGTACATGTAGAGAGTTGGTTTCACTTCATGTTTTGACATAATCAACAGTGTGTGTTGTCACACATTAAGTTGGTCATCTCTCTACACAAACTTGATAACCTTACTGACTACCATGGATGAATATCGAAAACCAATCAGAAAAACAAAAATAAGCATGCAACAACGGATAAAAATCTTAGAAACTTATGAGGGTTTTGGTGAATGTGTCTGTGAATTTTGTATGTATGTATATGTATGATAGCTTACTTCACGGAATTCGGGTTTTGACACAAAAAAACATTTTGTGGATGACCACAAAATAAAGCAGGCTTTCATGGGAAATGTCTCTGATATATATATATATTTAAAAAAAAACCTATGGTGCAACGGCCCATGAATGGCCAAGGCTTGCCAGACGGAGATTTGAATAGGGAGGCGTGTAGTAAGCAAACCGCAGTCCCCACGCCGATTAGTTCCGGCCTTCGCTACCTAGGGCGCTACTAACTGTAGCTTCCCATTTTTTATCATGATGCTGGGTCAACACCGACTTTGCGCTCACGGGAATCGAACCCTGAATTCTCGCACGAAAGGCGAGAGCGGTAGCCACTAGACCAACGCATGAGGGCATATATATATTTAATTCATGCCAAAAAAATGAATACAGTTGAGAGCCAAGTATTTCTCTCAACTCACAAACTATAACCAAAGAAGAAATTATTTAAAAAAAAACTAAAAAAATTTTGAATTAAGTAATTAAGATTTTTTAGAAAGATAATTACAATTTAATAGAAATAAATTAATATATATAATAACAATTACATATAAAAACTTTCTTTAATTGGTATCATTATTACTTTTATCTAGCATTTCATTAAAATAAAAAATTAAAAAAATAGAAAAAGAAAACATGAATATAGCGAAATATTAGCTAGATACGTGCGCAACTATTAGTATATTCATTATCAGATTGTGCATTTCTCACATATACTGGTGCGGCCTAGGTGGGCAAGATTATGGTGTAACGTATTAGAAATTAGTGATGTCTGTTGATGCCAAGCACGGAGATCTTAACATAGTGAGAAATGGATGCTTGTAGGTGGACCTTAAAAAGATATTTGTAAGCGAGTGCTATTAGATCTATATATTTTACAAATGTCTATTTAGTAGGTGGAGAAGTTGTGTCTATGAAAGGCGGTATTTTTTATTTTAAACAAAGATAGAAGAACGAGCGGCAGATAGAGAAGATTGAGATTTGAAGCGCTTACCTTCTAAGTTCAAAGTGAAAGAGCAATTCAACTCAGAGTTGTTTAAAAAAAAAAAAAGATAAAAAAACAGCTCACTTTATAAATTGAGATTAAACGAAGCTAGCACGAGATTCCACTCTAATATTTATTTCTGTTTTTAAAACGTGTGAAGTTTAGCCGCTATCTATCAGAAGTGATCAATATATTAATAATTTTAACTTGTTTTTCTTTTCTTTTTTTTTTTTTTTTAATTTTCAAAGTACAGTTGGTAATACTGTTTTGTGGGGACACTCTGATTGCAGAGGCAGTGGATAACGTAGCTTCTTCCTTTTATCTAGGCTTTTTTATTTGTTACACAATGAATATCATTATTCATAAACGTAAATAATTTTTTTTTACATCTTCTTACGGCTGTAACAGGAAGCATTGCGAACGTCACAAATTTTCGACAGAGTTTGTGTGTGGGGGGGGGGGCGAGGAAGTAAGCATAATTCAATAATGATTTTCTTTAAACTTTGCATACTAACTACACATATAATGGAACTGGGAAAATGCATTAAGGTTGTATGGATGGGAGATGGGGGATTATGCTTTATCCTAAAGTGCTATTTTACTTTATTATACAATCCTGTCATCTATTAATTAGATTGATTAGAATTAAATGTGTTACCAAAATTCCGTGTTTGTTTGAAATTGATTATCCGGAACTGTGACTTTACTGAACAGATTTTTCTATTTTCTGCTATTTTCTCCTTAAAGATAACAATAGGTTTCTTAAATTTGGTACACTAACTACATGTATTGATCATCACATATATTTTCCGTGACAGCCTGCTTCTTTTTGTGGTCATCGACCGGTTTTCGGGAGTTCGCCCATCATCAGGATGCATATGTCACACAGTGTATGATGCACAGACTTCCACAGAGCAAATTCAGATTACACACTCACGAAACCTTTAAAAAAACCGGTCGATGACCACAAAAAGAAGCAGGCTATCACGGTAAATATCTCTGATGCTTTACAGCTCTACGGAACCAACCACAACAACAATTAGTGGATAAATTCACAAATTTACTCTATGCAAGTCTATGTTATCACACTGTTTTCACAAAAACATCCTGATGATAGGCGAACACCAAAGAAGCAGGTTATCGCGGAAAATATCTCTGATGCTTTCCAGTTCTGCGGAACCAATCACAACAAATATATAGAGATACATCTAACTTCTGTTTCAAATCCATTTTCCCGGGAAAACGTTTCAAATAAATGTGATATAGGTATTTCAGTTTGTAGATAATATACAAAATTTAAAGAAACTGTATAAATATAGCGGTAACAGCAACCAAAGAGCGCAAAGAGAAGCTCAACCACTCTCTCGGACTGGAGAGGGAGAAACTGTATAAATATAGCGATGTAACAGCAACCAAAGAGAGCAAAGAGAAGCTCAACCACTCTCTCGGACTGGAGTGGGAGAAACTGTATAAATATAGCGACGGACAGTCCATAAAAACACAGTTGAATTCAGTACAATACATCCAATCGCTACGTGTCATTTTTATACCACTCTACCTTAAACATTTCTCTGTTGTAAAGTCCAGGCAGTCTGTGTCTCTTAATTAATATATTAGTTAACCAGTGTTAACCAAGATTTCTTCTCAAATCATCTACCATATCTAAATTCTCTCCACCTAATACATCCATTATTCTTGAAGTAAGAGAGAGTGAAAAACTCCAGGGACTATGGTTAAACTTGGAATAGTAACACATATAATATGAGCTATGACTTTTATTTGTAACATTTTTCTGGGAAGTAGATTTCTGGAGGCTCCATGAACTAGATTTCAAAATGTTGTTGGGGATTGCAAGTGCGCTGTCTGTGTTCTACAATCTAATCATATTCACTTAAGAACTAATGTTCTATAGAGATTAGCAATTCTTAGTAGGTCTTCCAACAATGATGTGCATGAATATGGCCAGTTTAAAGGTTAAGGTAATTTCCAAGTGTGATGGAAATTTAATTAAAATATTGTAGTAACTCATTACAAAGTAAAAAAAAACAATATCAGCTGTTTTTATTAAATTGAACAGCTGATTTAATAATAAACAAAAACACACGACAATAAATCAGCTGATTAATAGATATTTATGGACGTTATATTATTTATATTTCAGCACCTGTGCCCCATACTGTATGGTTTGCCAATAATCGAAACATTCAGGTAAAATAATATTACAATACAGTCTCCACCATCACTCACCTCCACACTATTCCACCATATGCAGGGTAATAATTTGTCATTTCTCATGAATAATAAATTTTTTCTCAACAAAAACTTTTTTAAATTATATATTATATGTTATAAAAAGTACCATTTTTATTCAAATGAAGTATACACACAGTGACAAGATGTTTATGTGTTTGCACAATATGTGATGTGACCTTTGTGGAATATATATATAAGGAGGTAAAAGGAAGGGCCAAACGAAAGATATATGTTGTAAGGGAGGAGGTTTACCACGACCAGAAAAGGTGTGACAACTCGACTCTATTGTATAATATTCGTAAAACCCGAAGTATAAGCTTCATCAAAGGCACACATAACAACATTCCTATGTTCAGAAGTTAACTACCTGAACCCTTCCTGGTGGTGAAAATATAGAACTAAGCTAAACCAGGACAAAAAATACATAAGAAAGAGGAGGAAATCAGTGTGAAATGTTCTCACAATTTTTACCTGTAATGTTCCCATTCTCTTCTTCTTCTTGTTCCGTGGTATCAGGATAATGTTAATCCCTGGCTTAATTCTCCTTGCGGCGCCTATTCTCCCGTAAAACAAAATTTTCATCTAAGTAAACCTCCATACATTCGGATCTCTCCTATCTAGAGGTGCCTTTGCTGCAATAATCTTATTGAACTGGAAATGTGTCCGCAATGCCGGATAACGTCTGTCAATTTTTGTTTAGACTTTATATATTCTTATTTATATTATGTACTCTTCAAATTTTTTATCCCCCCCCCCACGCATCAAAATGCCATGACAAAACAGAGAGCATCGCAAATTAGACTATATTATGTCCGCAAAGTTGCTTGGGGAGTAGCGACTCCATGGGTTACCACAGCTCAGTTCCCCATGCACTTCGTTAATACATACACTCTACAGACAAGGGCAAACACAGTACAGAAACTAGGGTCTCCGTCCCTAGTTTATTGGCCTAAGTCAAGGATGAAGGAAGGGATTAGCTCAGTGCAAAGCGCGGAGGTCCCGGGTTCCGATCCAGCTCGCTGCCCTTAGATTTTCTCTTCCTAGGAGCCTCTACAGCTCACTGTCCGGTTATGGGCGGTGTTGTCTATAGCTAAAGAACACGGCTTAGAGGCCGGCAGTGCACTTAGAAGGCGCCGGCGGGAGCTCAATAGATCTTTCAAGTTGCAGTGCAATAATCCCCTACAACAGTCTACACTATATTAGCAACTGTACTAAAAGACTTAATTTTAAATTTCTTAACAATTTATTATATTTATTATATATTATATTCCAGTATTTAATTTTCAATTATAATTTGTATTCATTCTTGTTTTTTGCTATAACAGTCGTACATGCAGATACTATTATAACCAGATAACCTACAACATACAATCATCCAGTGTAGTGCATGACAGAAACTTTAAGTTGAAGTCAGCTCTTTAAACAAGCACCTTATCCTGACGACAGATGAGAATCCGCAACCGGATAGAACAAAGAAAATGAAACATGCTACGCAACGGATAAAAATCATAGAACTTATAATCTAGTTCATCCGATAGATATGCCCAGCGCAACCTGCCAAACTTTACGGCCTGCTTTGAGGTCCTCTTTCATATAAAACTTATTGCTCCCTAATTGCAAGGGTTACTATTCAACAATCGCTCTAAAGTTAGCGGGCAATACCTTACTCTGTTAGCTGTTTATTCGAAGTTTGTATGCTTGTGACAAAGGACAAATATCATCATCGTACATTGCTAATAAATTTCACTAATAATTTTTTAATTACAGTTATTATTTATTATATTTTATGTCATGTTTCTTCATTTATCTATTTGTTTCCTTTTCTATATATTTTTTAATTTTAATTTTTTTTTTTTAATTTTGAACAAATTTATGGTTATTTTTTTAAATTTATGGTGCGTCAGCATCTAAGGTCATTGGTGCCCGGAACCTACTCAGTGCACTGCCGGCCTCTGGACAGTCGTCTCTCGTTACCCACAACATCATCCTTCACCAGGCAGTGAGTTGTAGAGGTCCCAAGAAAGAGAAAATCTAAGGGTAGTGCACTGGACTCGAACCCGGGACCTCCTCGTAGGAGTCCAGTATGCTAACCACTTAGCTATTCCCTAAAAGTAAAATTGAAGTCACTAACGGACATCTAGAATATCTATTTTAATTCCTTGGTATTTATTACTGTATTTGGACACTGTGTGTAATTCTCGGTGAAAATTTGTTTTTGGACATGCATTGTATATAAGAGTGCAGCGTTAGAATGCTGTATGTACGGCTAAGTAACTGAACACATCACCCATCTTCCACCACTGGTTCTGTATGACAAGTGGGTGTTTTTAGACGTTAGAGTAAATGTTTTAGCGGTTAGACTAGTATATACTTACAAGAAAGTCAAAATCTCTCATAGAACATTTTGGTCGTTTATGTTTTCCAAATATGAGTTTTTTCGAAATGTTCTCTCGTTACAGACAACAACGTCCATCCCCGGACAGTGAGCTGTAGAGGCTCCTATGAAGAGAAAATTTAAGGCCAGCACAGCTGGACTAGAACCCGGGACTTCCACGTGGGAGTCCAGTGTGCTAACGTCTGAGCTAATCCTTCCCTATTGTGGCATATAAATATAGATGTAACTAACTGTTGATAGTTTTATTTTTTATAAATGTGATTTGTACGATGAAGTTGAGAGCTAACTCTGGAACCAATAAAGTGAATAAGCAACCTACAATCAATAAAGTTTGCTAATAAATGATATGGCATGTGGCTAGGATGGAGCCAATCTTAATGCCGAGGAGAATCATGGAAGTCCGAGACTTAAAAGTCGGGACATATGACAACGGATGGGAGTAAGGAACTGGAAAGCGATTACATAGAGAGAGAGAGATTGAGGAGGCCAAAACCCACTTGGGATTGTACAGCCAAGGTACCAAGCAATAGTAAACAGAAGGAAGTAAAAAAACTGTGTCTTTATTTTATATGAAATGCAAATATTCGGTACAATTAATAGTGATAATATTATTTTGGGAAGCTTAACGATGTACTTTTACTGGAAATAATCATATAAAAGAATTATAACACTTTAAAAAGAAATTAAGTAGAACTGATTTGAGCAAAACTAAGTTTTTGCATTTCTGTATGACATGTTAAGAAGGTATTTTGCATTAATATAAAAAACAGATATAATAATAAAAAATAACAATGTTGGATGAATCCTGGATAGGTTTGCTGTAACGTGACTATTATACGTAAATTATCATGTCGCATGTTTTATTATAACTTTTATGTACAGCAATATAAAAACAATATTAATAATACTCTAATATTTAATCCAAGTTACCACCAACATAGGTACCGTAATAATATTTATGTTTTGTTGAAGCAACTATTATTATATATTAGTATATATATTTCAATTTCCTGGTAATAAAATGTATTTGTATGTGAATAATCTTAATAAAATATTACAATGTAAATATAAATACAGTTAGATGGTATGTAAGTATTCCTGCTTTTCTTTTTTGCAATGTTTATAAACTGCAGGTTTGTGTGTTAAGGAAGGGCAGTTATTTAAACAAAACAAAAAAAATCCAAGACACGCCTTGCATTATACTGAAGTATTTTATAACATGTTAAAGTCAGTTCATACTTAACTATAGTTACAGATTAGACCACTCTTGCTGGGGGAATATACTTGCCAACTTCTATAGAGATCTTGGCGTTCCTACGAGAATTTCAACCTTCCGGATCTGCACCGAGAAGGCTTCGTAGGCACAATAGCCTTTTCAGGACACAGCCCATAAAAAAAAGTCTGGAAATCTAGAAAGGTACGTTAATAACATTGCTACTATAAACTACTAGAATTTCAAATGTGTAGAAAAGTTGGTTTCCTCGGAAATTCAGATTTACTAAAAGGTATTTTTTGGGGGGAAACTCTCTCGAAATAGCTTCTTTTCTCGGAACCTTGGAATACTAATCCATTCACAGATATTAATCCTATCAATTTTATTTGAGAGGATTTCTTGAGGAGAGTTTTCCGGAAAAATTGATTTTATTGTTTTTGGGGAATCAGAGACATATTGAGGGGGAGGATGAGATAGGCTTTGTTTTGCAAGACATATATCACATTCAAATTAATATTCGCCATGTACCTATAAAACCACTCACTCGCCATTACAAATGTTTGAGTAAAATGTCCAAGTTTAAAGAAACTTTGTCAATGTTATAATTGCATTCACCGCAGTAAGAGAAAGTCGAAAGTAAGAGTGTTTGGCATAATATTCTCTATTTCAGGATGAGAGATTATAAAAAAATTTATAAGTATTATTAATGAAATGTGATTGGTGTGTTGTTGTATTGTAGTAGTTGGTTGTGGCGTGAGCGGTTTTGCAAAAGGGCTTGTGAGTATGTTTGAGATAGAAGTAATAAGAATAATTAAGTAAACACTGGTAGATTAAATTAAATATATTATTTAAATGCTATTCAATAACTCTGTAAGTAAGTACAAAACTCTTATGTTATAACTTATAACTGGCACAGTCCTGATGTGTTCTCTTTGGTGTCTATAACAAATCTGTCTTGAAGGAATGCTCTCTTTAGCGGGGGATTTTCTTTTACAAAAGAGTTGGCCTAACGGGTTTTTGTGCCTTTGTTTTCCTAATAGCAATGACCTAGATTGTAGTATACCTGGCTCTGCACCAATCACTAAATACACTATTTGAACTATCTGATTTTCACAAACTATTTTCCAAAACTATTATTTTTCTATTTCGTTCTTCCACTACATTATCCCCCCCTCCTGGAGAAATTTTTCGGCACGAAAAAATTTGGGAGGTAATCTGCAGTTGTAGAGGCTTGAAAGTATGGCGAGAGGCGTATGTGCAACCTCTGCAAGGCAGTTGTGTATAATAGACTACAGGCACCTTCTTCTGGAGCAAACGCTGCTTGAATGTGTGAGCATTGCTGTGGTGTTTGAATGTCTTCTACTCGAGCGAACGCTGCATGAGTTGTTGTGTTGGTAGGTTGATAAGCGAACACTGCTTGGCGAGTGAGAGTATTGCTGATGAAGATGTAACTGGCAAGGGTAGACAAGGCGATCAATGTAGGCTTCTGAGTGATGGTACTGTAGGGATACATGTACTTTCTTGAATTAACTCTGTATGGACAAAAAAAACTCTTAAGTAATTCAAAAATATGACACATAAATACACAATCATATTTAAAAAAATTATATTTATATTTGTTTAATAAGCGAGCAAGGATGCGCAAGGATGTGCGATCGCAAAGGGTATGAGAAGATGAAGATCTTTTCCTTTGGTAGAATCTTGTGTATCTGAAAATGATCCATAATGATATTCAACCAATTTTAAATAATATATATATGATAAAATTCTTACAATTAACATGCAATATTAACTAACATGCAATTATAATTAACATGCAATTTCATTCATACGCATGCAATGGTGTAGATGTGAAGATGTTTGGATCTGCAAAAGAGAGGTTATACAAATTTAAATTTCAACAGCCAACACAAAAATATTATGGATATGTACTCAATAATTTCAAGAAGTATAAGTGTAAAAATTATTAAAGCTATGAGGTAAAGATGAAATATATCTGAGGGGTATGCATACGGGGTGGCCGATTGTGTGTCCATCAGCTCTTCAGCTATGCTGTGTTTTCTATATACCTTTAACATAAATTAATAATATAAGAAAATAATTAGAAACAAGTCTAAAATAAAAAGATCGACAAATTACAAATATAATACAAATTGTACAATTTTCTTTTAAGGCGAACTGAAAAAAAAAATTAATTAATTAGTCAAATACAATATATATAAAAAAATATTAATATCATCACATATCAAAAATAACAACAAATTCACTTGGTCATCTTGATTTCTGCAAAATAAAATAAATTGTAAATTATTATTTAAAAATATTGAAATGTACAATGCAATAATTACAAATATCAAATGGTGAATAAATTTGTAACTAGTGATTCAAGAGTTTTCAGTGCTGAAACAAAACTAAAATGTCCATTATTGCAACAACTAAATTAATTATATGAATACACTTTACATATTTTTGTTCTTAAGACTAACAAAATTCTTACATATAGCATTTACATGTGGTGTAGTATGTAGAGTTTGAGCAGTGTGACAGATTGAGAATAATATCAAAAGATTCAATGTATTGTTGTGTTATTGCGAGCTGGCACAGAAATTTTGTGGCTAGTCACTAGGAATTTTAGTGAACTTAGCGATCAGTACTAAAGTGGTGCGTTTGAGTACTATTTGAAAATTGAATGTTGAATTTATTAAGTATTAGATACGGTGCGCAAATTAATGATTGCCCTGTAAGAACGTTTCTACAAGTATTAATTGGAAATTGCCTTTTAATTGCGAAATGATGAATTCGCCAGAAAAATTGGAATTTTCTACATTGTCCGCATGCTAATGAAGGGACGTGCTGCCATAATTAGGTATTATCTGTTTAGTCAGGAATGGTGGAAGCAGGTATGATAGCCATGGTCATAATATCAGGTTTTCGAGAAAGCGACTGAGGGCTAACTCGTTTTGGGCTGTATTTGGAAACAATTACGAGCCGTATGTCCAAATTTTGAACAATATTGGCAAGTGAGCCTACTTTGGAGGTTATTGCCAGTTTCATTATAATTATTATTATTGTGATTATATTGGGGTCTACTTAGATAAGAGTTAAATCGCGAATTATTTGAATTATTAACTCGAGCATTATTATTGTTACTATAATGTTGATTATTATTATTATAGCGATTATTACTATATACTCTGCGATTAAAATTTCTAGGCATATTACATTTTTAGGCATTTTGCCAAAGTTAGTACGAGGTTTTGGTCTAAATTTGTTGGTGCAGTCCACGATAAAATGTGGACCGGAACAAGCCCTATTCTTTAATACATTAAAAACTCTTCGAGTGGAGGTTTTAATGGTGGTTTCTGATTTTTATTTCAATGCGGGCATTCTCTGTGGAAATGCATTTGTCCGCAGAAACGACAAGGAGATGGGGATGTGCGAGGATTAGAAGTTTTCGAAGTGGCAGCGAAAACTGTAGGGTTTGTTTCCGAAGCCTGTACTTCTTTTAGGGCATTAGCATAAGAAAGTGCTTCGTCTAATTTTTGAGGTAGTTTTGTTCGTACCTCATTACAAAGCTGTTGAGGAAATGATTTCAGGAACGCCTCAGTGGCCAGTTTGTCTAAAATAGAATGTAAGACCTCGAGTGGATTAGCTTAAGCTTTTAAACTAATGGCGAACTGGATATGTCTAATTCAATCCGCGAAGGTTTCAGGAGACCCTGTGGATAGAACTGAATATTAGTCATCTGTTGTAAGAGGACTAGAGGTGTTTTTTCTTTTTTAAATCTAGTTAGAAGACATTCTGAGATTAGAGGATACGTTATGATTGTACCCTGGCGTTGTAATTCGACTTTCTGCGTATCATAAAATATTTTTGCAGAACCTGAGAGCTTAAGTGCTAGTATTTCTAATTTCGCAGCTTCGTCTCAGCCAGAAAGGCTAGCTCAATGGCTAATTTGGTCTAGGAAATCGGACACATTGGCTGAATTTTCGCCATCGAAGGTGGGTAAACTATTGATTAATTGCAAATTCCTTAAGGGGCTAGGAGGTTGATTGTTAATTGGGGGATTTGCTAATTGCTGCTGAGCAAGTAAATATTCTACAGCAGCGTCGATGCCCATGTCTTGTCCATTAATCTTATACATTTATGAAATGAATGAATTACTTGGGGAAAGATTATATTTTTCAAGACGTCTACGTAGCTGGGTTAAATTGCCTCTAACAGAAAGGTTATTATCGCGTAATATCTTTACAATTTGCGGTCTATTAAGAACACTCATACATTCAAAATTCAGAAGGGATTGAGGTATTACAAAAATTTAAAAATGAAATTCAATAGAAAACTCAATTATGGGAAATATTTAAGATATTTCCGCTGAGAAAATAATTGAAAACAATCAAATTATCTGATGGATAATTTGTTTAATTATTAAATTGAAAATTTTACGTACTTGTTAATTTGTGGATTCTGGTTGAAAATATCCCAAACAGTGGCAACAATGAAATGTTATTGGTGTGGATGTGTTCGTTGTAGATTGTGGCCTGAGCGGTTTAGTAAAAGGGCTTGTTAGTATATATGTTTAAGAGAGAAGTAATAAGAATAATTAAGAAAGTAGTCACCACTGCTAACAATAAATATATTCTGTCAAAATAATGAATACAAGTTATTTGCAAGAATTTATAAACTTATTAATATATTGTGAATGCCACTGATTTTTAGAGAATGATTCCTGAAGTGTTCTGGCTTTGGAAGCAGAATGCAGACTCTTCTTGTAAGAAGGCAGAATGCAGACTGTCTTGTTTGAAAGCAGAGTGCAGACTGTATTGTTTGAAAGCTGAAGGCAGACTCCAGACTGTCCTAAGGAAAAGGCCTTTTTACAAAACAGTTGGCCAAGTAGCGTTGTATTAATTTAACGGGTTTTTGTGCCTTTGTTTCCCTACTGCATTGACCTAGATTGTAGTATACCTGACTCTAAATACACTCTTTTTGAAGGTAAATTCACTACTTAATATATTAACAAAATTAGATTTTTCAAACTATAAAATATTCTAAACTATTTTTCAAAACTATTATTTTTCTATTTCGTTCTTCCACTACATTAACCACCGAATAAACCACTTTTAACAAGAATTATCTCTTTAAAGAACGAAATATTCTCATGAGACTGAATTTTTTTTTTTTTTTTTTTTAATTTAATTAGTAATTTACGAAGGATCTTTATTATTATTTACTCATTTGGAAGTATTGTGATTGAATCAAATTTTTTAAATTGAGTTTACACTAGAAATACCTTTGTTGGGGGTCTTCTGAAATTCTAAAACGAAGAATTTGTATTTTAGAATTTCAGTAGGCTCAAACATGATTTTGTATGTTTAGGTATTGCCAGAAGACACGACAGGAAGGTTTCCAAACGGAAGTACAGCATTCAGTATGGACTTTTCATTTTCCCGATTTTCTTGAAAACGGTTCCATTAATTTTCTTTAAACCCGTAATCTAGTTAAACTTATGAACCAATCAACTTCTTTTTATGCTTATTTTTTGAAAAATTGGTTTAAAAAGTGTTCTAAGGAAGCTGCTTCATAGGGGGAAGAGGACTAGCCACTTCTTGAGGGACATTGGCGTCGCTGCGTTGGTGGAGGTCAAAAGTAGAGCAAGAACTGGGACAATGTTGGAAAAATTAAGCCATCGGTAGTTAGCGGCCACGTCCAGTTCGAGATAGTAAACTTACTACAGGATAGTCCAGCTCTGACGTGGTGAAGAATAGCTGGTCTAAGGGTGCCATGAAATCTTTGCCCCCGGTTTCTCCAGGCTGGGGGGGTTCTACTTTAGACAAAACCTACAAGTTACGAAACAAAATGTTGCAGAAACATGGGCCATGACAAAGAATATAGAAAAACAACTGCACGTATACGAAAGAAGAAATTCAAAGAGAAATTTCTCGCCCAATGAGAGTGTGGGAACAATAAAGGATACGCCATAATGATGATCTAATTGCAATCAATCGAGTACCTGATGTGGTGAAATTTATGAAAATAACCAGGCCACTTTGTCAGGGTGGAGAACAACACACCCAGTAAAGTGTTCTCTCTACAACTCGTAGACATTAGGATTCAAGACTCCGATGGATCGACGGAGTGGACAGTGATGCCAAGCCTTTGGGTATCAGGAACTGATGGATCACCGCGAAAGAACGGCATGAATGAGGTAAACGTCTGGAGGAGACTAGGACTCAGAGATGAATCGTAGCGTCTACATGTAACAGAGTATATGTGTAAGTATGTGTATATATCTATGGAAGCGGCAGGTTTATGCTCAATCTAACCCACGGTCTAACTTTCTCTAACTCACGGCACTGCTACAATGTGTTTGACATACTCTGAGCTAATTTAATTATTGGGTTGTTTTTATTTCTTACTCAATCTTAATTTATTTTAGCTCGCGAAAATTACAGCACAGACATCCCGATAAAGAGGTCACCAATGAAGGGATCTAAATTGTAGATAATATAATAAAAAGAAAATGCTTTTTTAGTTACTTATTTGTTAAGGCCTCTAATTTTTAGACTTCATTCAACTCGCTATTAGTCAGTAATATATATAAAAATTCTATTAAACTTAAATAGAAACTTAGAGATAAAATCTCTTGTAGAAGTTTTAGTACAGGACTTATTACTCAAAGTGTTTTTTTAATCAACCTAAAATAGCTTTAAGAAAAAAACCAAAAAAACAGCAGTAAGTAGAAAAATAGGTATATGCGCATAGAGTGGGATATATACGAGCGCGCGCGAGTGCGCACGAATGAAGCAAATGAAAGACGACTGATTTCCCTAAGGACCAATCAGAAGGTTGAGAGGTTAGGGGTAGTGTAAGTGCAAGAGAGAAACATTACGGGTAATTAGGGTTTAACATGCAAACGACAACAACTGTTCCAGAGATAATGGACTAGTTGGTGTGTGTGTGTGTGTGTGTGTGTGTGTGTGTGTGTGTGAGTGACTGTCGTTGAGCGCGCTGTCTGTCGGCCTGGCATCACACTATTTACTTCTACTCTCTCTCTCTTTTTGGCTAGTTCACTTTGCTCGTCCCATGCTGTGAAAGCATCATGAGTAACTTCATTTTAACATTTTTACTCACCACTACTTTACCAAACCCATTCTTCAACATGGTTACTTCCTCTTATTTATTCACCGGTTCCTTCTTTACTCCTCTTTCAGTTATACGTACTATATACATGTTAGTGTAGTAGTGTGTGACATGTTCTGAGCTAATTTAGTTTTGTGTTTATTTTTATTTCTTATCCATTCCCTCCCCCAAAACGCTGCTATCTCCTATTAGAACTTCTCCCATTACGACCTTCCTTTATTTTTTTAATACTTTCATTTTACTTAAAACAGGAAATATTTGCTTCACTGTTATATTTGAGGAGAAAAACCTGGGGTGTGAAACACTCACACAACTTTCTCTTACTACAGTAGCTCCTGCAATTAAACTTGAAGAAATTTATCTTTAAACTAGGTTATTTTCGCTTAGCCCAAGCATCTTCCCTAAGGGTGGTCCCAGTTGAATGAATACATTGAAGTTCAGAATAGAGCGCCAAAAACATCGAACAAACCTACATTATATTTGAAATTTAACGTTATAGGTTCCTCAGAACCCCAGAAAATCATTTTATCGAGGAAAGATGTTTCAATTAAAAAATTATAAGTTTATATTTGTGCAAGAAAACGGAAGTAATCGTATTACGATAATGTTAGCAATAACAATATGTAAATAATACAATTATAAGAAATTAACCAAATTAACTAATTAAACAAATAAAAACAAGATCTCGCCACAAAGGAACTAGGTATCCACTGACCAGTGAGGTTAGCCACATGGCCATTCTTTTCCGTTGAACCTTTTTCCTTTTATGGTACTCAGGGATCTTTAAGGATCGCCTATTCGGGTATTCCAGCCCCGCCCGGTGCAAGCAACGGGGTCGTTTTACAAGAGAAGAATGCCACTATCTCGCAGAGGCTGTAGTGCAAGGCCTCACTTTGGGAGAGATGCCCAACCACGTACTCCCACGCTTGGCTCAATTTAAGGGCATGTTAAGATACGCTCAGCAATGTGGTCACACTTCACACCCAGAAGCTAGGGAAGGCATCCTAGCAGGCTCTGGTGGACTGCCCACATCTAGCAAGTGCACTACCAGCTACAGGCTGGCACAGGGGTTTAATTTATATCGCGGGTTTCCTCCCGCTCAACTCAGGAATTGTTGTTCAAAACACGACCTCTACGAGCCGTGGCAAGCAATTGGGGCTTGGAAATTAGCACTTGCGCCCGTAGTTCAGTATTTCATACTCAGTAACGAGTGTAGCGTGACTGATGCCAGCTACTGATTCTGTCCATTGCCTTAAGAGCTAGATGTACAGTAATCCAGGAATAACTCCAGGCAACCCTGCAAGGGGAAGGGAATAGGACGGGAGAGGGTATCAACAGGAATCTCTGGAGAGATAACCCCAAAGGTTGGGCGATGGTGTCCAGATGTGGCCATTTTATTATTATTATTATTATTATTATTATTATTCACACCCTCCAGGCCATCATACCTAGCGCATAACGCCGAAACCGGTGGCCACTTGGCCTTACCTACATAGTAGGAAAGTTACCGTCCCTGCCTCAGGGAAGCGGACCTCTACTTATCCGTCTCGTCCTATATTGGAGCGAACTCCTCCATAAAGTCTTCAAAATTCGTTGCATTTTTTATCAATTATTTGACAGTCTCCCGGTCAGTTCTTTCCCCTACTTATCAGCTTGAATTCCATTTAGTCCACATGTGGTCAGCCCATCCCAGCTTCAGCTTCCCAAGTTTAATAAATAAAATTAACCGAGGCTCTCGGTACAGCTCATTGAGTTTCTCTATTTTTTCTTTGCTGGCAGCCCTGTCCAACTCGAATCACACTCGAACCTGTCCTCTTCGATTCATACACCAAGAATGGTCGCATTAGCACTTTATACAGTAGGAACTTGGTTTTTCTTGTGCGGTAGGCGGCTTCCTATGTGCCTACCATAAAAACACGTGTGTGCTTCCAGGATCCGCATTTTAATTTCTGTTGAGATATCATTTCCGTGTTACCTTGGCATCCTAGATAGATCTAACTTATCGAATCTTTTTAGAGAGGTGCTTTTTCCCTGGTCCTTTTACCACTCACCAGTGGACCATGTATTTGGTTTTTGACTGATTTATTCTAGGTCCTAATCGTTTAGCAGCTTTTTCCAAGGCTTTTGAAGGCTTTATCGACCGCTGTTCTCTGCGAACTTCCTATTATGTCGATATTCAGCGAGGAGTTAAGCCGTTTTACTCAATATGGAATTTACTATTGCTATAAGAAAAGAGAAATATTGTAATCGTGTTAAATTATTAAATTGAGTTTTCACCGGAAACATATTTTTTGACGTCCGCTGAATACAAAAAAAAAAAAAAATGTTCCTTAGCATATCCTGATATAATATATCTTCCTCCAAAATGCAACTTCCTTGTAATGCACGATTCTACAAGCTACATAATTTTAGGATACATTAAAAGCATTGTTAGATACGACTTTGAAGAAAATCGATTAGTTAATAGGAAGTCGACTTTACAGAATAAATTCCGAGTTTCTTGGATTTTCTCGGAAACTGCTCCAACGATTTTCTTTAAACTTAAAATGCTAATAGCAGGGATATAAAAGAATCACTTTCATTCGTAACTTTTTTTGGGGGAAATTTACTTTAGTTGGATTGTGGAAGAACTAAGATTTAAAATCTTTACATTGCATAATAGTGATCTTAGGCCAAGATCAAACGCTCTTATAGCCACCACACTCATTTATCTGATCCTAAAACCAAAGTGTTCAATTTGTTTTTGTTTTTTTTTTTTTAAGAGGCATTAATATCTGTGATCATTGGCGCCTGGAGCCTTCTCTCGTTACAGACAACACTTAAACAGTGAGCCGTAAAGGCTAACAGGAAGAAAAAAATCTAACTGCATCACTATTTGCGTTACCAGTGAGCCAATGAAGATTTTAAATATTCATTCCTGTACATTTATTAGAAAATCCTAAGTTAAAAGAAAAATTGTATGATACAAGTATTAACAGAAAGAAGTTTTCCACTTCACACGTATTTATCTATTTATCATTTTCCGTTCGATGGAAAATACTAAGAAAAATTACAAACGGAATTTAATAGTTACCCTTTTAGAGAGAGAGAGAGACAGTAATTTTAAAATTATCTTGTTTGCTATGTGAGTATGTGTGTATATATGGGCGGGAAAATAGTCATTAGTGATAAGGTGGTCTGAGTTAAAATTTACTATTGTGATAATAAGTTAGTTATTCACAAGGTTGCCCCTGCTCCCAGCCTTAATCAACATGTTTGCAGTTTTTCTTTCATTAATGTCATAATTAACAAGGAAAAAAGGAGAGAAATAATTGATAAGATAACAATAACATTTATGTTATGTTTTTACGCATAAACAGGTGACATATACTACCATTATAATAAATGAATATAATATATCATTTTGTTTATACCATACTTGACAAATCTTCCAATAATTTATGATTTATTAGTTTCTAACACTTTGTGATTACCGAAAGAATATTAAAATTAATTTTGTTTGTTTTTTGTCAATATTAATATTGTCCAGGTAAAACAATCAAACACTTACTTATCCTGCAAGGAAAAAAAATGATTAACAACTTCCTCGTATCGTTCTTAATATCTTGCGGCTATCCCAGCGTCAAAAATGAAATACCAAGTCTACAGTGTTATATCTGTATGCTTAATGGCTTATAAAAATTCAAAGTTAAATACTTCCAAACAGATTCCATGCTTATTGGTGGTCAATACTGGTCCCGAAGTTGTAGTTTGAAACATCCACAAGTACTTCAGCTGACGACCGGTGATTAGTTTCGCTCCAAATTTGTAAATAATTTTGGTTTGTTTTCTTAATGTTAGTAGTGTTTATTGTAATATTTAATAGTGCTTTCACTATTAAATATTTTCCTTTAATTCAAAATTGAACCAATTACACTTATTTATTTACCAGCATTAGAGCCATCTTAGTTTCGGTTAGCTTCGTGCAGAGTCAAGTATTAAGTATAGTAATGTAAAAATATTGTTGCGGTAATTTTTTTTGGGGCAATTTTAATTTTGAATTAAATATAAATATAAAAACCATGACCTCTTATTTCAATAAAATTATGACTTTGGATAATAAAAATCCTTTTCATTAGAACTTAAGAGAACAACGCTCTGGAGAACCCTCATAGCATTGAGGCTGTCTAAGAATTTTCAAAGCAGTAGCGATCGGAAAAGAACTAAGGCTCGTATCAGTCTTATTAACAGCAGGCTACGTACACTAACAGGTTTCTTCACGGGCACTCAGCAGGCACACGGGTAAACTCAGTAGGCACTTCAAGAAGTTGGAACTAGAACGCGATAGCATCTCCAAATTCTCGAGGGAAATGAAGGAAACTCCATACACCTTCTGACGCTTGTGACGATCATCCAAGGAAGGTTTAGAAGACTAGATATTTACTGACTTTTGAAGAAGGTTCCCCCTTGCCCACACACATACAATCAACAAACCAACAATTGTCAAGCATAACAGAAACGTTGAAGTGAACTCTCTGCACGAACTGGATAAATTTACTCTGACTATGGATGAATATCCGAAACCGTTCAGGAATAAAAGAAATGTGCATGCTAAGACGGATAAAATACCAGATTACGGTTATCCAGCATTGCGGATCCATCCACATATTCAACTCTAAATCTACTATATTGAAAGAGTAATTTATCAATTCCATGTAACACTTGTTTTAAACAATATATACAAGTTTTAAGTAGGCGTTGCTTTATTGGAACAACTTTCCAACTGCAGGGTCAACTCATTTGACGTTTCCTAAAACAACCAACCCGTTTCCCAACAACCAACAGACGCCTGCAATTTCTTCTTCCTGCAATTCTTCTCAGCTGCATTTACCAAGGCGAATCTGTACAAGGCGAGATAATCAGCTTTAACAAAAATTTACACACAAGAAAGAAGGGTAAGATTTAGTTCAAGAAATTTAATATAGTTTTACTTCTCTACTCTTAAAATTAATTCTATGATGAAAAAATGAAACACTCCCGAAATGAGCTGTTATGGTATTTTCCAACTACCAATTTTTTTCAAATTTTCTTCTAACTTAATTTTTAATGTATAATTGATTGACTTTAATGTTATTATGAGTTTATAGAAGTTTATAATATACTGAAACGTCATCTTGAAGGCAAGGTATAAAGTCATAGTTCTTCCACATTCCTTCTGAAATGGTCAGTTTGTTTTCACTGATAAATCGGTAGATTAGAAACGGAAATCGGGAATATGCTCAACTTCCGCATATTTTAATACATATTTAGTGTAGGTATCTAACATACCAATTCGATAGAGCCCTGTATTTTTGTGAAATAAACTTTAGCCCCAATCAAAAATCAAAAATAAAGTCGGAATTAACGAAGACTCAAAAAATAAATAAAACAAAAAAAAATATTAGTCGTAGAAAAATTAAATAAAGAATACTGAAATGGTGAAGTAAGCCGAATTTGTGGAAATCTTCTTGTGAACAATAAAATGAAATAAAAAATTAAAATAAAGTAGGGCTTAATGTCCAAATTAATTAAAAATGTATATAAAAATATTAAAAATCCATGATTGGAGACCGCTAGATGATACTAGAAGAAATATTAAAATTCTGTTTCCTCCATTCTTGACTTCCACCATTATTTGATTAGTTAATGAACACCTGTTTTCCACAATAAGTCATTTGTTTTTATTATTATTTTACTTTCTCTTACTCCTAGTAAGAGGAAGTATTGTAATCGTGTCCAATTTTCGATATCGAGTTTTCACCGGAAATTCCGTTTTGAGGTCTCCTGAGTCCAAAAAAGTGGTTTTTAGCAAATGATGTGTGTGTGTGTCTGTGTATGTATGTGAACAGCATAGCTCAAAAACGAAAAACCGTAGAAATTTGAAACTTGATATTTCGTTCAGGTATCACCATGGCATCTGACAGTGGGTCATCTGTCAAAATTCCTTAACCGGAAGTACCACTTTACTTGATAGTGTTTTTACTTTTTTGCATTTTTCTCAAAAATGGCTCCAATGATTTTCTTGAAACTTCCTATATAAACTAAACATACAGAGATCTACAACTTTTATTTAAAACATTTCTCTGGGAAAATTCATTTAAGGGTACTTTTGAAGTAGGGGTGGGGTTATGTTTTTATCTAAAGTGCTATAATAGTTGATTATACAATTCTATCATCCAAACAAAATTAATTAGAAATAAATAGATGGCCAAAATTCCAAGTTTCAAGAAAATTAGTAAACCAAAAGTGCGCTTTTACTGGACAGTTTTTTCAGTTTTCGACGAATTTAATTAATTAAATTTGGTACACAAACTACAAAATTTGTCAATTATAGTTTTGAGAACTGGAGTAAGAGAAAGTTGTGTGAGTATTTCACACCAGATTTTGTTGTAATAAAAATTAAACCAAATGCCAGATAGAGAAGGGAATAGCTAAGCGGACTCTCTGGCGGAGGTTCCAAATTCGAGTACAGCTTTGCTGCTCTTAGATATTTCTTTCCTAGGAACCTCTACAGCTTAGTGTCTAGGGATGGACAGTGTTGTTTGTAACGAAAGAACACTGTTAGGAGGCCGGTAGTGCACTGAGAAGGCTCCGGGCGCCAATGACCATACATGTTGACGCACCTTAAATTAAAAAAAAAAAAAAAAATCGCCAGATACCACTATTTAGCCAAAACCAGCACAATTATTTTTACATTTCCACAAAGCCATTAAAATAAAATCTAAGTTTTGTAATGTAATATTTATGACACAAAGGGATTTAGGTGTAAACTTTTTCTGTCTTTCATTCTTTTTTTGTTAAGTTTAACAACTAACTAGAGTGGAAACATTTAATTCAAGAGCAGTACTAATTACTTTTTCAACAAATTGGTGGTCGAGGGACTTCCAAATCCATGTAACCTCTAATGTTACGAAAGAAGAGATAGAAGACCAGCAAAAAGTGTAATTAGTTTTTATGTTAAAAAAAAATATTAAAAAAAAGGTGAGGACATTGTTATTTTACTTGTATGGTTGAGCAGAGGGATATAGTACCACCCACCAGAAACAAAAAAAGTGAGAGATCATTTGATTGGTATCCGTGGATGCTTTATATACAATTAAGTAAACAAGAGATACGGCAAGCGAGACCAAGTTAGTCTAAAAAGAGTCACGGATATGTGTAGAACGTATTTGGGGGATTATACGGTAGGGAGAGAGAGATTGGGATGCAACCCGAGCCTTAAAATAAAAAAATAAAAAAAAACAATATGGAGGAAATTCTGGAAAAGCCCCTTCCCGATACAAATATTGTATGCGTCCCCTTTTGTAATTTTTCCCCAAGCTGGATGGCCTACTGAATACATAAGTGGGATTTTTTGTCCCCCCCCCCCCGTTTAATAAAGGCAATGACAGACCTACAGAAAAATGAGAAAGGACAGCACCACGAGCAGGCTGTGGAGCCAATGTACCTATAAAACTGAGATTTACTGAATACCGATAACATTTAAAAGAAATTAAAATATGTATATTTAGTTATGTCAACATTATTTTGCATAAATCTTCTACAAAATATACGTCAAATGAGAAAACAAATATAATGAATGTTCTATATTCATAGAACAAAAAATATTTTCTTGCTGGAATGGAAAGAGTAAAATTTAATTGTACTGTAGTAAAAGCGTATGGTACACGTCTCTAAACCATGATCCGCAAAAGAATTGTGCGGAAATGTGCCAATTAGACCAATATACCAATGAAATCCGCATAAAGAATCTTGGGATATTTTTTTTTTTTTAATTGAAGGCGCGTCAACATCTCTGGTCATTGGCGCCGGAGCTTTCTCAGTGCACTTGCCGGCCTCCGGACAGTGTTCTCTCGCTACAGACAACACTGTCCATCATCGAACAGGGAGCTGTAGAGGCTCCTAGGAAGAAAAAATCTAAGGGGTAAGCAGTGGACTTGAACCTGGGACCTCCGCATGGGATTATCATGGGATATTGATATTTTTTTTTTTTTGCGTGAAACACATGAACAATTTAAATTCAAGTTGCAGAGTGAACACAACTTAATTTGTGATTTATTCGCTTCAAATCAAGGCATTCCCGAGTAGGCTGATATTCCTGAAAGGTCAGATGAAAGATTGTAGTTTTGCTCATTTTTTACCTGTTTTGCAAGAAAGTGAGAAAGAATTCCCTCCCTCACTCGTAAATTCGCTTAGTTCAGTTTTAAATCTAGAATATTGTGAATATGAGGAGCCTTTAAAGGGATTATTTTATAAAATCCTGAAGTTCATAGAAGGCCATGGCATTATGGATTGCCTATTAATAAGAAACATAAAAGAATAATTTGCAGAATGCGAGTTAATCACGGTCTATGTAAGGCTTACTGTCACATGATTGGCATATCAGAAAACTCGCAATGTAATGAATGTGGAGAAACGGAAACTCTAGAACATTTAATAATGATTTGTCCCGGGCATGCGAGAGAATGAAAAGATTACCAAAATAACGGAAACGATTACAAACCTCCTTAATTATAAAAACAATACTATAGGCATCAACTTTAGAGCTGTGTAACGCCATATCAAAATTTTTACATTCTGCAAATAGAAAAGTGTAAGGGATTGGATAAGTAGAATATTGAAGATTAATTTGAGTTAATATAGATATGAAATCTTATGGCTTTTTGATAATGACAAAAAAAAAACAGATCAGGATGTCAATGCAAAGGTTTCAAAACCAATTTGACTGCGATATTACAGAAGCCCCCCAAATCAGTTTCAAATAGAAATTATTGATATTCAGGCAAATATCATTAAATTAAAGACAAATACAAGACAGGAAAATTCATTGATTTTTTTTCCTAAGATTTTTCAAGTTCGAATCATAAATATTGATCTTCATTTTTTACACACTTGAAGTCGCTACTTGTTATTGCCGTTTCAAATTGGCACCTCTATTTAAAGAGATTTTGGAAACCAAAAAGTAGTTCTATTGTTCACATTAAATTATTGTAATATAAGAATTTGGCTCGTTTTCTTTTGTTGGTTGTCAATAAAAATTAAATTTATATAATTTTGGTGATTAATTTACAAAATTTCATGCTCTTATAAAATAATTATTTATTTACTTATTATTATTGTGATCTATTACGGCTTGTTCGTGGCGAATAGTTTGGTGATACCTGCTCTAAAGGAAAGCTTGGAGTTGTGACTCTTCCTAACCGACCATCAATCAATTTTTTGGAATATAATGGAGTTGATGAGAAGAGAAATTGGGATTGATTAATTAAACGAGATATGAAGACACTGTTATAATATAGCTATAAGTTATACAAACTGCACTGGACTTGTAATGATTTTATTGGATAAAAGGTGGGAGTAGAGATATGACACGATGCGATGTATGGCTGAATCTGATAGATAGATGTCTAGATCTCTCACTGGCTTATATACACGTTCTCCCCACTCTAGCCTGCTTAAGTCAGAGAGTACTAGAGAGAGTCTGTTTTCTCTCTCTTAATTCTCTCGTCTGTCTGCTCTCTCTTGCTGATATAATTCTCTCTTGCTATTACAGGAAGAATGTTTTAAACCAAAGCAAACTGCACTTTATGTGTGGTAGTTGACAGAGAATCCATTGGAGCAGTTTTCGAGAAAAGTCACAAAAGATAAGAGAAAATAATTGCATTTTCTGTTGCTAGATTTAGACCGAAAACTTGTCAGATGTCAGAAGCGGTAGTAATACCTAAATGGAATTTTCGTGTTTTTTGTGGGGGGGGGGGATTTAGGGTATCTGAAAATATGAATTTCCGATGAAATACTCTACATCGAAAATTAGTATGATCACAGTACTTCCTCTTAAACTAGTAGCAATAAGTAAAAAAAAAAAACAGCCAAAACTGGTTAATATCTATTGCTTTTCTGAGGAATTCTTAAAAGAATTTGGTGGGAGATGAAAAAGTTAAAGTGAACGCGGGAAGTAGTGTGGAATAGTGAGACAAAGTGGAGTAGCTGAAAACAAAGTGGAAGTGGTGTTTAAAGATCTCTTAGAACACGAATAGAAATGTGGTGGTAGTATTCCTTAGGATGTAGAAGATGATGAGGGAACCTAGCAAGAAGGGACCACCCACCTTAAATATAAAGAGGATTAACTTAGTGTACTGGATAAAGAGAGAGATAGTAAGATGGTGCGAGTGAGAGATGTAACATACAACGTGACAAACAGAGACAGACAATGTGACAGGAGCTGATGGTTGTGGTGGTGGTGGTGGAGGGACACGGATAGACAGAGCATAATGGTAAAATACTTTCTACCACCAAGTAAGGTGTCGCCACAACACTGGCTTCCATAACAACAAGAAACAAGTAGAATCTACTGACTGCTATACGCATTGCACACAACAAGGTTCATGGAAGCTCTCACCTTTCTTAGTAATACACTGTCTCTCTCTCTCTTATACATACACACACAAATCTTAAGCCTACTCTAAACCAGGTAAAAAAAAAAAGAAAAAAAGGATTCTAGAATGACACAAGCTTCTCAATGTCCAAAAAAAAATCTTGTTAACTATATATATATTTAACAGAATGTCATATACACATAATGGTTTAAGTATTTACTATTGAAAACTTTACCTAAACAATAAAAACACTTAACATGGATTTTGAACTTAAGCTTTAAAAAATACAAAAAACTCTTATATACAAAGTTGAGTATTATTATATTGGATTTAGATAATAGGCTAAGTTTTTAATAAATAGTTCGACAGTTTTATTGTTACATATTTCATTTTAAGTGAATCATACATTATTTCTTTATCTCAATTACTGTATCAAAGTTAATATATCGAGTTTTTACCGGATATATTATTGAATTCCCTTGAATAGGAAAAGTGTTTTTTTTTTTTTATAGAATGGGCATCGACACATTCTGGTACAAATACCAATTATAGAAGATTCTTCTCGACCGTTCTTAAATAATGGATAAGGATAGTGAGATTCGGTCTTGTTTAAAAATAAAAACAAAAAAACTTATATTTTTGCCATCGTTTCGACAAATATATTCGTCTTTATCAAGTCATAAAAATAAGAAATATTAAAAAAAATCTTCAAAACATGACAACGTTAACTTATATTTTAGGAAAGTAAATAAGTGGGAACACCTATATATTTTCCTAAAATATAAGTTAATGTTGTCATTTTTGAAGATTTTCTTTTTAACATTTCTTATTTTTATGCCTTGATAAAGACGATTATATTTGTCGAAACGGTGGCAATAATATAAGATTTTTTTTTTTTTTACTTTCTTTTACTCCCAAGTAAGAGGAAGTATTGTAATCGTGCCAAATTTTCTTCACCGGAAATATCCGTTTTAAGGTCCCCCTGAGTTCAAAAGTTTTTAGCAAAAGGTGTGGGTGTGTGTGTGTATGTATGTATGTATGTGAACAGCATAGGTCAAAACCGAAAAATCACACAAAGTCCAAACTTTATATTCCAATTGGGTATCACCATAGGATCCGACAGTAGGACAGCGGTTCAAAATTCCTCTACCGGAAGTACCACTTTACTGAATGGTTTTTTTTAAACTTTTTTTTGCAATTTTCTCAAAAATGGCTCCAACGATTTTCTTTAAACTTAGTAAGTAAGTAATGCCTATTTTTTCAGGCGGGCTTAACATCCAACTACCGAATTAGGTGTCGTGGACGGGGGCGGAAGCACCTACTTTACTATTAATATTTTTTAAACAAATATAAAATTTAGTAGTTATACGCTGGACTCGAACTGGGGTCCTCCCACTTATAAGTCCATGCTCATAACCACTACACCAACACCCCTTTAAACTTAGTATATCAACTACACATACAAAGATCTACAATTTTTATTTAAAACATTTCTCCGAAAAATGCATTTAATGGAACTTAAACAAGTCTATCATCTAAATAATATTAATTAGAATATTAAATGTGTTGTTGAAATTCCGAGTTTGAAAAAAAATTGGATGACCGGAAGTGTGTTTTTACTGAAATGTATTTTTCAGTTTTCTGGCACTTTCACGAAAAACGGCTCCAACGATTTTCTTTAGACTACGAATGTGAAGTTCACATATAAAGAGTTACACTTTTATTTAAAACATTTCTCTGGAAAAATTCATTTAAGGGCACTTTTGGGGGAGGGTATGGGTTATGTTTTTCTCTAAAATGCTATCATAATTGATTATACAATTCTATCATCCAAACAAAATGAATTAGAAATAAATTAGATGGCGAAAATTCCGAGTTTGAGGAAAAATAGTAAACCGGAAGTGCTCTTTAATTGAAGGTTTTTTTGTCAGTTTTCGATGAACTCCAACGAATTTCATCAAATTTGGTACACAAACTATAAAATTTGTCAATTAAAATTTCGAAAACTGGAGTAAGAGAAAGTTGTGTGAGTGTTACACACCAGAATTTTTTTTTTTTAAACAAGACCGAATCTCACTATCCTTATCTAACAAATTCCAATTTTAAAGATAAATCTGTTAATAAACTGTGAGAAACGTAGTAAGAAAAAGTTGTTCGAGTGTTTCACCCCAGATTTTTTATTAATACTCGTGTATTAAGACTTTTTGACATGAGATTTGTTGTCTTTGGACTTGTGCTCCAATTTGGGTCCACTACCAACCGTAGATGCATTTTTTGTATTCCTACATATCGAATCTTCTCACACAACTTATACAGGCCAATGGTCCCCAAGAATTTCCATTACTTTTGACAAATCACCTTTAATTTTCTTTGGGCAAAAAATAAACAAATTATCCAGTGCGTATCTATCCACTAAAAACTATTTAAAAAGATATATATATATATATATATATTGGTTTTATTATTATTTAATGATCGGTAGCAGATGGCGTATCCAATTTTTAAGCTACCGTTTATTGATTTATTGAAACAAAAATTTATTAATTCAACTATACTGACAAGATAACAAATTTTCATCATCTACTTATACGGGCTGTGTGATGAAGTAGATGAAATTAAAAAAATTGAATATTTATTGGGGGATCCTTGGACAGCCAATACACACACACACACACACAGACATACAAACCAGTTAATTAATTGTAGCTCATTTGTTAATATCAACGAAATAAATAAAAAGAACCTTTTTCCAGTTTTTTTGTTGGAGTAGCTAAATAGACGTGAGCGGTGAAATAAGCGCGAGTATTATATTCTGCGATGGGGGAAGTGGGGTAGATATCAGCGGGTAGTCTTCCTCACTAGACCTCATTATGTAAACAAAATATCATTGTCAGTTTTGTTTTATGGATCACTCGCTGTGCGGTGTAACAACAACAGACATACAGACGGACAAACCGCTCGGTGCACAACCTACGTATTTACTAGTAGTTTATGCTGATAAGCTATCCCCCACCACCACCACCATTCTTGAGGTCTTCGTCACTTTATTATTTGAACATAATAAGTCATTTGAAATTTTTAAATACTAACGGACAATTTGATGAATATCAATTTATTTATTTATTTATTTATTTTAATTCGGGAATTAAATAATTATAAAATTGTTTATAATTTTTTTTCTAACTTACAAAACGTAATTCAATTGTTGCAGATATGCTCAGGAGAATCATTAATGTAAAATAATTTAGTATTAAATGTGAATCTTCATCTTATTATCATGGTTTATCCTCAAATCTCACAAACTGTTACCTCACTTCAAAAAATTGTAATTGTAAAATATATGCTTACATCCTTCATTTTTCACGACCTTTACTTTTTTAATTTTTTCCCTTTGTACGTTAGATTGTATACCGTGCTTTGTTTTTTTGGTCCTCAGCTGACCTTAGATTTACGAGATTAAAAATGATCTCGAAATTTACCAAAATTCTACAGCTAGTTTTGTACATTTCTGTTATTGTGGTTGGCTCCGCAAAGCTGGAAACCATCAGAGATATTCTCTGATCTCTGATGCTCGTACATTCCTTAAAAAAAAAAAATAATAATAACAGTAGCTTGTATTTTTTGTGTCATAGGCGATGTACGAAATACTCCGATTCCCTAGGCTGAAAGAGCTTATTTTTTTATTTGTTTTTTTTTTTTCACAGAAAACCGCAGAAAATTTAAACTTACTATTCGTTTCATTGCTAATAGGGAACCCGACAAAAAGATTGTGATAAAAAAATAAGTGAACCGAGTTTTTGGATATTTGGTCTTTGTGTGTGTACGTATGTAACTTAAAAAAAGTGTTCAACCGACCAGTGGGGTCGGCTCAGATCGCCAACGTGGAGAATAGAGTGGGCAATCTGAGTCCTGACCTACTGATCGGGACGATGTTGGCGACCAGAGAGAACTGAGAGCTGGTGGCAGCATTTACTACGGTGGTTCTCTGTCAAAAGAGCGCTGACCTGTCCAGGAGCTGGGCTTATAACAGATTAGAGGGGCCCAATTTTGGTTAAGCTACAGGCCTAGCTCCTGACGTAATGTTGTACACCAGCGAATCCAGGCTAGTGCTGGAAGGCGGAAGACTTTGTTCTGCCAAAAATAAAATAATAAAAAAAATAACTGAAATAAAGGGGAAAATCGCAAGAAGTTCAACTTTATATCTAGTTTGGTTTTACCCAAGATCTAATAATATACCCATCACATTTTGTCCGGAACCTTTTTTTTTAAAAGAAAATTGATTTTGAAGAAGTTCTGGAGAGCTGGAAGATTCTGGAGAACCATGGTTCTTTCAAAGAAGACGTATTATTTAGATGCTCCTATATTGATATAACATCGAAAACCAATATTTGTTTAAAAATATATAAGTTTAAAGAAAATTTGGCAATTATAAGTTTGTAAATTGCGAGAAGAAAAAATAATATGAGTGTATCACATCCGATTTTTTATATTTTATTTTTTCGTATTGGTATCAGAGGAAATATTGGTATTGTGTTAAATTTTTGAAATTGCATTTTGAGGTCTTCTAATTCCGAAAAATTAGTTTTTAGATATTGTTCTCTGGATGCATGTTGTGTGTAGGATAGAAAGAATTTTATGTGCAGCATAACACAAACAAGGAAAATCGTAGGATGTCGAAACATTGTATTACAAAGTTTTCGTTTCACCATGAGACTTAATAATAAAAATTATGGTGGAAATCGGTAACGGAAGTAACATATTACTGATTTTTTTTGTTAAGTTTTTGTGACTTTTTCGAAAATGGTTGTAATAATTTCTTTTCATTAAACTTCGAATATATCTAACATATCAGAGACATTTTCCATGGTAGCCTGCTTCATTTTGTGGTCATCGACCGGTTTGGGGCGTTCGCCCATCTTCAGGATGCGTTTTTCAGACAGAGTGCCAACACAGACTTGCACAGAGCAAACTTAGTTTACACTCTGAGTGCGTCTCTGATGCTTTCCAGCTCTGCGGAACCAACCACAACAACAAATATCTAATATATTACAAATATATTGAGTTTTATTTCAAACATATTTTGTGGGAAAAATTCTTTTTACATATGTTCTGTGGCGTGTGTTGATGTTAAAAAAAAAAACTAAAGTGTCAATATCAATAAATAATAAATTCTAACACTTGTATAAGATTAATCAATTTTTTTTTTTTAATTTAATGTGCGCCGATGACACAGTAAACCTATCCTCAGGTTATGACCCTGTCCTCACAATTCGTAATTTGCAAGCCCATCTTCGTATTATAGAAAATTGGCTTACTAAATGGAGAATCAAAATAAACCCTGTTAAATCTAAATATATTGTTTTCACCCTCAACCTTAAAATCCTTCCTCCGGTCTACATACACAACAATACTATACCGCCTGCAGATCATGTAAGATATCTTGGATTAGACCTGGACAAAAGACTTACATGGAATCCTCATACTCGACTGAATAGAAAAGACCTCAACACAAGATACCGACTGCTCGCTAAACTACTTGACAAACGTTCAAAAATAACATTACACAATAAAATAAGACTATACACTTCTCTCCTTATGCCGATATGGACTTACGGACTAGAACTCTATGGCGCTGCCAAAAAATCAAATCTAAACCGCATACAAACCTTACAATCTAAAATTCTTCGCCGAATAGCTAACGGTCCTTTCTATGTTTCAAACCTCACTCTACATACTGATCTCAAAGTTCCATTCGTAGTAGACCTTGCTAAATCCCATTATATCAAGTTCCATGAAAAGCTCAGATCGCACCCGAACCCTCTCGTACAACACCTTTCTTCCCGATCATCACTTCCCAGACATGCAGTCCGACGGCTCAGGCGCCGATGGCCACGAGATCACTTGAATTAATGTTGGCCACCACTGGGTGACCAACATTCACGTTAATTGCACGCCAATTTATACTTCTTCCCAACATATTTACTTGTTGTGCATTATGTTGTACAGTTGTAAATCTCAAATAAAAAGATATAAAAAAATTTAAGGTGCATTAACATCTATGGTCATCAGCGCCCGAAGCCTTCTCAGTGTTCTCTCATTACATACTCACTGTCAATCAGCCAGTGAGCTGCAGAGGCTCCTAGGAAAAAATAATCTCAGAGTAGCATAGCTGAACTCGAACTTGGTAGTCCAGTGCGCTAACCACTTAGCTATTCTCTTCCCTATTAATCAATTTTAAATTTGTTGCTAAAATTTATAGTTTGAAGAAATCGGTTAAAATAAAATGCAACTTCACTGTACGATTGTTTTTTCAGTTCGTTTTTTTTTTTTCTCTCGATAAAGAATCTATAAGATTTCTTTAAACTTGGTGTTTATACTTATTTGTACATACAGTGATATCCCTTTTGTTTTTGAAACATTTTCTCCAAAGTAATAGATTTCTGGGAAGTTTAGAGAAAGATTTGGGAGTTCCGCTTCATCCAAAAGTGTCGTCTGACTATGTTTTAGGTTCTTTCAACTGTATTATTTTGAAGTCATTAATGTTTAGTTAAAATTCATGGGAATTTGTCAATAACTATTGTAAATTACAGTGGGAAGTTCTTCTCATAAATAAAACGAAAATCTGATCAGATGAAACATTTCTCGGCTGATCAATAATATCTAAAACATAATCGGGATTTTTTGTCTCTAATTTTATTCAGAAAGGATAAAAAAAATGAATGCAAAGAAATGTATTAATTAAAAATAAGGATTTGTAAGAATTTAATGATCAATTCTCTTTCTCTCTGTTCATTCCATTTCATCTTTTCTTTTTTTTCTTTTTTTTAACAACATTCCAATCTAATACCGCCTCCAGGCTGCCTCTAGCAACCATTACTATTTCTACTACCAACGGTATTAATCCCAGCAGAAGGGCCCGACCCCCGTGGGCTAATCGAAGGGGGTTGCATCTAGACTAGGCACCATCAGACACCAGGGACGAACACAAGCAACAGAGAAAGGGATTGTTAAGGATGAAAGAGGTTTAAAGCCAATTTGATTTCCCATTTCGGTTGGACTCCCATTGTCAGTGTTACAACAGCCGACGAATTGAAGCCATTTGTGGGCAAGACTAATGCGACCGATTTGGATGTAAATAAGAAGTTAAAGAGATAGACGATGAGCTGATGGAAGGGTATATTTTTCTCTCACAACCCTCGCTGTCTGCGTATGCTGAGCCCCGGGATGCGCATGCCTGTTTATCTGTCTTAGTCTTATCTGTTTGTCTGATCGATGGCTATCTTGTTTTTTTTTTTTTTTCACTGTATAGAAGCTACTGTTAAAAACTTGGTACACTCAACAGATCTATACCTAGTCATGTGATAAATATGTTACAAGAATGTTTTAAGATTACAAAAATTAACAATTTTAATTTTTCTGATCATTTTTATTGAAAAAAAAACTTGGGAAATAATATAGTGAAAGTTCATTTAAAATTGGCACTTTTGCTTTAATACGAGTTAATAGTTCAGGTTAATTAGTCGTCTTCGGGGGCCAGAAGTTTATCGCAACAAACAAAACTTTACTAGGAAATCGTTCCTCCCTTGTACTAGACACTCGCACAAAATATTGTTATAGAACAGACAAATAGAAACATTTAGGTATGAAACAAATTTGGAGATAAAAACGACAAAACGCACACAATTCATAGTTTTCTCTTTAAAAACATTTTTTCTTATTCTGTGAACTTCCAAAATTATTTCCGATGAAAAGTAGCTTGCAAAAAATGCTTTTATTTTGTAGTGGAAGAACGAAATAGAAAAGAATAGTTTTGAAAAATAGTTTAGAATATTTTATAGTTTGAAAAATCTAATTTTCTTAAATAGTGAATTTACTAATAAACATTAAATAGTGAATTTACCTTCAAAAAAGAGAGTATTTAGAGTCAGATATACTACAATCTAGGTTATTGCTATTAGGGAAACAAAGGCACAAAAACCCGTTAAATTAATACAATGCTACCTGGCCAACTGTTTTGTTAATAAGAGCATTCCTTCAGGACAGATTTGTTGTACACACCAAGGAGAACACATCAGGACTGTGCCAGTTATAAGTTATAAAATAAGAGTTTTGTACTTAATTACAGAGTTATTCAATAGCATTTAAATATCTTTAAAGAATATATTTTATTTAATCTACCAGTGTTTACTTAATTATTCTTATTACTTCTATCTCAAACATACTTACAAGCACTTTTACAACACCGCTCAAGCCACTACAAATACACTATCACCAATAACATTTCAATTTCTTCCAGCAAAATTTCATTTTTTTTTTTTAACTCTAAGTACTCTTATAATTCTGTTATAAGATATGTTAGTCCGATTTTCTTTAAGCATCAAGATTACTCCAACTAGTCAAGTCCAAGATTGCCTTTAAAAATTTTGAAATCGATTTCCTCTACCGATGAAACAAGCATTTGTTGAGTATAATGAAGTGCTTAAAGTTCATATGGTCATCAGTTGACTAATAAAGTCAAAAACTCAACATTCTGTCCTTGGAAGAAACATTATCATGGTGAAGCAACAGATTTCTTACAGATTGCCGAGTACTCTGAGACAGCCCAACTCAGGGTATTCTAGTTTTGGCACTGACTTTCACTGTGGAAGCCAACTCATATTTCTTTCTTCTTTTTTTTATTGCTCGGTTAAGTTGGATCTTCTTCCGCAACCCTTTACTTATTTGTCGTGTTGGACTTGGGTATTCACGATTTTAGATTATGTGGGCTCCGCCGGGCATTTTTAGCGTTTCTTTATTCATTTATTTTGTCCTATTATTTAATTCGTGCATACTTTGGAAATTGTTAACAGTTGCGGAATCCTATAACTAACGCTTTCTAATTCCTAAGATGTTGTAAAATGATATGTGGACAAGATTAACTCATTGAGAGCGCACTGGTCTTGAACGCGAAGCTTCGGTGTTCGAGTCCTTCAGTGCTATCCTTAGATTTTCTCGCCATAGGAACCTCTACAGCTCATCGTCCAATGATAGTTAGTATTACCAGTAACGGAAGAACATTGCCCGGAGATCAGCAGTGACTTAGAACGTTCCCAATGACTTCAGATGTTGACGCACCATAAATTAAAACAAACAAAAAAGTTATGAATCAGGTGTTTGTTCTTACATGTTCACAAATCAGTGTTTAATATTCTTTTCAAACAGCAGCAATGTTTGAGCAATTGTTTTATTTTAAGTTTTACAAACATATAAAAGAAATTTTTCTTAAATACATTCTAACCAGTTTTTTTTTTTATGCAATGAGCGTACAAATTAGAAAGCATTTATGGGTTCCCCTTGCTTAAAACGTCGGAAATTGCTTTAAAGATGATTCTTTTAGATATGTATGTTGAGCATCTCGCTTTTTTTTTGTATAAATATAAACAGGCATCTGATTGTTGAACATTTTATACAGTACAATCTGATTAGCTGTTGAGTTTTTTGGCGTCGTAATTACCTAGCTTAATGGTATAATTTAGAAGTTAGCAGAATCCACTGATTACTGCAAACAGGTGGCACACCTGTAGGCACAGTTAGCTCATAAACAGAACGTAATAATATCAGGAAAATGCTCCGAATTACATTGCTGGAAAAACACCGCAACATTATCCCAGAACAATATCAAACAATTGTTGCCAATAATCAGTATACAATTGTATATAGTAATATGTGTAATGTGTATAGGTTGGTAAGACTGTGCTGGAACCCTTCTCTCAATAACAGGAAACAATATCAAACTAGTAGAGGGTATCTTCAACAACATTTCCTGTTATATGCTTGAATATTTAATATATTGGTACCGCTCGACTCAGCCTTAGGGTCCATGCTATTTGCACAGGATGTTTACATTATTACATATCTAAATATTATGTATTCTAGTTTAGTATTTAGTTTTGGTTATATACTGTATACACAGCCCAATAGTGGTAGAACTGACATACCATTGTATGTTGTTATATACGAAAACTGGCTAACCACTGAGCCTTTATTGAAAGGGTACGACCAAGGGAGTCTCAGCATCTAATTTGCATTCTTCAAATTGATATAATCCATTTTGACACAGATGTCCTACGGATTGCCCTTTCCACCAATTCATATACATGTTTGTTTGTATATGCAAACATAGAGACACATGGTGAATTGTGTATAGAAGTTATGTTCAGGCTATAGTTCTTTCATTGGCCAATGTTTGGTGATTGGGGGGAGAAGTAATATCAGGAAAGAGCCACTTTGTTACCGTCCCCTAATAACAAACAGTTTGATCTGATTCAAATTAATAATAAAAAAAAAAACGATATTTAAAATAATAGCGATAAAGATAAACAATAAATTTTTTGAAAAATGAGGTGTCGTATTGGATGGCATATTTTAGTATTATTTAGGCAGTTGATATTGTCCTTAACAAAAAAATAAATTAACTTAAAAGCGGTTTCGAACCCAAGCGAAAATTTCCACTTTTTCCTTTGGATAAACAATCTAATGTTAATCAAAAAAGCGACTACATTTTAGATACTGCATTTTTACGTTTAAAATCGATAATTTCTCTTACGGCATTTTACTAATCGATAGAGTTACTTCGAAGTTGGATTGGTTATAAAATATATAAGATACCTTTATAGGCATATCATGTAATAATATAGTCAGACGAAAATCGTTGCAGAGACACGCAGATGTTTTTCGAGAAATAACTTCCGGTTAAACAATTTTGAAGCTGGTAATTTGTAACCAACCTTTATAGAATATATGTGTATATTTATAAACGCTAATGATTCTATTAGTATTTTTGTCGGAAAGATACTCGCAAGAGACTGGTCTTGTTCTACAGCATCAAATTGCCGTACTTCCAATATCATAATGTCTGGTGCTTATCCGTTCTAACCGATAACTAATTTTAGTTATCTCTTTTTGAGATGGACTAACCTGAGTTTCCCTTGGTTCATGGTGAATCACAAACAATTTTCTTTAAAGGACACGTTCCTAACAAAACTTAATGAAAGCAAAATAATTTTAACTGGACAGTGAAGTTGTCTAAGTGCCCAAGTGGGTAAAGGGTTTCAATTTGGATACCAATTTTTTTGTTCTGGCAAAACCGAGGAGTATTTTTTTTTACCCTTTGGCAGAAACTGAAATCATTAATCTTTCTGCTGGAGTGAATCTCATTAACAACGATCCATTCACAATTTAATCAAGTATTTGCTTGTGTTTGTTGGCGCTGAACTTATTGAAAAGGAATTAATGGAAAACACCTGGCAATGACCACCACAAATTTAATCACCATCAAGTTTCAAAACCTTCTCAACAACTGAATGAAATCCTGTCAAAGAATTGAAAAACAGGAAAAATTTCGTTGCATAAATCAAATTACTAGTAGTGCTACACTTAATTTTACTAGTAGTAATACATAAAATTCACCACACAAAAAAAATGAGGATATCCGTTTTAATGATTTGGACAAACGTTCACAAAACCAATGACTACACAGTTTGCACACAAAAAAAAAACAACAGTTTGACCAAACGGTGGCAAATAGAAATAGAATAGAAAAAAGAAGTCTTCACCCTTAATATAGCTTATCATATATTGAGGGGAGATATGCACACTGGACAAGATAACACAACGAGACACAATACACACAAACGGACAGTCAGACAGACAGACTAGAAGATTAGAAAGGGGTTGAGTTCAGCATATAGACAGCATCATCATCCACCATCCCTGCTAGCCGGGGATAAGGAGGTAGGGTTTCAGTGTTATTTTTATTACCAGCCTGTGTGACTACATATTACACGGACAATATCCCTTGTATATAGTATAGTTAGGGAGAGAGAGAGGCAGAGAGTTCAGACTCTCTCTTTACCACTCCTTCCAAACTTTACACTCCCCTACTGTATCTAGTTTGTGTCAGAAAGAACTTTTCTATTGTTCTCTCCATAGCTCTTACTGTGCCTACTAACAGAAGATAATCCTCAATTAGACATGGCTTTATTGACTTATAACAGGATCTAAAAATAGCATTACTTATAAGCCCCCGCATCTTCCCCGCTTTACTTTTTTTCCTCCCCACTGTTTAGTATCCACCCCATCGTTTATAGTCTCATTTCTCCGCACTCCTCATCCTAAATACTTCTCGCAACGTTCTCACTCCCTCGATCGTTTTTTTTTCGATTTTTTTTTCAGAGCTTCCGATTAAACTTATTACCCAATACATAAATACTGTCAAAGTATCTAATCAAACTATCATTATTTTAAAGATTATCCTCACATTCTGTTTGCCCCCTTCAATGTCGATTTAATATGGTACATTAAAGATGGACAAAACAAAGGCAGTATTTAGGGATCATTATTGGACACATCTGTAAACAATAATAAAAATTCGTTAATTCCTGACCACATTTTTGTTTAAATTAAAAGAGATAATTATTATAAATAAATAAATATTAAATAATAAATAGTATTATAAAAATTTAGGACGCTACTGATGAACTACTGATGCCTATTAGGAAAAAGTACATTGTTTAAACAAGCTCCACGACTTCTCTTCTTGATAAAATTCTCAACTTCCAATAGGCAAACCGTCCTTCAAACTTGGTATTTTAAACATATTAAAATTTTTCTTTATTACGTTTACATGACGGAGCCATTCAATTTATTTACAGCGGCGCTGAGTAAAGCGTACTGATAGGTATTATTTTACATAGTTAATATAGCCACCAAATTCAAATAAAATCGACTGGACCCGTTTAAAGTGAAAATTACCAAAAGCGGATTTAAGGCGCGTCAACATCTATGACCATTGGAGCCCGGAGCCTTCTCTCGTTCTCTCGTTACAGACAACACTGTCCATCACCGAACCCGTGAGCTGTAGAGGCTCCTTGGAAGAAAAAAATCTAAGGGTAGCACAGCTGGACTCGAACCCAGGTCCTCCGCGTGGGAATCCATTACGCTACAATATGAAATGACAAATTTTTCTTTGAATTTCAAATTCTATTGACTCTCTCTCTCTCTTAACATAAATATGGAGAAGGTTGTGGGAGACAAGTACCAACCCACAAAAGTAAAAGTAACTACATTGTAACTACAGTGAGAGCGCCAGTAACATTGAACCAACTCTATAAGATATTTGAAA
>JAAEAF010000427.1:0-19058 GCA_011037195.1 Triatoma infestans
AAGTGTGAGTAACAAGTAACAGAAATATTACGTTGAAGTGAACTCTCTTACACGAACTTGATGAATTTGCTCTGACGATTGATGACAATCCGAAACCGGTTAGGAACAAAACCAATATGCATGCTACGACGGATAAAATACCTGATGTTATCCAGAATTTCGGACCCCCCATCCACATATTCAGGTTTGAACTTTCTATGATATTTTTTTTTTTTTGAGCTATGCTGTTCACATTCAGACAGACCATTTGCTAAAAACCATTTTTTTTTTTTGGCTTCAGGGAACCTCAAAACGTTTATTTCCGGTGAAAACTAGATATTGAAAATTTGACACGATTACAATACTTCCTCTTAAACTAGGAATAAGAGAAAGTGAAAAGTATAAATTCTTAATCATGAAATTATGAATTAAAAAATTGAATATGTGTTTGTTCTGTGTTCTGTATTTTGTTACAAAGTTGCTTTGTTTTGTTGAGTTTTTTTTATATTTCTCAAATTTATTACTATTTAAATAAGAGACATTAATATTATTATTCCTTTTACGTGTAATTAGCGACATTATTTTGAGCTTTACCTAGACAAAGCGATCCCCTTGGAATCACCATGTACTCGACTTAAAAAAATTATATGTCTCTAACGAAGGAATAAAATGATAGAAACACTAATTAAACAACGAATTCCGAAAGTGGACCTTTTATTCCTGCGGGAGGCCTGGAAAAGATTTAGTTTATTGCATAGAAAGTACTAAGTATTTAGCTGATTTTTTATAGGCTGTTTATTTTTTATATATTCTTCTTAGGGATGATTAAAAAATGAACCATTATACAGCCAAAAATTTTATATATTGTTTATTTTTTTATATTATTTAACTATGTTTTCCCCAACGTTTCAACACTTAACGTGCCATCTTCAGAGGGATACTAGAAATATTAAATGAAAAATTTTTTTTACATTATACTTAGATACTATTGTACACAATTTATAAATATATTTGATATTAATTATTGTCCAAAAATTATACCAACTTTTAATTTTATATTACATATCCAGATGTATATTTGGTTATATTTTCATTGTTAAGGCTCTTCGTTAATTAATGATATTTTAAATTTTTTGAATATACGAGCTTATATTCAAATCCATATAATGTTACAAAAGTTGAAATATTCAAAAAATTTAAAATATCATTAATTAACGAAGCCTTAACAATTAAAGTATAACCAAATATACATCTGGATACGTAATATAAAATAAAGGTTGGTATAATTTTTAGACAATAATTAGTATCAAATATATTTATAAATTATGTACAATAGTATCTAATGTGATGTGATAGCGATAGCAAGAAAAAAAGAAGAGATAATTTTTAAAAAAATCTAAAAATTACAACTAGTGGTTGAAAATTGGTAAAGGGTCCAGCCAGCCGCTACCTGCAGGTCATGAACCGCAGCAAACCCTTTTTGTATTTCCTTCAAAAAGGGTCAATATACAGTCAAGGAATAATACCTTACTGGTCTACCTGGCCTACCATCTGTTAACAAAGCGTCGCCACCCCAGCCAAATCAGCCCTTATTAACTACTGATCTCCCCTAGGGTCAATATACCACAAGAGATGTCTTAGTGTTACACGTACTTACATATCAGCGTCGATGTGTGAGTAATGCAAATATAACACGTCGCCCCATTGAAGGAGGGATTCAGTTCGACTAAGGCATCAAACGTCTACATCAGTTTTCAGATCAGAAGCACCATCTCACATCGCGAGCGCGTCCCTATTTAAGGTTTTAACACTTTACTAACTTCTTTAATATTTTATATTCATTTTATAATTCTTATAGTTATTTACAATTGTGCATCTTAGTTTTTCTATTTTATATCTCTTTAAATTATTTGTTAAAATATAGTATATTTTTATAAATCAGTAGTACGCATTTCGAATACCAACTCTCGAATTACCCTCTAATCTCTTACCCTCTAATTATAATCTCTTACTCTTATTCATCACTTCAACTTCCGGTATCAATAAAACGATACCAATACACTAAGTATAATGTAAAAATAATTTTTTTTCATTTAATATTTCTAGCATCCCTTTTGAAGATGACACGTTAAGTGTTGAAACGTTGGGGAAAACATAGTTAAACAATATAAAAAAAATATATAATAATATTTTTGGCTGTATAATGGTTCATTTTTAATCATCCCTAAGAAGAACTAAGTATTCAATTTTGAGGTACCTACATTTGTAAAGCTTTCCTAGCGTTTTAAAATTTGAAGAAAATCGATCAACTAAAAGTGGGAATTTCCAAAAGAGATATGTGAAACTGGAAACAATTTAAAAAACTACGTTCCTAGTTTAGTTAAAGAGTCAACAGAGGCCGCTGTCATAAAATTTTAGTCACATTCTGATAAATCTTGATGATCTAAAAGCCAACAACTCTAATTCCCACTGACCATGTTGCCTATATTTATATAAATGCAAGGCCGTTACGAGCTATTTAGTAAAAATTCCTAGTTTGAAGGTAATTACAATTAAAATTGCAGTAAGTGATAGTTATGAAGTTGTAAGTGTGTTTCACACCAGATTTTTTTTTTTTTTTTTCTGAATTTCACATAATTTTGTAAAGATTAGTAGTTAATATAAGATGCAGACAAACCTTAAGGCGGCAAGAAACAGTAAATGTCAAAAGATAAAATGTGAATTCTTCGAAACTCAGTAAACAAAAAAGATAAAACCATGATACCAAAAATATTTAAATTATTTTCTCCATTGTAGATTGTACTTGATTACTTATTCAATAATGTCATCTTTCAAGTTGGAACACTTTTTGAATCCTTTCATTCTGAATGATTCTCTAAAAATTCAAGAGCACTTATTTAAGTCATTGAAATATTGTAAAACTTTTGAATTCATAATTCCATTCATTTTTTTTTTTTTTAATTTCTCTTACTCCCTAGTAAGAGGAAGTATTGTAAATCATGTCAAATTTTACGTGAAATTTTATACACGTTTTAAGGTCCCCTGAATCCACATGGTTTTTAGAAAATGGTCTCTGTGCGTGTCTGTGTGTGTGAGAGAGACCAGCATAGCTCAAAAACGAAAACTCGTAAAAAGTTGAAACTTAATATACCGTTTACGTATCACTAAGGGATCTGGACAGGACAGGACGTTATCTGCGAAAAATTCCTCAACCGGAAGTACCACTTTATTAGTTGTTTATTTTTACTTTTTTTGAGATTTTCTCAAAAATGGCTCCAACGATTTTCTTGAAACTTTTATATATATCAACTATAAATACAAGGTGCTACAAATTTTATTTGCAACATTTCTTCGGGGAAAATTCATTTAAGGGTATTTTTGGTGGAGGGATGGGGTTATGATTTTCTCTAAAGTGCTATTTTAGTTTATTATACAATTCTGTCGTCTAAATAATGTTAATTAGAATTAAATATGTTGTGGAAATTCCGAGTTTGAAAGAAATAAGATGACCGAAATGCGTTTACTTTACCAAATGATTTTTTTTTTTTTTCACATTTTCGTGATTTTCTCAAAAATGGCTCCGACGATTTTCTTGAAACTTCTTATATAAACTAAACATACAAAGATCTATAACTTTTATCGAAAACATTTCTTTGGAAAAATTCATTTAAGGGCACTTTTAGGTGAAGGTTTGGGATTATGTTTTTCTCTAAAGTGCTATCTTAGTTAATTATACAATTCTATCATCCAAATAAAATTAATTAGAAATAAATAGATGGCCAAAATTCCGAGTTTCAAAGAAAATTAGTAAACCGGAAGTGCGCTTTTACTGAACATTTTTTTTTTTTCAGTTTTCGACAAAGTTTTAAATTAAATTTGGTACACTATCTATAAATTTGTCAATTATAATTTTGAAACTGGAGTAAGAGAAAGTTGTATGAGTGTGTCACACAGTTTTTTTTTTTTTTTTTTTTTTTGAGACAGTGTTTGCGGTGAGTTGCAACATTAAGCTTTTAAGCTGATGCTTGTATAATATTAAATAAGAAACTTTAAAATTTTTACTAGAACTCCATATTTGACGAAAATCGGATTCTTTATTTTACAGAATTTCTTTCTGAGCTTTCTTCGAAATTTAAACGGAAACTCCTGTAATGATTTTGTTTAAATATGGAAAATGCTGAACTTTATATGTATAAATATATCACTTTAGTTTGAAACGTTTAGTTTTGGATTATTCTGCTAAAGTTTTTTTTTTTTTTGTTTTGATCGTATCCATTCTACGACGCGCAGCCCAATACAAATAAGGCTACATTAGCGGCTAATATGCCTTAATGTTTGTTTCCACGTGCCTCCCCCGTTTAGTTGGGTATCCAGGGGAGGCACGTGGAAACAAACTCGGACGTGAACAACTTCATCCCATCTCTCCATGTTCTGCAAAAGTCAAAGTTCCAGCAAAAGCAAAGCAGAGACTTTATCCTCCAAACCTATCTTGGCTAACCTCTTTGGATTTGTCAGAGATATCCACTTTTCATCACTTGTAATTTATTCTTTTCCGAAACTTTGTAAAACAATTATTCTTGCTCTCTCTCTCTCACTCTCTCTCTCGCTCTCTCTATGATAGTATCTTTACATGGGAGAGTTTATTCAGTAATTCTATCAAGATTAACAAGTAATCATAGACAGATTAATCCATGATGTTTCCACTTTTAAAGGGTACAATGTGCCCCTTTAAAGACCATGTGTTAAAAAACATGAGTTTTTTGTCCTACTCACGTACCATCATCCCTCTTAACCTTGTTAGGCCTTAACAAAAACATTTAAACACCAATATACAACTAAATTTTCTCTGTGCAAATCTATGTTATCACACTGTTTGACAAAAAGCATCCTGATGATGGGCGAACGCCCGAAACCGGTCGATGACCACAAAAAGAAGCAGGTTATCATGGAAAATATCACTGATGCTTTCCACCTCTTCGGAACCAACCACAACAAATTTAACGTATATTATTATTATTTTTTGAAACTAATTTTTATACTGTATAGTTTGACGGACGCCCTGACAGTTTATTAGGATTTGTTCTTAACTTTCTGATCCATTTGGCATTATCTCTTGGTGAATGGACTTCCAGACTGAGATTTATGCTATTCTTTGTTGTGTTTTGGATGAGAGGGTATGTAACACTAACTTAAAAGGTGTTTGTATTTGCTGGGACAGCCAGGCTGCCCTGAAGGCGCTGAGTTCATGTGTCTTCACTTCCAGGTTGGTGTTAGAATGTTCTAAAAGACTGGAAGAGCTTTCTTCTCTGAAGGATGTGCTTCTAGTCTGGGTGCCAGGTCACATGGGAATTTTTGGGAATGAGGAGGTGGATAGATTTGCCAAATTAGGCGCCTCTCTTCCTTTCATTGGTTTCGAGCCTGCTGTTGGGCGTGTCTTTTGGCACATGTCTGTCAGGCTTCCTTATGGATGAGCTCAGTTGGTTTTCGGCAGTCCAAAGTGCTCATCGGGGGTCCGGACAAGGCCATTAGTGAGACGTTGCTGTGTTTTTCACGCAGCGCTCTCAGGCATCTGGTTGGATCTCTTACTGGGATCTGTGGGTTTCACGGAGACACTCTCTGTATAATGGGTGGGGGGGGCGTCATCGCGGATCAGGCCTTTTTTCATGTAGAGTCTGTGAAGACAGAGGAGAAACACCCATCCATCTTATGACTGATTGCTTGGGGTGGGAGGACATAAGTTCAGGACTTTGGTCGGAATAGAATGTTGTGGAAGACGCCTAGACTATTTCCGCTTAAGGTTATTGTCCGATTTATTTGACTGCGATGAATCTTAGATGGATTAGATCCGGGTCTGGATTTTTGTTATAGACCCGGTTTGTTGTTGTTTTTCTTGGGGTAGCTATATGGGCCCAGTGAGGCTTTGGATAGCGTAGGGTTCCCCTTCCCATAGACAAATAATAATAATAACTTTCTGATAAGGCGGCTCACTGAAACGTTTGGAGCCTTTTCCTACTAGTAGATAATTCTCAAATGATCGCATCCATATCTTTGTTTATACAATGAAACAATTCCTCATCATCGACAATCGAAGGACCACCTGATTTTTAGCTCATCTTGAAAGCTGGTGGCTAATATAAAACGAAAACGCTACCGTATTTCGGTGTACAAAGTTAACTTAAAGATTGCTAAAGATAGAGCCATTTCTAAACTGAGTCATTTTTTTTTCTAATAATGTACTTAGGAGTCCACGAATCACAATGTTTCTACGGACATTTTGGTTATACATAGTTTTTACTAGCAAATGAAATGTAAAGACATTTAGGTACATAATTGAACAAACCAGTAGTCAAAGTAAACATTGATATAAATTATATATAAACAAAAACCAACAAACAGGATTTATTATCAGCATTATTTTCATGCACAAATACATTTTTTTCAACAAAACCTAGTAGTATCATCTCATGAAAATTCATTACCATGATCATTTTACAATTTATTATCATAGTATTTTTATATAATAATATATATATATATATTTTTTTTTTTTGAACATAATGTTTGAGGTTTCATGTTTAATCGAAAAACTTTTGCTGTATGCAAAATTTAAATCATCTCATATTACCAATTTTCGTGCAAAGCTATTGTTTCATACCTTCTAATGGAATTCGAGAACACACCACCTCTTAACCGTGCTAAGAGAGCTGTATAGTGCTCGTTATAACTGATAAATAGACTACTTTGTTAAAGCTACTATAGTAGTTAGTAAGAGGCACTTGGGAAGAGAAAGATAGGGTGTGAGGGACCTTAATAGTAGTACTGGGTTCATTGTAGAATGGAAAGGCACATTGGCCTCAAAACGGGTATGGGGGGTGGGGGTGAAACATGTATATAAAGGCTATGTACTGTACTGGTATAACAACCACCCTTTGTTCTTCCCTTTACTATGTGGATGTAACAGAACCTCCTCCTCTCCTAGTTCTATATTACCATCGCCCTGTGTCAAACTGAAGGAATGAGAAAGATCGAAAGTGCTAATGTCGTTGTATGGGCTAGCAGCTTACACACCAGTCTTTGGCTATGAATATCAAAGTGGCCTAGAGTGGACATTGTAAAGTATACAGGCTATAGCCTTAGCGTAGCATACACACATTCACACACACACACCCACATATACATATACCACCAATTTTGAAACAACAGTAAAGCATTGTCTTAAAGCCTATATCCAAAGCGTAGTTTATTTAGGAACGCCAAGTACTTTTCCCTATAAAATAATTCCCCTAGCAACAATTGATGTTCTTCGCTTATAGCATGTACCTATCATCTAAAGTCTTTCCATTGTTAAATTTTGTCCCATTACTTGTAATAAATTACTTGGTGAGAAATTAGATAATTTTCCCATTTACAAAAATTTGCAAAGTTTTAGTAATCGAAGTCACTCATAATTCGGAACAGTCATTCCAAAAGGTTTAAGATGTAAAGAAAGTTGGCTACTCCAGGCCAAATTTTGTCATTGGTGCTAAACATATTCGCCTGTCGTTTCAACGCACATGTCACGTCTTGCATGTGTTTGGTTGGATGTGTTATGTGTAGCGTAAAAGGTCTTGAGTATGTATATGTTTAGATAGAGATAGAAGTTTTATAGAAATAAGTAAGTTGTCATCACTGCGAACAATAAATATATTCTTTTAAAATAATAACTATAAATTAATTGCAATGAATGTGAAGCTTATGAATACATAGAGTTAATTATTTAGTTAAATTGATTGAATTAAATGTTAACACTTATAAATTGCACTGAAATTAAGGAAGCGACTTCTGTGACAAATGTTCTGGTTGTATGTCGAATTTAGACTGATGTGGTTGAATGCAGAATGTAGACTGTAAGACAATTTGTGAAAAAAAGAATGCTTCTCTTGGTAGTTCACTTGCCCTATTAGAAATTGTAAAAGACAAAGTGCTGAGTATTCTAACCTCTCTTCTAACGGTAGTTCTTGTACCTGGTTTTTTATCCTTTTGCCCAGCCAACGTTCAAATCTCCTTCAAATAATATTTCTAAATTATATTTATAAATACAGTTTCTGGCAGCCATCACATCTACAACTTGAAGGCTGGTGGCTAATATAAAACGAAAACGCTACCGTATTTCGTGTACAAAGTTAACTTAAAGATTGCTAAAAATAGAGCCATTTCTAATCTGAGTCATTTTTGTTTCTAATAATGTACTTAGGAGTCCACGAATCACAATTTTTCTACGGACATTTTGGTGTTCTTCGCTTATAGCATGTACCTATCATCTAAAGTCTTTCCATTATTAATTTTGTCCCATTACTTGTAATAAATTACTTGGTGAGAAATTACATAATTTTGCCATTTACAAAAATGGATGGGTCCTCAAGGGCAAATCTTGAGAAAGAATAAAGCATTCTGCAATCTATTTATTTTTTCCGAATGAAATTATTGGTTTCACAAAAATTTTTTAACTTAAGAAGAACCGGAAGTCAGGGAAGGGATTAGGTCAGTGGTAGCGCGCTGGACTAGCAACGCGTTCGAATCCAGCCGTGCTACCCTTAGATTTTCTCTTCGTAGGCGCCCCTACAGCTCACTGCCCGATGATGGACAGTGTTGACTGTAACGGGAGAACACTGTCCAGAGGCCGGCAGTGCACTGAGAAGGCTCCGGGCGCAAATGACCATAGATGTTGAGACGCCTTAAATAAATAAATAACAAAAAAAGAACCGGAAGTCACATATGGCAAATCAGATGAATAAGATGGATGTTTAATAATTTATATACCATTGTCAGTCAAAAACTCGGAATAATTTTTTCGGCAGTGTGTGAAGAGGCCTTGTCATTGAGAGAGTCAGAGCGTCGGAATACGTACTTAAGACAGCCCCACTTAATTGCACCAATTTGTTGTCTAGTCTTCTGTCATGGCAACTTAATTTGCCTTCACCAGTCCAGTACTTGTGAAAAAATGCTGCGACTATTACCTTTTTTAATGCATTCTTTTGAGGGAGGGAAAGTGATTGGAGTTGGGCCAACTTTGTTGAAACCCATCTTCTACTTTCTTTGTGTGTTAAAGCGTCATGCAAAAATATGTAAGTTTTGTTGCTTCTTATGAATAGAAATAATACGACTTTACATCATTCATAGTTTGAAGAGTTTTTTTTTTTTTTTTTGGTTATTTCGCATTCGTTCGGGATTAATGACTACAAAATGTGGAATCTAGTGATGTTAAGACCTTCATCATATTCTTAAATTATTGTTAGAATAGTGTGTGGATAGTGCCAGGATTCGAAGCTTAATGACTTTGGTGTCATCTCATATGTACTTACATCATGATCAGCCTCTATCATCTTTTGAGCAGCAATGTTTCGTTATATCTATAGATGGGTAGAAGGGCGACTTTTTTTTAATATTCAGTAAACACTTAAAGACAGTACAGTAAAATAATGCCAATTTTTTCAAGTGACTTAAAGTTCAACTATCAAATTAGGTGTCGTGGGATGGAGGTGGAAGCACATACTTAATTGTTAAAATTTTTTTTTTTAACTAATAAAAATTTAGCAGTTATACGTGAGACTCGAACTGAAGACCTCCCAGTTACAAGTCCATTCTCATAACCACTACACCACTATATAACTATGTTATAGTTGAGCTTCCTACCATTTTCGTTTTTAATATTTCGCTATATTGTTTACACATACCAGAACATAAGATAAAAACATTTTTTCGTACCCGGTGGACTCCAAAACATGTATTCTTAGTGAATATTAATTTCGAAAAATTTGTATACGATCGCAATATCACATCTTACTAGCAGTAAGAAGAAGTAAAAAATTAAAAGTAAAAATTACAAGAAATGTTTCACACAAAAAAATCAATTTTCTGTTCAAATAGATAATTAATTATCTCATATTATTAGTATAGTAATGTTGTTCATTTAAACATAAACATTGATCTTTAATCTATTAAATAATTATTAATGGATTTTCAGTGAATTCATTGTAGAGTTTACATTTTTTTGAAAATTCCAAGGGTGATTTCTTTGAAACCGCTTGTAGGATGCCCAAGAGTGCAGCAGTCAAGTTATTGTATAATATTGTGTGTTAACCCACAATTGAGTCAGTATTGTGATTTATACAATAGTTTGCGATAAGATTTCACAAACTATAACCCAAGCTACTATGTAGCTATAAGCAACTAAATATAGACAATTAACGTTTATTTTAGTTAATTGAACTATCTTCAGTATTAAATTCTATTATTATTATTATTATTATTATTATTATTATTGTTATTATTATTATTATTATTATTATTATTATATTATTTTTATTTTTTTTGTTTAAGGTGTCTCGCGGCCCTTAGGCAAGGGAGGCACCTGGATCATAATAAGTGAACACATTGTTTTGTATTCTTGTATTAGTAATACTTGGCCATCATCATCAGTGGTCCAGCGGCCGCGGCTCATCCTTCCCCTGCAGCAAAATCTCCCTGATGATACTACAGCAATGGAGGATTACAGCTTGCTGCATTAAAGCCAGCATCTTTCTATTAATCTCAAGTTTGAGTAGTCTACCCTGGATAGGGCGTGGTTATTACACCAATTGCAGAGATGTCAATCGGCACAATGTCAACAGACTCAACGCCTTTCCAAAAAGAAGCAACCACAGCTGCCAGCGGCTTGTACTTAATCAGTTTCTCATTGAAAGCTTGCATTTTCTTCATATTATAATTTGCTTGAATAAAATAGATATATCATTAGAGACATTTTCCATGGTAGCCTGCTTCATTTTGTGGTCACCGACCGGTTTTGGGCGTCCGTCCATATCTTCAGGATGCGTTTTTTCAGGCAGTGTGACAACACAGACTTGCACAGAGAATTTAGTTTACACACGGACTGCTGTATTAAATACAGTTAAAAACACCAATCAGTGTGTAAACTAAATTTGCTCTGTGCAAGTCTGTGTTGTCACACTGCCTGAAAAAACGCATCCTGAAGATATGGACGGACGCCCAAAACCGGTCGGTGACCACAAAATGAAGCAGGCTACCCCTTAAAATATCTCTGATGCTTTCCAGCTCTGCGGAACCAACCACCACAACAAAATAGATATAATTTCTTGCATCCATCACATCATCAATGACAAACGGTACAATAGCAACTCCCTTCAGGCAGACTGGCCTTCATTGCCACCATCCCTAAATTGGTCTGGAAGTGTCAGAATTAGTGGTAAAACCAACAATCCTAGTTGAAGGGGCCGAAGTACTATCTCCAGGACAATGCGAAGATTGTTTAATAGATCTTGATGTACTACTTCCAGAAGTAGTACCACTATTCGAAGGACCACCAGTTCCGCTATTACTGGAACCTGAACCATTGTAGATGTGCAGGATATGAAGCTATCGTAAGAGAAGCTGAACACATAATAATGGAACTACATCAACCTACACTAATGAAACTACGAATCGTGCTACAAAATGTGGAACCTAGTGAAGTGTGAGACGACCTTCATCATATCTTAAATTGGTAGAATAGTGTGTAAGTGTTACCTTAAAACATTTCTCTGGAAATGCTCTACAGGGGGAACATTTCTTAGAACATTTCTCTAGCAATACACTACCATGAGGTCTGTGTAGAAGCTCCAAAGCGTAAATGAGATTCGGTTGAATCCTTTACTGTCAAAAGCCAATCCTACGGTGGTGTTTTAACGGTCTTCCTATAGGTCTGTACATCAAGTCCAGCTGGGCTACACTTAGATTTTTTTCTTCCTAGGAGCCTCTACAGCTCATTGTCCGTACGAGAGAACATTGTCCGGAGGACGGCAGTGCACTGAGAAGGCTCCCGGCGCCAATGATTCTATAGATGTTGACGTGCCTTGAAAGTCATTTGAGAAGGTCATTTGAGTTTATCTCGCCAGATTTTTCATATTTAAATTTTTGTAAACTTACGATTATCCTTTTTATTATTATTTTTATATCTTTTATTTATTTATTTATTTATTTTTTTTGTTATTACTATTTATAATATTTTGCTGTTATTACTTTAGTGAAAGCTAAGTTTGGCCAGGTATTCAAGTTTCTTATTTAGCCTGAAATAGACCGTCTTAGTGTTTGCTCCACAGAATTATAGATCCCAATTTCATTTCCTTACTTACCCGCATCTCTTTATTTTTTTTTCTTTTATGGGATCCCAGTTGTATGAGATAGAGAATTCGTACGTTTAAATTGCTTATTACATTTTTGTTTATTATGCTTTCTTTGTTATTATTAATTTTCTCTCTCTCTCTCTCTCTCTCACTCTCTCTCTCTCTCTAGATATAATAGTTTTGTTTATATTAGATGAATAAAGTCAACGGTTACTTACTTTTATAATGGAAATTTTCTATGTCACGACTTAAAATAAGGAAATATAAAAAAAATATATTGGAAATATTCATCTGATTTGATTATGGTGATTTAAATTTTTCTTTCTTAAACACAAAAGCAAAGGAAAATTTTGTAGCTTTTCCGGTAGAAAGGGAATTAAACATGGAATCTATTATACCTGTAGGTATATTATATATTTTAAATATTTGTAATTTCTTTTACTAATTATATATTAAGACGAAATATTGAGATCATGAGAGATTTTTTTCGAATTTGAGCTTCCATTGGAAATATAAAATTTTTGAGGTCCTTAATTTTTTAGGTATCTCAAAAAAAAATTGCAGAAAGTTTAATCTTGATATTCCGCTTAATTGCAACCATCACAATATCTGACCACGAAGATTTTAGGCAAATTCCGGTCTTTACCGGAATGCGTCTTCAAGTTCCTTTCTTTTTCTTCAAGTTTTGCGCAATTTTCTTGAAAAAAAAAAAAGCTTCATTGATTTTTCTTTTTGTAAAATTTCGTATACTACTAACACAGATAAATATCTATCTATTTATTATTATTATTTGTCTGTGGAGAGGGAAACCCCACGCTATCCAAAGCCTCACTGGGCCCATATAGCTACCTCAAGAAAACAACAATAAGCCGGGTCTATAATAAAAATCCAGACCCGGATAATCCATCTAAGATTCACCGCAGTCCGAATAAATCGGACAATAACCTTAAGGGAAATACCCTAAGCTCTTCCACAGACATCCTATTCCGACCAAAGGTCCTGAACTTAATTTCCTCACAACCCAGGCAATCAGTCATAAGATGGATGGGTGTTTCTCTTCTGTCTCACAGACTCTACAAAATGAATCCGGCATGAGCCCCCATTATGTAGAGATGTCTCCTTAAACCACAATGTCCAGTAAGAGATCCAACCAGATGCCAGAGAGCGCTTCCGTGAAAAACACAGCACGTCTCACTAATATCTTTCTAACTTTATTTGAAACTTTAGCCACGGGGTAAATTATTTTTTAGGGGCTGTTCTTGGAAGGAGAACTTTATTCTAAAGTATACTTCATGTGCAATCTATAGTAGTGGTAGTTTTTCTGGGGCTTATAATTAATAACTAAGTGTTATGAGCTAGGGAACGGATTCGTATGTATTTACATATTTTTTTTCTAGGCAATTTACAGACGTTTTTCAACTAGAAGTATTCATACTGACACTTTTTAAGCCGTTTGAGTCTACTTTTATTTCACATATTTCCACATATTTGGATGTTATCGCATATTTATACATATTTGATCAAAATAAATAAATATTTCTACATATTTAATCAAAATATGTACATATTTTTTCATATTTTTCATTTTGGGCATATTTTCATAATTGGGAAATGGTTGACAGGAACTGTGAACCACAGACTGTAGGGCTGTGAATCACAATGGGTACAATGGTTATTGTAATTTACACAGAATGCTGCTAAACAGTGACGGGCACTTGTTAGTTCTTTGAAGTTGTCTGACGTTGTCTGTTCTTTCAGCTCGTTCGTTGAAGTGTCCAATTCATTTCGTTCGGTCACTTAGTGTATTCTTTTTTGGGTGAAATGCCACGAACATCGGCCTCAAACAGACAACTGGTTGCTAAATATCTTCGCGAGTTTCCAGCAGAACTTTTTCGAAGTGATGGAGACATTTTGTACTGCACAGCTTGTGACAAGCGCGTTTCTTGCTCTCAACGTTCCCAAGTCACCCAACATATTGCCACCGGATCGCACATAGAGAATAAAAACAGAAAGAAAGAGAGGACGTCCTATCAAGCCTTCCTTACATCTCCATCATCAAGTAAGTCTACTCTGAGTACAGATCTGTGTCGGGCTTTGGTTAGAGCAGATATCCCTTTCCACAAACTTAAAAAATCCTCATTTCAAAGGATTCTTAGAGACTATATTGGGAAAAAAATGCCTGACGAGAGCACTCTGCGGAAAAACTACCTGGAAGATATCTATAAAGATACACTAACCAAAATTCGAGAACATATCAAAGATGGACCGATTTGGGTGTCAATTGATGAAACCACTGACGTTGAGGGCAGGTATATTGCCAATGCAGTTATTGGAAAACTTGACAGTGATGCTGATGTGGATTCAAAGCCATTCCTTTTGAACTGTGAGGTTCTCGAAAAATGCAATCATTCCACCATTTCACGATTCTTCGATGCCTCAATGCATATCCTATGGCCCAGTGGAGTTTTGAACGAAAAAGTTCTTTTGTTTCTCTCTGATGCTGCCCCCAACATGGTCAAGGCTGGGCAATCTATTCAGGTATTTTATCCTAAGATAATTCATGTGACGTGTATTGCTCATGCCTTGCATCGAGTAGCAGAAACTGTCCGATCTTTGTTCAGTGACGTAGATTCCTTAATCTCCTCGGTTAAAAAAGTGTTCTTAAAAGCACCAAGTCGCATTAAAATGCTAAAAGATCTCTATCCAGACTTGTGCCTTCCACCAGAACCAATATTGACAAGATGGGGTACTTGGCTGGAAGCAGCTCAGTATTACTATGAAAACTACAATAAATCAAGAATGTCCTTTCACATCTCGAAGACGAAGCAGTAGCGATAAATACAGCCAAGTCTTTATTCGAGAAACCTAATTTAAGGAACGACCTTGCATTCATTTCTGACAATTGCGTATTTCTTGCACAAGCCATTACCCAACTTGAGTCCCAAAATGTTCGACTGACAGAAAACGTGTCCAACGTTAAAAAAGTCATCGAAAAGGTGGAAGGAATACCTGGGAGTAAGGGAGATCTGATCAGATCAAAACTGGTAGAAGTACTGAGCAAGAACAAAGGGTGGGAGACCATCTGCCAGATTTCTGATATTATCAGTGGAACAGAAGTCACCTCAGAACATCGTGTACCCTTTACAACCAACGAGATAACTTCTTTCAGCAAGGCACCTATAACATCTGTAGATGTTGAACGATCTTTTAGTCGTTACAAGTCCATCTTACGCCCAGATCGTCGTCACTTTACGTTCCAACATTTGAAATTTCATGTGGTTGCAAACAATTTCGAAGAGTGAAGTTTTCAAAATTGAAAATTTAACACATCTTTTTATAAATAGTAAAAATGTTCTTTGTTGTATAAATCATTATAACTTGTAAAAACAAATTATTTTGTTCCTAATAAATTATTATAAATTGTAAAAATGTTCTTTTCTTGTATAAATAATTATAACTTGCCCCAAAAAAAAATTCCATTTTCATAAAAAAAAATGTCCATTTTACTTAAATATTCCAGAAAATATTTTAAGAAAATCACATATTTTCCACATAATTGACGAAAATAAATGCATATTTTAATTAAATATTTGGCATTTTTAAATACATAAAAAAACGTTCCTTAGTTAGGACTACGGGGGACATAATTAATGTCTATAACTTATCATTTCTAAGGACTTGACTCAATTAAGAGGATTAAGAGCCGGAGAAGAGAAGATAATAATTGATGAGATAGGCAAGTGTGTGGTTTGTTGTTGGTTGGTAGCATGGAAGGTGTTTTCGCTCTTGAAGATGGTGATAGAATCCACTGTCCTTTTTTTCTTCAATACAGACACCTGTGGTAGGAGAAGCAGGACGACACTTCATCCCCAACCCTTTGTTGGCTTCGTTTTAAGATAAGTCACCATTGCGTATAGCAGGGGAAAACCTAATCGACGTCCTGTGAGATGCATCAATAGCGTTTTGACCACCTAATAATATTAATGTACATTAAAGCATTGCTAAAAACTTTACAGATTGACGGAATTGAAAATGGGTATCCGGGAATTGCAGCTTATTACAGAACGTTTTTTTTTTGAGATTCTTGAATTTTTCTCTTAAATAACTGTAAACTATCACTTTTATTCGAAATTGTTCATAATAAAAAAAAAAAAAATAAAAAAAATTGGTGTGAAAAACACTCCACCAACTTTCTCTACTCCAGTTTTTAAAATTTATAATTGCCAAACTTTATAGTTTGTGTACCAAATATAACGAAATTCGTCGAAAACTGTTCAGTAAAAGAGCACTTCCGGCTTACTAATTTTCTTAAAACTTGGAATTTTAGCCATCTATTGATTTCTAATTAATTTTGTTTGGATGATAGAATTGTATAAGATAGCACTTGAGCGAAAAATATAATAACCCAACCCCTCCCCTAAAAGTGCCCTTAAATGAATTTTACCAGAGAAATATTTTAAATAAAAGTTGTATATCATTGTATGTGTAGTTTATATAGGAAGTTTCAAGAAATCGTTTGGAGCCATTTTTGAGAAAATCGTGAAAAAGTGAAAAAAATTATTTAGTCTAAAGTAGTAATGTAAACGCATTTCCGGTTATCCGATTTTTTTTTGAAACTCGGAATTTCAACAACATATTCAATTCTAATTAACATTATCTAGATAATAGAATTTTTTAATAAACTGAAATAGCACTTTAGATGAAACCTATATCCAACCCTCCCCCATAATTGCCCTTAAATGAATTTTCTCAGAGAAACCTTTCAAATAAAAGTTGTAGCTCTTTGTATGTGTAGTTGATATACCAAGTTTAAAGAAAATCATTGGAGCCATTTTTGAGAAAATTGCAAAAACGTAAAAAAACCAACAAGTAAAGTGGTACTTCCAGTTGAGGAATTTTGATAGACAACGTATCGTCAGATCCCATGGTGATTCCTAAACGTAATATCAAGTTTCAACTTTCTACAGTTTTTCGTTTTTGAGCTATGCGGTTCACACACACAGACACACACAGACGATTTGCTAAAAACTACTTTTTTTGGCTCAGGCGACCTCAAAACGGATATTTCCGGTGAAAACTCAATATCGAAAATTTGATACGATTTCAATACTGCCTCTTACTAGGGGGAGTAAGAGAAAGTAAAAAATTACTTTTCTTATTCCAATGCTTTTTGATATACAATATTTATTGTTCTACCTTCACCATGGGATCTGACGGTGCGTTAGCTGTCAAAATTCCTCAACCGGAAGTACCACTTTACTAGTTGTTTTTTTTTACGTTTTTGCAATTTTCTTAAAAATGGCTTCGACGATTCTTTATATATCAACTACACATACAAAGAGCTACAACTTTTATTTGAAACATTTCTCCGGAAAAATTCATTTAAGGGCACTTCTAGGGGAGGGGTTGGATTAGGTTTTCATCCTAACTGCTGTTTCAATTTATTAGACAATTCTGTCATCAAAATAATGTTAATTAGAATTAAATATGTTGTTGAAATTCCGATTTTGAAAAAATCGGATAACCGGAAGTGCGTTTGTCTGTAAAGTGTCTGTTCAGACACTGACACTGACGGACGGGGATCTGACGGTGCGTTAGCTGTCAAAATTTCTCAACCGGAACTTTACTAGTTTTTTTTTTTTTACGTTTTTGCAATTTTCTTAAAAATGGCTTCGACGATTCTCTTTAAACTTCGTATATAAACTAAACATTCAAAGATCTTTTATTTAAAACATTTCTCTGGGGAAATTCATTTAAGGGCACTTTTAAAGGAGGGGAGGGGTTACTGCTTCCTCTAAAGTGGTATCATAGTTGATCATACAACTCTAACATAATTAATTATAAATAAATAGATGAAATGAAATGAAATGAAAAATTTTATTCTTGTCCCGGGACATAAATCCCTTAGGAACAATAATACAAAATACAAGTGGCCTAGTATGTCTGGCCTTGACAATTATGTATATATCATTAGTAATAATTGATAATAATAATTATTGAAAATGATTAAGCCATGAATGATAAGGAGGAGAGAGAGGAATCTTCTAAGGGTTCGGAGAGACTTGCGAGGATAAGAGGTGGTGAAAAAGACGGGACTTGAAGGTATCAATAGTGGAGGCACGACGGATAGACAAAGGTAAGGAGTTCCATAAATAGGTGGCACGGATTACAAAGGATTTTTGAAAAGCGGATGTATGGTGGGAGGGAGTATAAAGATCGGAAGGACGGGAGCGTGTGTTACGGGTGTGGACAGACGATTTAAATTTCAGAAGTTTAAAGATATACGAGGGTCTTTGAAATTGGATGATTTGAAAGAGTAAAGAGCCTAAGAAGTACTGGCGACGATAGATAGGGAAAAGCCAGTTCAACTAGTGGTAGAAGTGCGATATGCGGGAGTCTCTGGGGATTCCGAGGATAAAACGAATAAAACAGTTCATAAGACGTTTAAGTTTGGCCTCGAGATCTCCAGAGAGTCCCCCGTACACTAAGCAACCATAGTCGAAATGAGGGAATATAAGGGAGGTCACAAGGAGTTGACGGGTCTTCGCTGGGAGGAGATGGCGGGAGATGTTGAACTGTCTGAGGATAAATATGGATTGGCGGTTAATGTGGGAGATGTGATTTTTCCAGGAGAGGGTTTGGTCGAAGATGATTCCGAGGTTTTTAACAGAAGAACAATATTTTATCGGGATGTTGGTGAGGAAAAGGGTGGGGAAGGGAGCAGTGGAGTTTATGAGGAATTGGGAACCAATGACAATGGCTTTGGATTTGTCTGGGTTAAGGGAAAGCATGTTAGCTACTGCCCACGAATTAATGTTGTTAAGATCATCCTGCAGCGTGTTTATTGCATCTTGAAGATCAGAAGGCTTAAAGGACAGGTAAATCTGGGAGTCATCGGCATAAAGGTGGTAGCTGGAATGG